>OY748286.1:36901981-37501981 GCA_963556515.1 Nudaria mundana | reverse complement strand
TATTGGTGAATACCTATTTTTGGAACTTAGTTAGCATGATCTGAGGTTTCTACCCACATTAGTTATTGTAAAGAATCCTACATCGCGATAATGAAATTTGCACGCGTTTACTTATAAGCAAACACGTTCCAACCACGAATTTTGCTGTTCTCTCTGAGACAGTCTTGATAATGCCTCGTTTAGAGGCGAAACAATTGTCGACGTTTTGTTGTCCTTTTGATTCTGCGAAAAATTAATGCTATTATATAATTTTAAAAAGTTTTTTCTTAAAAAATTTTACTTACCATTGTTTTGTCATGGATTTTCGCCAAGTAACGCCTGTTTCTATCCAATATTCCAATAACCAAGTACTTGTAAATATTTACCTTTCATTGTAATTTTTTATTTTCGTGAAAAGCGCTGGATCTTGTCCGATGCTGGTGGCAATGAACAGGTCGCACTAGAAGCTCATTATAGATGCCAATGTTTAGCAGTGGACAGTGATAGGTTAAAAT
Source organism: Nudaria mundana (assembly GCA_963556515.1). NCBI lineage: Eukaryota > Metazoa > Arthropoda > Insecta > Lepidoptera > Erebidae > Nudaria > Nudaria mundana. The sequence continues at coordinate 37,501,487 of OY748286.1, read as the reverse complement.
GATGATGAAATGATGAAAGATTTACGTCTTAACTTTGACACAATCAATATTCACACTTATAAACCTTTCACCCAGACCTATTGATGTGTTCTGCATAGTTGAATCTAACTATTCACACTCATTGCTAATACTTAAGACTGGCATCTACAGGTTTGTGAGGTTGTTGTGGGTAATCTACTAACCAGAATTTGTAAATTATTTCTCTAATATATGTTATATAGGTATTATGCTTGAGTGCTATACTTTTAAAGCCTTTTGCCGTTACCGAGCACTATACAAGCACTAAAGATATTAACCATATCTGTAATCCGACTCTAAATACCAAAAGCCAAGGCTGATGTATCCAATATACCTACATATACCCAAATCCCAGAAGTCTAAGCATAATAGGCTACTAGAATAACTAACGAAACTGCGCAGATTAAGCCGCGGGCGTCCACAAGTAATAAATCAAAATAGAAAGAAATACATTAATGTTGTGTTAACTTACATTTAAATTCAAAACGCTATGGAGCTAGTTATCCCAGGATCCCAGGTATTGCACTACTCCCGACGGAAATCCGAGCACAGTATGGTATGGTATGTAGTTCTAGTAAATAATATGAGCAATAGGGTCCCAGAAATGAAGTGGGTGCTTCCACATGACTGATTTTATTAAATGTTAGTACCGATCCCCTATAACGCTAGACTACGCAGCGCAATTTGTCTGACTCATATAGCTGTATCTAGGTAGAATTTAATTAGTTCGATTAAATCCTCTATCCGTCTGTATTTTTCAGCCAGAAGGGGAGCGTGCAACCCTCCTGTCCTCAACGACCCTCTATGCACCCTATATTTATTAGTACCAATATGACGTAGCACTTTGATGTCTGCTCTGTCATTTTACTCGTTTAATTTTACTTTTTCTGATTCATATAACATATTTGATCGTCGCTACTACAATGTATAATCAAGTGCCGTGCTTATTTTTTTGCACTTGTGGGCTTCGATGGGGCTTTGTACATTTCATTTATAACGAGTTTTCTGGATGTCTGATCGCCCCAACCAATGTTATGCGTATTAGGTAAGGTTATACGTGTACCTATTTAACCTCGCATAACTATTTTAACGGGACTAACAATATTTGTAGATTTATGTTGAGTCGGTTCAAGGATAACAGTGTTTAAATCACTGAATGTCTTTTTCTCTTGGCGTAGATTTTTTATCGTTAAGATAGTCTCCCGCTAAAAAATCTTACTATTGTGGGCGCCTACTGTGGTTACGAATTTAGGAGTTTGGGTAAAACTGAAAAACGAAAAAAGTCTTTATCACCCTAAAACAAATACTCCAAATCAAAGGAAGTAAAAGCAAGTTAGCGAACTATAGGCCGATTACACTAATACCCATACTCTCAAAACTATTTGAGAAACTAATGTACTACTGCATTATAGAATTCCTAATTAAAATGGACGTTATAGTAGAAGAACAAAACGGATTTCAAAAAAATAAATCCACGTCTCTTGCTGCTTTTACGTTGATTAATCAAATAACGAAGGGTATTGATAATAGGCAAGGCACTACGGCTATCTTCTTTGATATGAGCAGGGCTTCCTCCACACCTTGGGAAACTGGCCCCTTTCGAGGCATGCGCTAAAGATGCGCCCCATCAGTCGAGGCCCGAGTTCTTCGAGGGCCAGGACCCATGCACGGCCAGGAATGCCGTCGGGTCCGGGGGCAGTGATTTTCCGGCGTTTAAGCCGGAGTACTGCCGCCCCTAGCTCCCCCACCCTGACTTCGGGTACGTCGTCTTCGCCGGTGCTATCCGCGTCGGGCAGAGACGGAGCCATGCGCGGAGGGACGTGCTCCTCCGCGCTCGTCGGAAACAGGGAGCTCATGACCCGCTCCAGCTGCTGCGGCTGGAGACTCTGGGTCAGTGGGGGCGCCCTAGGTCGGAGTTTCTCCCTGACCTGTAGGTACGGGCGCCCCCATGGGTTCTGCTACAGGGTCTCCAGGAGCTCCTCGCGGGCCGCCGTCTTGGCCCGCTTTATTGTCTCCTGGAGATTACCTTTAGCCTCCCTGTAAGCCTGATAAAGCTCCGCCTCTCGGGTTGCGGCGTCGTCTGGGCGGCGATGCCTCCGGCGAAACCTGGTGTACTGGCGGGCGGGCGGAGATGCATGCTGCGCGCAGCTGTGCAATCTCCGGCGACCACCAGTACACCTGCTTCCTGGCCGGTCTGGGTGTAACCCTAGGCATCGCCGCATCACAGATTTGCGACATGGCTCTCCTGAACCACTCCGCCTCGGCATCCACATCGGCAGGCCGGTCCGGTGCCGGAATCCAGGACTGCACGATGGATGCCTCCAGCAGAGCCTCCCGATCCAGATGGTGAAGTGCCCAACGCGGATCCGGGGGATTTTCTACCGGCTGTGGGAGGTTAGGTGGGGGGACGACATCGAATCGGATGTACCGATGGTCCGAGTGCGTCTCCTCAGCCTCCTCCACGTGTCAGCCAGTAATACGGGCGGCGAGGGCAGAGGTCGCGAACGATACGTCCACGACCGAGCTGGTCCCCCGCCGCCAGAAGGTGGCGACATTCCCCCGGTTGAGGACCTCCAGACCACGTGTTCTGGTCCAGTCCTCAAGAAGCCTCCCCTTGTCACTGGTTTCCCGGGAGCCCCACGCCTCACTCCAGGCGTTGAAGTCTCCCAGGAGCAGGACTGGGTGAGGACGGCACGCAGCGAAGACGACGTCGAGCTCAGTGAGCCATAGCTCAAACTGAGTCTCGTCCAGTGACGGCGAGATGTAGGTGGCCACGACTGCCAACCCATCATATTCCGCCGCAACACACCCGCGGCCCCTTGCAATGATAGCAAGGCGCGAGTTGTCTGCGGCGGACCCCCCGAAGATAAAACAGGCCGAGCCGTCCTCGTCCACCGGGCTTCCCGGGTGGACGTAGTACGGCTCGGCGACCACGGCCAAGTTTATGGACCACTGCCGGATGCTCTGGTACAGAAGATCCTGAGCAGCGCGGCAGCGGTTCAAATTCACTTGCAGGATGCGGATATGGGCGTCAGACATTAATGGACGTCCATATCAGCATCCCGCCGAGAAACATCTGGCCGTGCAGTAGCGGCACCCCCACCGCTCTCAGCGGACGGACGAGGCTTTGGCCTCGAGGCGGCGCAGGTTGTGCTGCTGACCCGGTGGTCCGCAGTTTTGCCCTCCGCCTCGATCTAAAGCAGCGAGGCGGGGCATCACAGGCACTTGCCTTGTGACCGGGCCGGCTGCAGCGGAAGCACCGATCGCCCACGGTGACTTCCGCTGTGCACTGCACTCCGACGTGCCCCACCACCATGCACCGGAAACATCTGGTTTCCCGGGCACGAAGGAGGTGCACCTGCGCCTTTAGGAAGCCCCCTACGAGGAGGCTTCGTCCGTCCGTCACTTTCAGTGCCGCCGCGACGGGGCACTGGAGGACTGTCATCCCATGACCAGTGGAGCCGAAGGAGATGTCTCCAGCCTTCACCTGGTCACGGGGGCAGCCGCCCGCCTCCACGACGGCGGAGATTACTTCCTCCGTCGTGGCCGCGTCATCCAGACCCGTGATGCGCAATGCAGCGCATTTGGTGGGTCTGGTGACGCGGACGGCTTCTGCATCCAGCGCGTCCCTAAGCTGCGCTGCTAGGGCGTCAGATTTAGGGCCACTGGAGGCGCCGGAGACCTCGAGGAGGCGAGCCCCGGTGCGTGTCGTCTTGCACCGGAGACCCCCCTGGATATCGAGGGCTGAGAGGTTGACTGAGGACTTCACGGTCCTCAGGACATCAGCGTACCCCACACCCCTCTCCACACCCTCCGTCGTCACCGTAAGGACGACGGCTGTGGAGCGAGGAGCGCGGGGCCTCTTCGGCGCCTTCGCCGCGGCGGCTTTGGCCACTTTCTTGGCCGCTTTCTTGGCGGTCTTCGTCTTCCTCTTCTTGGCCCCCACTACCTCCCATCCCTCCCGTCCGGAGGGATGTAAAGAAGCAGCGGGAGCGTTAGAGGAAGAGGAGGCGGCAGGGGTGCCGCTCTTCTTGCCGCGCCCCTTCGCCTTCCGCGCAGGGGGACTACACTGACATTAACAAGGTTCTAATATCGGGTCTCCCTTGTTTGACCGAAAGAAATTTGACAAATGTGTACTTAGCAAAAAATCTATTCACAAAAAATTGTAACGCAAACCTAATGTTTGGGAAATGAACGTTTAAACTATAACTAGTTTACCAACTAGTACTTTAACATTTTTTATTTAGTCAAATATTTCAGTTGGAATAACAGTTTTTTAGCAAAATCATGGTTTCTGGCACTCGCCGGCCGCTGCCGCAGCACCGCTCGCTTCGCTCGTTCAACTCGTGCGTAGGAGGTCACAGTTTTAACCTACCCATTTTGTTTAAAAAAGAAATTAACCTGATCTAAAGAGTTCAGTTCCGGGTAACCTACTAAAAACAATATCTTTTTTCTATTAATGCAAGTCGTTTCTGGCACTCGCCAGCCGCTGCCGCGGCGCCGCTCGCTTCGCTCGCTCGGCTCGGCGTAGGAGGACACAGTTTTAACCTAACCTAACCTACCCATTTTGTTTAAAGAAGAAATTAACGTAATCTAAATAATATTTTATGTCTTGACAAATCATTTCCCCAAACATTTATTGTCTGAAGATTATTTGCTCTAATAAATCATTTGATTAAAGACCAAATGCCATAATGACATTATACTTGGTAATATTTTGCCAAGTAAAAATTTGACCAAATAAAAATATGCGTACTAAAATCATTCGAAATATTGCAATGGTATAAAAAAGGTTGCTAAAATTTGTTTGGGTAATGAAATTTTGTCAAAATCTTTTCGGCAAAACGGCAGGCACCCTCTAATATCACAAAAGAAATGCATTAGACCTTTATTTAAAAGGAATAGGATCCTCAATGTAGTGTGCCTGTATATCCTGGAGGTGGCATTGTTTGTCAGGAAAAAACAGCGACTGTTCTCTCCAAAGTTTGCGATCATAAGCATTACATCTCTAGAGACATTACTAAACTAGTTGCACCCAGATCTAACAGCACCCTTCATCAGAAAAATTGTAATAGTATGGCAATAAAAGTGTATAATAAGTTACCTAAAGAATTGAGAGAATTGCCAGGTAACTTATTTAGAAGACGCACTAATGAGTGGCTTCTAGAGAAATGTTTTTACTCTATGCAGGAATACTTGACATACAAAAGTTAAAAATATTAGATTATTGACATTAGGTATACAGAGTTTAGGTTGAGGATTATGGTATGGTACTGGAACTTAATTATAATAGTGATAATAACTGACATTCTCTTTCTGACTAATTTGACATAATGCTACATTACAATATAATAATAATTAATAGGTGACATTTTGTATTGATATAGTTTTAGGAATGACATAATGGTAATGAAATAATATTTTAATATTTGCATGCCGTGATCTGTCACAACCTTATGATGATCCGTTACAACCTTAGACAGTTAACAAAACCCATGTCAACGATGTTTCTAGTGAATAAAAATATTTTATTTCATTTCATCTCCTTAGACAGTAACACCGTTGAGTATCTTAAGAAGTATACCTATCTTGGCCGATTGGATTACCTTGAAAATTGCTCACAGAAGGAAATAAATAGGAGAATAGCTTTGAGTTGGAAAAAATATTGGAGTGTCAGAGAAATTATGGAAAACAAAGAGATTTTACAATTGGAATTATCGGATTATTTACTTTATTATTGCTATACACATTAAGAATAAAGTATATGAGACTTCAATACTTCCCTGTTTAACATGTGCCTGTCAAGCATGGTCTACTAGGAAAAATGTCAAGGAGAAAGTAGCAGTTTGCCGGAGAAAGATGAAGAAAAGTATGTTGGGAATAAGAAAATCAATTAGAAACACAGTCATAAGACAGGGTTAATATTTTTTTTTATCTGTAAAGCAGACAACAAGAGATGGACTAAAAAAGCTAGAGAAGATCCTAAGAGACAATAAGAAGATAGGGTAGGCAAAGAAAGAGATGGTGTGACGTATTTAATGAAAGGGTTGGATCGGACTGGATGAGAAAGGTCATGATGGATGGAAAGAGTCATGGAGAGTGTTTGGTGAGAGCTATGCCTGCTTACTTCATTTTTACTTGTTCAATGTTTTTGTTATTGCGTGATACAGTATGTAGTAGAAATACAGGCTCTTTTATTTTATTTTATTTTATTACCCAAGAACCAAACATTTGCTTACTACGAGTACAATTACTTACATGAACTTAAGTGTATTTTGTAAAATATTTTAGGGTGGCCTTTTTTTTTAAATCCGCGTGTCTGCGGCCTCTCCTTTGTCCATGGCTGCGGGAGTCCCTGGTACACACCAGAAGGTATTTCCAGTGAATCCCGGCGGACCTTGGCCACCTGAGTGGCCTCTTCCGGGGTTTGGTCGGAATGAAAATCCCGCGTCGTTGGGGTTGGGTTTTATCCCGCGTCGGTGAGTGAATCTGGTTGCGTGCTATGGGGCAAAGGCCCCGCAGCACGCAACCCTTCTAGCCTGCTTCTGTAAGGACGGCGGGTGGCTATCCCCCCGTCCTCAGGCCCCGATCATGGAGGTCGGTGGTCCTGGGCGTAGATGAGTCTGCGACGCCCTGGCCGCTGACTGCGGAACTCAGCGGGGAGAGTACGCTCCCTCTCCCTCTCGGCCGCCTCCTTCGCGAGCATGTCTTGCACGCAGAAGGAGACGGCCGTTCTTGGGTGGCCTCGATTGGTCCCTGCTTTTCGCTATTTATCCTTTATACGTGCTATAAGACGTTAATTCGTACCAAATTTTTAAGATTCTGAGTTCTCTGGAAGTACCGCTCCCTATCATCGAGCATAACCGGCATACTTATGAAAATTCGCAATTAAGAGATATGAATTTTTGGATTTTTTACATGTGATATTTCAAGTGAAAGTACGACCGTCCTATGACGGTCAATTTATATTTTGTTCTGACAGTCTTCTACTCTAATAAATTGTTACAAAATAATAAATAAGTCTTGTAACCGAATAATACGCGGTAAAAAGTAAACAGGTAAATGTTTCATGTAACGCCATTATTCAGAGCTGAAATTAATATGGTGACCGGAGACGATATGGGTTCGATGGGGATATATTTAGCGGAGTAGACGTGTTGGCGTGTTGACATAATTCTGATAAAGCGTTTGGCCTCAACCTTCCCTATCAACTTTCTCATTATCAACCGAGTCTTTTCCCAGCCCAGTTAGAAAGGACTTTTTTTTTTTTTTTTTTTTTTTTTTTTTTAATTCCGCGGCCCAAGGCCGCGGCCGCTCTAACGTCCGTTGCCGGGCGTCCCTGGTAGTTAGAAAGGACTGGCTTTTCCGTCTTAACTGCGATGTGGCTGAACTTCGATATTTTCCGTTAAGCGACTGCCATCTGACCTCCACAACTCATGGGCGATATCAAAGTTTTGTAGTGGCGGTCAGTCGGATTTTGTTCAGAGCTCCAACTACCCGTGACGACTGCCATAAATGTTTGTATGGCAACTGTCTAAAACATGACAATGTAAACGTTTCTCAACTCAACTTTAGATAAAATAGCTTATTAAAACAGTTAATTACTATTCGTTGTGATTATAAAGAATGACGCTAAGACCAGAAAGTTCAAGTGCAATGATACACGTGATGAGAAATAATTAATTAAAGAACGAGCCACGGGGAACTAGACGTCACGTTCGTTTAATGATGTTTAGTTAGGTTACATCAACATCATTAACCGTTGTCAAGTCCGACAGCCTTAACGCTACATGATACACTCGAGTACAAGACACTATTACACATTTTTGACCTATTTTTAAACAAAGGTGGAAAATGGATGTTTTAATTTTTTATTCATGTGCAATTTGGAGGATTTTGTTCGAGTTTATTTATATTGTGGTAGCGCCCGTTCTCGTTTCGCTTACCTTGTACTTGTACTGTATAATACACATTTTTTATTAAATATATATACTTGAAGCAATATCATATTAATGAATAAAATTTGAAGGACTGATCCACACAGCAGGTTTCGCAAATAAGCCGACTTTCATCTATTTTCTAATTATATAAATAGATTGTCAATAGACCAATAAGACAGGCAATGCCATGACAGCATTGAAATCATTTTCATTGTTCATTTAATTAATTTCTACCTGGCCGTTATCTACGCAGGAACGTGAACCTTCGCTTGCACACACCAAAGACTATTTTAAATTAAAACTGATTGAATCATAATGAAACCAGGTAGTGACGGTAGAAAATGGAATCACAATTTCCTTTTTCTATCCACAACATACAGAGTATCATGGGGGAAATGTTATTCCACAGGCCTCTGTACGATACTACTTTGACGGGCTTATCACAGTCTGCCACTACTGTTTGTGGTTGTACCTTTATGTGTACACCGACCAAAAAAAGTTACTAAATAGATCCGTATCATGTGACGTGATGGCATTCAGCTGATTAATCGGCCTGGCCCTCGGATTAATTTGTACGACGAGAAGCAATAGGTCCTCTTAGTTCCATTCATGATGTGCATTCAGTACTGTGTGGAGAATCACTTGGAGATACAAATAACTATAAAGTTAATACTATCAGGCGTTACTTTTCGGAAGTCCATAGTTAAATTAAATAAATCTACCTACTTTGCAATATTCCGCCACATGCAAACTACCCAACTCTCGTATTTATTCATGCACAAGTCCGCCCTCCAAACCCACTTAGGCCCAAAGAATCGAGAAATTATTTTGAAAATAGAATAAAATTCGGTCGCCGTGCGCCGAGCCATCGACATCTCCTGATGATGCCCCTGTTTGGGGGCGAAACACGTGTCGAGGATTTTTTCTATTTTTGCACGATAACACAACTCTCATATTTATTCTATTTTCAAAATTATTTCTCTATTCTTTCGGCCTAAGTGGGTTTGGAGGGCGGATTTGTGTATGAATAAATACGAGAGTTGGGTAATTTGCATGTAGCGGGATATTGCAAAGTAGGTAGATTTATTTAATTTAATTTAACAAATAACTATACAACTTAGGGAACAAATACAGTCATGTTTTTAGTTTTATGTAGAATTGTTGAAATATTCCATTATGTAGTTATCCTCTTTTACTTATGCAAGTTTGTTTTTGGTCAATGACCTTTATTTTTAAAAACTACTGGAAAACACTAATAGGGAGTTTAGAATAATTAATATGATTTTACCATTGATTCTGAAATATAAGGTAGGTAACATCAGTTGTTGCTAAACTTCATCGTCTGCTAACGGGTAAAAGTAATAAGTACTGTAATAAAACTCCCTCTGTAAGGTTTTACTTTATATTTATTCTTAATCCGCCCGATTCGATCGATTACCACATTCCGAGAAGAAGGGCAAGAAACTCGGTAGGGTCATATTATTATAATATCTTACAAGCATTTAAACATAGTAACAATGTAACAATACACTTACATCGTACAGGAACAATTCCTCCCCACGGATCGACAACAGTCGATCCGTCACATCAAGTAGCCAAACTGTCTCATATACCCATTAGGTCTCCATGGTGGGAGTCGGCAGACATTGACAGTGCGTTTTTATATTTATCTACCCTCCCATCTTTACCCCCATCACATTATTTCTCGGTGTTGCAAGGAAAATTAATTAAATATATTAAAATAATAGTAATCAGTGAAACCGTACACTTTTGTTTAATTCGAGTAAATCTCTTTTTAAAGTTTATAGGTAGGTACTTTAATTTAATTAATATCAAATTCAATAATTAAAAAGCTGTTATAGAAAATGCTGCACTAACTACCCTTATTTAAGGATTGAGTCTTAAAATATATCTGATTATAGTAAAAAATGTATAAATTTAATTAAAGTCGCAAAGGGCTGCCCTTATTTTGTTTTACCTGTACTACTAAAATGGGTATATTTTCTGAATTTAATTTAATTTAACAAAGGTTTAATTCGTTTTGTACAATGGAAGGGATGGAAAAGAGTAGGGCAAAGTTTGTTGGGTACCACGTGATTCCTCAGAAACGACTGCACCAATTTGAACAACTCTTTTATCTATATAAAGTTACAACATTAGAGAGTAATATAGGCTTTATAACATACCGCTACAAGCAATAGGAGCGCAGCAGGAAAGCGTGTAAAATATACCTCGTTCGAAATTTTGTGATTTTTGAAATTTTTTATATTTTATACTTGATTTTACATAAAAGATTAACAGGATATAAAAAGAGTCTGTCAATTAGAGATCTGATCGACACTTTAGGTAATAATATCGTAATTGAAACAATGGACTATGAAATAGTAAGAAAACGGTAAGTACCTAAATAAGCTTCCCTGAGAATTGCATTGCCTGCATGGCCCTGATTGGGTTAATCCGTCCCAGGCTACAATACAATCTCTCCAGTCCGGGCAGAATATTGAATAATCCGTGCCTTTAATAATAGACTAGGGCTGAAGCCTTTGAAAATGGTAAATAGTGAAAAAAATCATAGTAGGATGAAACCCATTACAAAAGGACGAGAATATAACAAAAATGAAGGGAAAAATAATTTACGGTCGATCTGAGGTCGGGAAGTGGAAAGGGGTGAGTTTTTAAGGGTAAAAACGGTTAATCTCGATTTCCGGCAAAACTACAAGTCCTATGGAAAAAAATTAAATGACAAAGTTGTAGGTAATAAAGAGACCTACAACTTTTGAATTTACACTTTTTTCACATAACCTCAACATTTATGTGAAAAATTCAAATAATCAAGTTTTTGGTTTTTTATTTTTATCTTATGCAAAACAATTTTTTTTTTCACGAAATTTGGTGAAAACTTACCTTTTTATGTCTCAAAGACTCTGTAATTTTTTTGATTTGTTTAAATTAAAAACAAGTGCAATAAACAAGCGACGTTATAGAGTCGCGCTAAATGCCTATAGAGTGACGAGCAAGCAACTCATTACCATTTCTCTTTATCATCAAAATGATATGGAGTAATAAGCCCTTTTCAAGGGATGTGCTTTAACTTCCTAATTGAATTTATGGAAAGGAAGGTTCATAATATGTACTGGGAATTTTATTGAATAGGCGAACACCAAGTCCTCGAGCATTCAATTTATTAATTACACGCATACAAATATAACTTGTATATCTGCGGCCTTTCTCCACAACAAAATGCCGTACGACATGACGCTATGAAAGTACCTAAAACAAACAAGCTTGGCTGTTTGAACATCAGTGAGCTGTGTGATTTTGTAAAAGGGCAAAAACCGCCGAACTGAGTTTACCTGCCAGACGCGATCTTTATGAATTCAGATATATGCACTCACGGTGATGGTCACTATGACCGTGCCAAATTTCAAAAAAGATCGTTCCTTTCGTTTAGGAGGAGTTCGATAACGAACGAAATACACGAGTCGTCTAAGAAAGGGCTTCGTAAACTCCGCTCAATTAGTTCCATATAACCTGACATTACGCATGCTGAATTTAATACATTTTATCTTCTTTGTTTTTAATAGCAAATTATTAGTTGTGAACCAATCTACTACTTTTGCTAGTGCACTATTTGCGTCTCGTGAAAATGACATAATTCACTATCAACTTTAGCATAAAGTTAAGTATCATCAGCAAATGTAGAACAATGTCGCACAAGTTCGGCATATGGAGTGGTAAATCATTAATGTAAGCTAAAATAAATACAAACCTAGAACTGATCCCTGAGGCTACAGACGCTCCAGCAAATGAGATTATACCATTCATTTCACACCCTCACTTAAAGTACGAGTAATTAGTATAATTCACACAAGGCATTTTATGCACCCACTTTTCGCCAGTAAGTTTTGTAGGTCGAGTCGGTAGGTGCACCTGCAAGTGAGGTTTCCGTAGGCCTCTAAAATCTTGGGAACCCACAATTTGAAACTTTTATTTATTATCTGGGAATAAAAGATATGAATGTAATAATGCCTTTTGTTTGTAGGTGGCGTGGAGTACTTTGAAGATGGATGGGCAGGTACCACGTCTTCAGTGGGAGACTGGTCCGTCGCTTTCTACTCCGGCATATTCTCCTATTCTGGCTGGTAAGTGACTTTTAAATTTCACTTTGTTCCAAAATTCATTATAAGTATATCTAAGCAGGGAGGTAGGTAGGTACTACATACTTACAGTGCTAGTATTTTATTGAAATATTTTTCTGAATTGTTTTGTTGTGAGCCTGAATTATTAATTTGGGCTAATTTGTAGGTGTTTAAATACAATAATAGACATATAATTTTACAATATGAATTACAAAAACGTCTTGAGCTGGACCTGAACCAGAGACTGTTCACTTTCCAGGAGGAGCGTTCTACCAAATGACCAAGATACCACTAGCTCAACGCCTTTATTTTTGTGATCATATTGTGTTAATATCGCGACGCCGTAAGTCGCGATATTAAGTAGTCCGAGTCGCCCAGGACTTTAATTGACTGTGCCCTAGCGGCTGGCACATAAGTTTTTGTTGCCTTTCATCAACATTTCATCGCAAGGCAACGGGATTCAAATTTTTTTTTCGAAATGACAATATTACATTATATAGAAACTTGTCGATCTATTGTCCCAGTCCAATCCGGCATAAAAACGAATTTGTGGCCTACAATTTTTTTTTATTCGCGTTTTTTTAAATATTATCCGTTTTAAATTATAATTAGTTGGTAGGTGTTTGTTGAAATTAAACTAACGTAACTCAGGAATAGGTTTTTTATTTGTTTTAATTTGCTTAGGGGAATAATAAGTAAATTTTTAGCTTCGAAACATTATTACCTTTTATGAATTCACAATCTTCTAACAAACTAATGGGTTCTCTAATGTAAAGTATTCTTCATATCACCTTTAGATACCTAATTAGTAGGTTTTAGTGTAATGGGACTTAACCGTTTCTATAGTAACTTGTGGGGGCGTCTCGAGGGTGGGCTTGTAAACCAGCCTCATTAAATACGCCCCATGCGCATATACTTTCCTTTTATATTGGTGTGACCGAGATGGAGCTATTCGTCCCGGGCCTGGAGCCACTAGGAGAGGAGCTCGTGGCGGGGAAGTTTTCCCTCATTCAGTCGCGAGGACTCTTCTGAGCCGGTTGTCTAATTTCGCTTGAGTGATAGTCACTTTCTCGGTCTGTTTCATAGTTTTGTGAATTGTGTGAGTGCTTTGGTTCCACTTCTAACTTACTACATATTGGATTTTTGTATAGCACGAATTTAATTGCTCAGATCAAAATGTCTTACGCGTTCCTCCTAATTTTTCGGCCTGAAAGAAAATAGTTTAAGAGTAAGTACTAATAATAATAAGTTCCTACACAACACTTTCAATATAAAAATAATATTATGTAATAAAATACTTACATTACACGTACTTATCGACATGTTTTAATTAAATGTTCTCCAATATGTGTAGCAAATTCCACCAAGTTACATTAATCGAAAATTTAAATACATTGTCTAATATTATATATAAAATACTAATATTATGTTGGTTTATTCAATCTATTCAATTCAATTTTCTAACTCACATTATAAGTTCACAAGTGCGTTTTAGGTCCAAACTTTTTCTAATTGTCGTATTAATATGACTGAGGTGTTATTCGATTAGTAATGGCATGTAGATTTTTCTTGAAAATATTCAAATATGCAAAAATTGCATAAGTTATAAACAAGTAAGTGAAGAGGTTTGGTTTTTAGCAAGTAATCTCAAAAATTATGTGGTATTTTTTTAAATTTGAAAATAAACCTAAACTACTTTCGGAACTTTGGGTAGGACCAATATTTAAAACTCTGAGGGTTTAAAACACGCCTGAAAACGAGTACTTTCCACTTCGGACCTTTATTAATAAATATGGTTTTAACTAATTAAATATGAAAATTAAGTCAAAGGAAATTAAGGAAAAATGCCTTAAAAATTGATCAATGGACAATATCCGTATATACGGAGTTCAAAAATGAAAATCGCGATATTTCCATTTGTTATCCAGCTGTTAGTGAACGATATTTTGTGGCACGGACATTATCATTGGAAGTGCGATATTTATTTTTCTATATTGTAGAGCCATTTTTTAAAGGCTGAAAGAGTTATAAATATTGTTCCTACGGTCCCAAAAGTGATGCCTTTTTTCCTGAAATTTATTCCTTTTATTGGATTTTTTATTTCATATTTAATAAATCTCAAATAGTCTTCCAGATATTTGCTAAAAACCAGACCCCTTCACTTAATTGTTTATAACTTGGCAATTATTGCGAGCGGCCCTTGAATTTTCGCAATCATAATTATAGGAGAATTACAAAAAGTTTGGACCTAAAAAGCACTTTTGAACCATTATAATATGTGTTTGAAAACTTTCCAATTGTTTTGGTAGCATTATTGGTAGTCTATACGCCTGCGGTATCAGACACGCTGCGAGACCCAAACCCAAACAATAGATGTGTGGACGCAAAATATCCCTCGAGTCTCAAGTATTTGTACGATTCGAGTATATTTTGATATGGCATCTCGACTCCAGGCGCAACAGGTCGGCGTATTTCAAATTGTATAGCAAACACGTACTACGTTGTTAAGCAGAGCATTTTACACGGTCCCTTAGTTGACTTCTGTCACTTCTTCTGAAGATAAGTTCTATGGGGTGCTTACACACTTTAGTTCATCGATTATCTAAACCTAATGGAGGTCGTATGCTTGTACATTTAATAAAATATGAGCTTAAGCAAAATAAGAAAAACAATGTTACATGAAAAAGTCATAATTTTATTTCAGCACTGCGTCATCGTGATAAATCTATGCATATTTTTCTCGTACTTACCGTGACATGACGAAACTATAAGAGTACGGAAAAAGACATGTCTGTACAAGCTAATCTCAAAAAAGTTTAAGTTATTTATTTTTAAATTGATTGAACATAAAAAACCCAGCCATTATCTACAAAAACGGCAAAAAATGCACTTATGGGAGAGCTCCCTTAATTAAATATTTATTTTTTATTCTGTTTTTTATTAGTATTTGTTGTTAGGTAACGCAATGAACCAAATACCACTTCAAATGAAATCTAGACAGCCAGTTTCCTCACTCCCCTAGCAAATACCAAAAGAAAATTGTAATAAAATAAAAAAAAAACGACTGATTCAAAAACACTTAAATTCAAGATGGTGGATAACACAGGCGGGCCGACCACCACCCAAAACTAAATTTAGATTACCAGTAACCTCCCCTAACGAATTCTGAACGAAAATTGCTACTTAGGTATATTTTTCCCGGGTCAAAAGCTAATTTGTCTGGACTACGAGCAATCTAAACCGCCTTGTTGAACTACAAACATACAAGTTTCGACAGATGAAAGGTGAAATAGCTTCTAGTAATCTAAGTTTGCTCCATCGAGTAAATATGACTACATTTATTGAACGTAGACTACTTTATTTTTCCTCGTTCAATATTTACTTTAACCGGAATTTTGTTTGGTTTGTGCAATATTTTAATTTAGGGTGCTAACGAGCCCTATTAACATATTCACGGACCCAAGTAATCCTTACGCGGTGTACCTGTAGACGAGGCTCAAGAATGCTCAGAGTGCCCGGAAACGACCCTCCTGTTACATAGGATCAACAACAAAACTGGGGATTTGTACTCGTAATGAACCCTTCTGTGTACCCCTTAAGGGATAAAGATGTGATTTTGTTGTTTGTAAATTGTTATACTCCATTTACACTCTCGTCTCGTGTATCGCATAATCAATGGAACGCGCGTGTCTGTTCACACTCGTGGTGCGTTCAGTTATGGTAGCAATAATCTTTAAAGTTAAATAAAATTGAAAAGTGTCTGTTAGTAATTAATTAACAGCTTTTTACTAAATGCATATAAATACATAACTAACTAACTATATACTACTAGCTGTCCCGGCGATCTTCGTATCGCCTTAAACCTTTTAAAACCTTCCCTCAGCTTCCACAAATATTTAACGGCCGGACCGATTTTAACAGGACGTTCATTGGCAGACAGCTGATGTTATAAAAGTGACTTAGGTTACTTTTTATCCCAGGAATAAGTTTCCGCGGGAATTGGGAATCATGAAACTATTGCACGCGGGCGAAGCCGCGAGGGCCCGCTAGTACTTATATGTATACACAATACATAATACATAAGTACTAGCGTACCAGCGCGAGTGGGAACACCACAAAACCGACGGCGGCGGCGACCCTCGCGGTCGCACGAGGCATTTTGACTCGTGCCCAAAAACAGCTCTGGAGGGGAACGCCCCGCCGCACAGTGGTCGATTTGAACTATCTAGGAAATAATAATATTTATTTTTTAAAGTTACCGATCACGGCCGGTACATTTTATTTACAGTGGTTTTCTTGTGTGTACAAGTGCAAAGGTCTTGCCGATCGATTTTCTAAATAAAACATAAAATTTTCGGATAAATACAAAATACTACGATGCATAATTACGTACAAAAAACTATTTATAATATAGTCGTACCTTTAAGTAACAATAATCACAATCGTTGTCAGTCCAAAATAAATACTTTTGTTGTAGAATATTTTAATGTAAATTGCGGTAAAAGTAATAAATTCACCGATTGCATTCTAAATGTTGAATCACAAGGTGATATCTAATAAACCCATGAGGTTAGGATAAATATACCCAGATCATTACCATTGTAAATAAAATGTACCGGCCGTGATCGGTATCTTTTCAAAAAAAAAATTATTAATTCCTAGATAATTCAAATCAACCACTGTGCGCCGCGCCGCGAGTGGCGAGACGAGGCTTCAATTTCCGTTCACAGTCTTGTCTCGCAACTCGCAATATCAGGGTTTCAGTTTTTCCCCTCATAATAACGTTCCACCCTATCTTTCTATGTGGACCATTATTTGAAGTCTATAATTAGATTTTTGGTAATAACAGTAGGTATTACTGTTATTTTTATTGACAATGAGTTATTAGTAGGTATTACTATCTAATGTTCTTTTATCGAGTGTCCTATGGTTTGGCTCTCCGTACCTCTGTAAACGTGGCGTTTGTATTTGCAAGAGTGACTACGTCGACTTCCTCAAGAAGTTGCTGGAATCCATACCCATACCTTTTTCGTTTGACTATGTAATTTCAGATTCCCGAACATATACCTACAGGTATAACATTCATAAGGGTCGTGGTGGGAAAATATGAAACTAAAACATTACCGAAGATCTATTCTTAGGAATGATGTCATCGGGTACGAAGGGTGCAATTAAAAGGATGCTCCATCCTTTTAAAAAAATAACCTCGCATTTTACTATTTTACGCACAGAAACGAGTTTAACGTTGTATTGAAAAAAATGGTAGTAGTATCAGTACTCCTCATCTTTTCAAAAAGTCCCGGTTCGATTCCCGAGCTGTGTGTATAATTAAAAACCATACACGACCGTTAATCCGGTGAACACAGCGATACATTATGCGTCCGTGTAAAACAGCACTAAGAAGCTCTAAGAAGCCTAATCTTTGTATGTATTATAGTTTCAGACTTTCTCATACAGACTCATTTGAATGTTACACCTGTATATTCCATCAAGACAATTTTACCGTAACGTTCGCAGTTTTAATGTCCAAAATTCTCGTTTGAGTTAGAGCAAGGAATTCTATTTCAACGATTTTATTAACCAGCTAACCTTGATGAAATAGGGGCTATAGAAATGAGGGACAATTCACATACGAACATGTTTGCACAGTATACATGAATAGGTAACAACATTTGTACGGTAGTCTACAGTGATTTGTGTGCTATTTTCAGATATAACACCAGACAATAGTTACGTTACTTTTACAATAGAGTATTCATCTTTTGATACCTTACTTCAATGCCCTTGAAAGGAGGAGGGCATGCGAAATATTGGGGTTTCTTTGTTCAGCGTTTGCAGATGATACCTATTGAATGACGCCCGACAGGTTTATAGCCCCTATGTGTAAAGATTTATGTCTGACCTCTGACCGCACGAACCAGAACCAGTGCTCCGTCAATGTCTGCTCACGTCCAGTGATGTGCACGTGAACAGGGTGTCGACGTCAGTAATTTCGTGCTGCGGATTACAGCGCAGGAGACGTTTGCAGGGACATTGAGACTATTTACACTGGGCGACTGTTATTCTTATTTGCAATATTTAATTCGAATATCAAAGCAGTCAATTTAGGTAGGGTACGCCTAGTAGGAATGACGCGTCAGTTAAGCATACTGTACGTTCATAATGATGTCCTCAACCACACTGACATAAAATCTGATGATTATGGTGTTGTTATAGTTTGTAGTGTGTTGTTATAGTTTGTAGTGTGTATTGTTTATAGTTTTTAAGTTTCGTCAAGTCTGTCTGTCGGTCCGTCCTCGTCTACTCCATCGTGTGGGGTATTATTAGATAGGTCTTTTACATGATGATAGTGAACATAGATTGAAAACTATAACGGATTAGATAACTCTATTAGTTCAGGTGTCAAAGGGGCTGTTATGGGTGACTACGGAACCCTATTCTGTGCGTTGCCAGACACGCACTTTTTGTTTTTCGACAATTTTTTTCGTGAATTCCGAATCTTCAGATTAAGAAATTAAAACTATTTTAATCTGTTGCGCTCAAGTAATTCTTTTTAATTTACAACCCTCCCTATTTACGACGTGATCGACTGATAACTATTTACGTATTTTATATCAGAGAAATGATGGAGGATGAAAAATCTCATTATCTAACACCTTTATATCGGTCTCAATATTTTTTTTTTACCTTAAACTAAAAGTGGAAACAAATAAGGTTAATATTTGATAAAAAGAGCACTGGAAATTGGGCATCAGTCATAAATATCATCGAATAAAGATGACGTCTAGCGATTGTTGCCTATTGCCACTCTCTTTTCAGGATTAAAAATATCGAAACTCCCATTCGCTTAACTCCTTACCGTTCAGCATTTCATGTTATTAAATAAAAAATTTAATAAGTTTTTATAAGGAGCTGTAAGTCAGACGATTTCTTTGCGCGGCGGATTACTGCGGATGCATCTCGGCTTCTCTTTCAGTAAAAATGATTAGGTACCTACTCCTCGACGCTGAACGGACTATCCATTCACTGTCCTGTTTTTAAGTCGATTTCATTATAAATTTCTTTTCATCAGCTTACTTCAACTTCGAGGTTTTATCTTTGAGACTTAATAAAGTCAATAGGATTTATTAGCTGACTGAATCAGAAAGGAGGTATCTCAATTCGACCGTATAAATATATTTTCAAAGAGTTAAGTTACAATAAAATAAAACGTAAATAGCACAAACAATAATTATATTGACAGATATACCTTAAAATACCGAGTATTTTAAGGTTTCAAAAAATTTATATGTTATTTAAGAATAAACCGCCCGCCTTAACGCGTCATATCAATAAAAGACTATATGGCGCTTCAAACAAATTAACTAAGAAATTTAAAAACTGAAGACTATTTTTGTATGGAAAAATATAACTAATGAAAATGCAGTATAATCAATAGACTATGCCCTGAAACAGTGCGAATGAAAAGGTAAATTAAAAAAATGGCGTGAAGTACATACAATACTTAATACGTGATCAATCTCTATTGTTAAAATTTTTCATCTCTCATGCTCCGAAACCTGATAAGCGGGTTGAAAGTGATACACAAAAAAATATTTCAGCACATCTTGAGGTGATGGCAAAAACGTATACCTACAGCCAAGGTTCGATTAAGTCAATACAACATTCTGGTTTTTGAATGGTCATAAACAAAAAAGAGTTGAGTTACAATAAAATAAAACGTAATTAGCACAAACAATAATTATTTGGACAGTAATTATTTACACAGTGGATACCTTAAAATATTGAGTATTTTAAGGTATAACTGTCCTGTATTTTAAGGTTGAGACTCCAACTGAACCTGACTAAATCACCCGCCGTAACGCGTCAAATCATAAAAAAGAACTCAATAGCGCTTCAAAAATATATTCGCATAAAAAATTAACTGAAGAAATTAAAAAACTAAAGACTATAATGGAAAAATATTATAACTAATGACAAGGCGGTATGATGAAAAGACCTCAAAAACGTGCGAATAAAAAAACAAAAATGAAAAAAAAAAAACGGCGTGAAATAACAATATACTATTTTACCTGACTTATTTGCTTTCCTCGTATTCGAATGAAGAGTGTGTAACCCCATTTCTCACGAGATATTTTGCTCGAACTATTGACGCGTCGAGTTAATAATCTTCTATTTTTAGTACGTTTCGTCCAAATCATTTCTTGAGTTACGGTGAACTTGAAGTAGGTAAGGTAAAATGTTAAAGGACTCACTTTATAGTCGGGTGGAGGCTTAAAGTTGCGTACCTATGCATGCAGTCACCCATTGATTGTATGTAATACGTACGTTATCAAAAAATCAATTACTGTAAACTGCCACCGGCCGTGTTATCAGTAGGTACATTGCGTGACATTGAGAGTCAAGGTTGTAGTGCTCATAAACATTTTGTTACTCACCATCGTCTCTTTATGCTCGGTAAAAAAAAATTGCGTACAAATAACATTTACACACCGCACGAAACTAAGAATAAATCTACATACTCCAGTTTGGTTACATTAATGACTGTTCCGCTGCTATTGGTAGTTACTTGATGTCATAGTCGAACCTCCGTATCCACTTGGGTTAACTCTGGGTCACTTTGAAGGTTATGACAAAGTCTCGTCCGTATGTCAGTGTCAGCGCCCGCCGCCCGGTGAGGATGAATTCGGCCCAAGTAATGTTAATAGGTCTTCTTAGCATCCTTATAATATGTGTATACAGGTAATTTAACTTGTAAAATCTTTAGCTGTATTAGGAACACCAGTACCGGTCAGCCAAGCAATCCCGCAACTCTGTGTGCAGTTTCGACGAGTAAATATTAATCCACGAATTATTCCGCAGGAGTTACCTCAACTTCATGACAGAGGAGTTGAGGGATCCGTTCGTGAATCTCCCGCGCGCCATCTACGTGTCCCTACCGCTGGTCACCGGCATATACCTTCTAGCCAACCTCGCTTACCTGGCTGTGCTGGGACCTGTAGAAGTGTTGGCCACCGAGGCTATAGCAGTCGTAAGTGCAGCTTTAATATAAACTAGGTATCCAGACGAACTTTGCATCGCCTCAAAAAAAAAAAAAAAATTTCATGCAAATGTATGTAAATTGAAAAACGCGACGGCCGGACAGACAGACAGACAGACAAATTGTCAGATTAAATATATAGATACCTAGGTACTTGTAATAAAACGGATTAAAATGTATGTATGTCTGACTCTGTACGACTATTGCTGAATTGAGACTGCTCTAACGTGCCTTCGGAAACACAGGGACGCTCGGATGAAATGTATTTTTCTGGTCTTCACCACGACTGTGGGGTATAGATTTGTGAGTGTACCCGGATATGAACACCACCGCCCGCCTGATGACGAAATGCAGACACTGGAAAAAATCTTACGAAACCCATAATTTTTTTCATTACCGGAACAACTGAGTTTATATGAGGTATCATATAAACTGTGTTTTCTGCTTCTAACTCAGTTTTTGTGATCTCTGTTCGGTGTAGGATTTTGCGAGCCGATGTCTTAGCGCCGTGCGCTGGGCGATGCCGCCACTGGTGGCCATCGCGGTGGTGGGCGGCTTGTCGGTGCATATCATGGCATCGTCCCGCATGTGCTTCGCGGGCGCACGCAACGGGCACATGCCTGAGTTGTTGGCGCATATCAACATTAAATGTTTTTCGCCAATGCCGTCTCTTATATTCTTAGTAAGTTATTCATTTTATTATTTTAGTCTAACAGAACGATCACACCGCATCAGCTTTATTAGTAGTCAATGAACCTAACATTATCATGAAGAAGGCTGAGATGGAAGTTCTTACTGCCGAGATGAACCTCACTGGTTTACAAGTACCTACTACCTACTAATCCAGGTCCTCCTTTCGTATATTTATTCCCTAGTATCCTATTTTTGGTTCAAAATGAAGACTTTAGATCTGGCTTATAATTCTTCGGCTGTGGCCTTGGTTGCAGAATCGCCACTTAACGTGGAATTGACGCTCGTTCAAATATACTGCGTTTTACATTCTAACATAAACTATAAATTAAAAAACCAGCTGTAAATTTATAATTTAACAAGGTACATAAATAATGAGACAATATTCTGTTCGAGTTCTTTATAGAATGAACATAGAACATACCCCACGATCTCCGCTGAAGACCATAAAATTTACAGCAATATTATTTTCTGAATATGGATTAACATCAATGGAAACGAAACTTTACCGGCAACTTGTTAACGAACTCTACAATGAATGAACGGATCAAATCTGTCTCTTGAAACGTGTTCACTGATTCTGAACTGTATTTATATGAATGAAAACATCATCCCTATTTAGTTTGCACCTGAAATTTGTTAGATATGCCAAACTTTATAATGTTATAGAAATACTCGTACGTTGGGTTAAAGAGATCTCTTTAAAGAGAATACGTGATACGTATGAATTCCACTAATGGAATTTCAGTTTGCTGCTGAAAGTTAGATACAAATATGTAGCTGTTTGTTGGCTACAACAGGGTAGACAGCATAACGTAATATTAAAATCTCGTACGTTCCGTTAATGCGATCTCTTGAAACAGAGAGAGTTCGTATGCATTCCACTAATTCAATTATTTACAGACTGTGATTCTTTCATTCCGAACTTGGATTCTACATGTTATCAAAGTTTCAAAATGTAATAAGGAAATAGCTAAACTGGAAGGAGATTTACAATAAAATTCAATTTAAATGAGAACGCATATGAATGGTTCACAGTTTAACACAAACACAAAATGAAATGAACAGAGGCGTTTATAACGTCCACTATTTACCAATAATTTTGTTGGTTCCACCTATTACCGTCACTTAGGTACTTACTAAGAAATAATAATAATAATAATAATTATTGAAGAGCTCGACGCCTCAGCGAGCACCTGTGTCGGCGATGTGCGGTCCGGTGCCTGCGAGGCGGAGTTTAGTGACGAGTCCGGGGGTGTTAGTTACGGATTAATAGCGAAGAGTCTCGATCAACATCTCAAGAGACTCTCGTTAGATTGTTGGATCAAGAGTCAGATTCAGAAGGTTGTTATCCTCGACACGTGCCGTATTGTTAGGAGGTTTCTTAGTCTGTAGCCTCCACCGCCGGTAGTTTGGGTCCTACTCCGCTACTGGTGGGACACTATTTTTTATATTTTTAAATGTATTTGTGTTTTTTTATAAATCTATTTAAAAATGTATAAAATAAGAATGTTATTGAATAAACGAAATAATAATTATAACCTGGCAACTCTGAACATCTCATACATCATTTTCATTCTTAAAATATTTTAATATTTTTATTTACATATTATTGCCTAAATTTATACAATTACTTCAGATACAAAATTAATATAAGCAAAAAGTCAATAAATAAAGGATTTTATACTATTTTATAACAATAAACAAAGTCTACAAAATTAACATAGAAGATTTGACACATGTCATATGAATACCTACGAAAATATCAACAATATTATGGCTAAATTCAAAATGAAGTGATTGAGATGCAAACAAGAGCCAGAAGCAGAAATGCGCAACTAACACCCCCGGACTCGTCACTAAACTCCGCCTCGCAGGCACCGGACCGCACATCGCCGACACAGGTGCTCGCTGAGGCGTCGAGCTCTTCAAGTGACGAGTATTTCTCTCCGCCGACGTCGCCAACACCTGTACGCCGGCGAGGGAGAGGCCGGCCGCCGAGCAGTTTGGGGCCCCGAAGCCTACCAGCTTCGAGTAGGGTCCCCACTACCGGTGGTATTGTGCACCGCATGCGATGGACTTCATCCATCAATGAAAACGTCATGCGGGCATATTATGAGGCCACAGATGGGGAAACCAACCTGACTGCGTACCGTTCAAGGATGCTTCCTTTGTTTCAGGCTCTTGAACCAACAATGACCGTTGCCGTCCAACGGCTATCGGATCAAGTGCGGGCTATCCAACGATGTAAGTTGTTGGATCAATCTGTGCTTGATCGACTACGCCTGGAAGTATTATCTACTCGTACAGCTCCAGTGTCAACGAGAGCACCGTCACCTGTGACACAGACGGTTGCTACAAGTGTGACGTTAGCGACGCCCGCACCCGACGCGGGAAATGATACGAGTGATACATCTATCCAGGTAAGCGAGCAATTGAGGAGTACTTTGGAAGATGTGATCTCGCAGTATAGGTTTATACCTAATTCTAGACCGCGGCTACCACACTTGCCAATGCATAAACGAAATCTGGCGTTGATGGGAGCCCTGAATGCATTGCTAGAGCCGTACTTACGGACTAGCAGTGATTTGCTTGATACTCACTCGATTCTTTACTGTGGAGCCATTGCCGCTTGTCGTGTTGCACGCGTTAAATTCCCCGAAGCTAACCGTGCACCACGACCGGATGGTGTTCCCGTATGGCAGGCAAGAATCGAGCGACGTATCGGCACATTTAGGACTCTCATTGCAAAGCTTATCTCTTTCAGCCGGGGAAATAGTCGTCCCCGGGTCATGCGTTTCGTGACTCAGGCATTTGCTGAGACCGGTATTCGTCCCCAGCAATACTTAGCCAATGTCACGGAACGTATTGACTTTCTGAAACAGAAAGTGTATGCATGGGCAAGCCGTATCCGTCGTTATAGAGAGCGTGTAAATAGATACTGGCAGAATCGCATCTTCCAAAGTGACCAAAGGAAGGTGTACCGAGAGTGGGAGGGAACTGGACAACGTTTGAACGACGGACAACTGCCAGATGCTCACGCCATGAATCAATTTTGGCGTGACTTATGGTCGGTGCACGTCGAACATTCGGAGGGCGACTGGATCCGTGTCGTCGAGCGTGAATGCAGTATCATCGAACCCATGGAATCTATTACCATAGACTCCGAAGACGTTAGTTGTGCAATGCGTACGGCCCCGAACTGGAAAAGTCCTGGGCCGGATGGATTGCACAACTTTTGGATAAAGTGGGTTCAGAGCTCGCATGAACGCTTGGCAACACAGTATCAAGAAGCCCTTGAGTCTGGTTCCTTACCCGCTTTCATGACCACTGGCATCACCTTCCTGCTCCACAAATCAGGTAGTACCACGGAACCTAAAAACTATAGACCCATCACTTGCTTACCTACCATCTACAAGCTCCTTACATCTATTCTGAGAAGTAAAATAAACTCGCACATAGTATCTAATAACATCTTAGATAACGCTCAGAATGGATGTAGGGCTGGGTCTCGTGGTACTAAGGAGCTACTCCTCATTGATATGGCCATTAGCCAACAAGTCAAGCGGAGTAGGGGCGCCCTCTCTACTCTGCCTGGATTGACTACAAGAAGGCCTATGATTCGGTGCCTCATTCATGGCTGAGGAGGATTTTAGAGTTGTATAAAATTAATCCGACTCTTAAATCCTTCTTAGTCTCGTGTATGGGGCAGTGGACCACAGTCCTTCGTCAACCAGGTAGTGGTGGGCACGCCTCTGACCCGCAAGGCTTGATAAGGATCGAGCGTGGTATATTCCAGGGCGACAGTTTGAGTCCATTGTGGTTCTGTTTAGCACTGAATCCACTTAGCACATTGCTGAAGGATTCAGGGCTAGGCTATCGGTTTCGTAGAGGGGGTGAGGTTATATCTCACCTGATGTACATGGATGACCTCAAACTGTTCACATTGAAGCACCAAGATTTAGTGACATTATTAAAAACCACGGAAGTTTTTAGTAATGCCATTAAGATGGAGTTTGGTGTTGATAAGTGTGCGGTTATGCATGTACAACGGGGGAAGGTTGTAAATTCACCGAATTTACAACTTTCTGAGATAATAACTCTCAGATCTCTCTCCGAGACCGAAACATACAAATACCTAGGTATGTCAGAGTCATTGGGTATAGTGGTAGAAGATATTAAGAAATCGGTGAAAGAACGTTTTTTTGGCCGCCTGACAAAAGTTCTTAACAGTTCTTTGTCCGGTGGTAACAAAATGCGGGCTTTCAACGGTTGGGTGATACCTTTATTGTTATACTCCTTTGGCATACTTAGGTGGACTCAAACGGAACTAGACGCCCTGGATAGGCGAGTCCGTCAACAACTGACATTGCATCGAATGTTACACCCACGATCTTCTGTCATGAGACTGTACATTCCGCGGAAGTGGGGGGGTCGAGGCTTTTTGAATGCCAAGAACCTCCACAACCGTGAAGTGTGCAGTCTGAGAGATTACTTTCTACAGAACGGGTGTGATATTCATTGCGATGTCGTGATGGTTGACAAGGGCCTAACACCTCTTTCCTTGGCTAACGAGAACTGGCGTAAACCAAAGGTGCTAGGTACTGAAGACCGTAAGGACGTATGGAAGAGTAAGGAGCTACACGGGCGGTTCTACCGGGTCTTAACAGGATCCGACGTAGACCTGCTCGCTTCGGTGAACTGGCTACGTTTTGGGGACCTCTTTGGGGAAACTGAAGGTTTTGCCTGTGCAATTGCAGATGAGGTTATCAAGACGAACAACTATCGGAAATACATCATGAAGGACGGTACGGTCGACATTTGTCGAGCATGCCACCGTCCTGGTGAATCACTTCGCCATATTATTTCCGGTTGTTCGTATCTTGCTAACACCGAGTACTTGCATAGGCACAATCAAGTAGCCAGGATCATCCACCAGCAACTTGCTCTTCAATATGGCCTTATTGAGTTTGAAGTACCGTACTATAAGTACACACCAGTGCCAGTTCTTGAGAATGGTCGTGCATTGCTCTACTGGGACCGATCAATCATCACGGACAGGACTATTGTTGCCAATAGGCCCGATATCGTGTTGGTTGATCGGACCCAGCGTCGGGCAGTGCTCGTCGATATCGCCGTCCCGCATGACGAGAATCTCGTGAAGGCAGAGAAGGACAAACTTAGTAAGTACCTCGATCTGTCCTTCGAGATAACCGCCATGTGGGACGTAGACTCGACGATCATTGTCCCGGTGGTCGTTTCGGCAAACGGATTAATAGCGAAGAGTCTCGATCAACATCTCAAGAGACTCTCGTTAGATTGTTGGATCAAGAGTCAGATTCAGAAGGTTGTTATCCTCGACACGTGCCGTATTGTTAGGAGGTTTCTTAGTCTGTAGCCTCCACCGCCGGTAGTTTGGGTCCTACTCCGCTACTGGTGGGACACTATTTTTTATATTTTTAAATGTATTTGTGTTTTTTTATAAATCTATTTAAAAATGTATAAAATAAGAATGTTATTGAATAAACGAAATAATAATAAAAAAAAAAATATAAAATCAAGAAAAAATATAATGTTGACTAGAGCTGGCGGGAATCGAACCCGAGACGACGGCGTCGAAAACGGATGCACTACCGACCACGCCACCGAAGCAGTCAGAAATGGGGTCGTCCTTACATAGATAGACGCCTATTACCGCTATTTCTCTAGCGACTGTTCATCATCATCATCATCATCATTTCACCATTTAGCGCCCACTGCTGGGCATAGCCCCTTCCCCCAAAGAAGTACACATTTTAAGCTGGTCGGGTTGCGCCACCGAGTTAGCGACGTAAATTTCCCAATAGGTGTACCTAATTAGTGTAAATTAACGGTAATTCGCAGGGCTTAATAGGGTTTAAATATTTGTCAAATACGCATAATTTGCTGTATTTTAAATGAATACTCGCAGTGCTCGTGCTAAAGCTATGGATGAAGCAATGATCAATTGTCCATAGCAAGCAACGGGCATTAATTTTTTTTCAAAATTACAGTAATTCTGCCATTTTGGACATAACACATTATAAATGTGCCTGGTGACGGCAATATTATACGGCCCCCTATTACGTGGGACTAAAATACTGGTAAATTGTGGGTGTGTAACCTCTGCCTACCCCTTCGGGAATATAGGCGCGATATGTGTGTGTGTGTGTGTGTAATTGCTTGATTCAATATTTTATTTCCTTGTTGATTTTTTCGCGAGCACTTTGATTCAACGTTATGCAAATGTCTCCAATGAGTGAACCAACAAAGCGGTTATTGACATACAATTTAGAGGGTTCCAAAATGTACATTGAGGAAAATAAACACTATTCTAAAGGGTGTTTAAGACATATTCGTGAACCAAACAAGATGTTTGTCTTTTGAACCTACATACTAATGAATACTCGTGGCTCCGGTCGTAAAACCAAAGACGAAGTTTTCTCGTTATCAGTTTCCACGGCAACATACTAGTTAGTTAATTATCGTGCGATTAAAGATGATAAAACGTTTACAGATGATAATATCGATAATAATGCTGATACCGGACAATTTAACATCGTTAATCACGTACTGCACCGTGGTGGAGGCTTTCTTCACGACGCTCAGTTGCAGCGCGGTGTTGTGGCTTCGCTACAAAAAACCGCATCTCGCCAGACCTATAAAGGTACACCATCATTATTATTTATATCATTCTTTCTCTACTATTTAAGTCAGATTCCTAAAGGTGCTGTATTTTGACGACGGCGACGTAAGTTCGATCCTCAGTTTGCCGACATTACTCCTGTATTAATACAGTTCTGTAGTTTACGTTATTAAGGGATTATTATGGGTGACTACGGAACCATATACTATGCGTGGATTGACACGCTTCTGGCCTGTTTTCTTATTTGTAAGCTTTGACGCGTCCGTTAATTAGCAGAGAAGCAAATTCCTTCGAAACGGCTTAAACTATTTTTATGTTTTTATATTTGGTAGGACTCAGAATACATCGCTAACTATTATTTGTACCTATTAGTGATAAATCCCCATTGCTTTTTCAATTTTAGGGACGAAACAAATTAGTTATTTCTTTTGTTTTGTCTTGGCATCAACAGCCCTCAATGTGTACCCTTATCCCTATACCACGAACCCTTTATTTCTGTTTAATATAATTTCTTTGGTAAAACATTTTTGCTGGGTCACCTGTGAAAGGTAAAGTCCCTACCCAGTAATTGGGGTCGGTTTTCTCAGTAGCGACTGCCATCTGACCTCCACAACAGACCACTTTCTAAAGTATAACTAACCAGGTACAACTATGGATGCCGGTGGTGTTCGTGACAGTGAGTACGGTGTTGCTGATAGTGCCGATACTGAGCGAGCCGCTCGCGGTGCTGGCGGGCGCGGCGATGACGCTCTCCGGCGTGCCCGTCTACTACACTTTTATTAAGTACCGGCCACTATGCGTCGCACAAGCTTCCAGTAAGTACTTACACACGCCTATATCCCATATATACATTGCCAACTGTGAACCGGAAAAAACATAGAAGCATTTCTCGCGCTCGAAAATGACCCAACGCAGATCTAACTGTTGCTAGGCAAATCTTGTCGCGAAGAAGATGTGTAGTTCGGTTCCTGTAGCCGGCCTCTACAGAGACGTACATTGACAATTAAATCAACTATTACTTCAATATAGTAATCGTTAAATACTTCTTTAAACTTTGGCGTTTTGTACACATTATAAACTTAAGAGTCAGTCCACCCGTGACCACGGCTCTTGTAACAGGGCCGAAACGTCGGGTAATAAAGAGGTATGTATATGTTACGGCTAATACCCGAAGTGCGGCTGCACCTAGTTTTAGCCGGTTAGAACCAGGTGTAGCCACTTACTCTTGGTTAAACCTAGTACGAGCCGATTGTTTTCGGGTAAAACTAGGTCTAGCCTTCATCATGCCGGCTACAACTAGGTCCAGTTGTCACTTTCACCTGGGAGAAATCTCTCTTTTTTATTAATGCAAGTCGCTGGCACTCGCCGGCCGCTGCCGCGGCACCTCTCGCTTCGCTCGCTCGGCTCGTGCGTAGTTGTTCACAGTTTTAATCTAACCTAACCTACCCATACTAGGTTTAACCAAGAGTAAGTGGCTACACCTAGTTCTAACCGGCTAAAACTAGGTGCAGCCGCACCTCGGGTATTAGCCGTAACATATATATCTCAATAATCGCGTAAACGACCCGTTAGTCTTAAGTTTATAAATAGTAATCGTTGTTCATAGAAAACAAAATATATCGTTAATATAAATAAGCTCCTATGTTTTTTCCGGTCCTGATTACCAAAATCTCTTTGAATCACACGTAATTGGCGGCAACCTTATTGTCGTTTCCGCTTCCGGGTATACAGCAGAAAAACAAATATAATTCTGTAATCCGAAAAATTAATATGGTATATTTTAGTTTTATTGACCGAAGCGAGCGGAGCTCCTTTTCAGGTGACTCAAATGCAACTCGATGTGAAATTGTTTCTCGACAACTACCCAACCGATTTTCATGATTTTTTCACCCAAAAATCAAGCATTCTCAGGAGCCGGTTTTGTTCGAGACCGAATTTTGATTTAGGACCCTCAAAAAAGTTATTGACCAAAAATATGTCAACAACCGATTTTCATGATTTTTTCACTTAAAAATCAAGCATTCTCAGGAGGTATTACTATTTCTATTAAGGCATTTATCAATCTATAAGGAGCAGGTTTTGTTCGAGACCGAATTTTTTATATAGGACCCTCAAAAAAAGGTATTGACCAGAAATATGTCAATAACTTTTTTTGAGGGTCCTAAATCAAAATTCGTTCTCGAACAAAACCTGTTCCTTATAGATTGATAAATGCCTTAATAGAAATAGTCGCTTCGCTCAATTATATGCTGAAGCGCAGTACCACGGCAGCGACCGCAGCGAGTAGTTTTATCTATTATTTATAACGGTTGAGTACTTACTGGATGTACGGTCTGCAACTTCGAAGCTTTACTTAGAATCCTGGACAATAAAGCTTAAAACACACTGGTCCTTCACATACGACGTATACCATGCGATGTGGAAGACAGCGACACACTGGTACGACGTCTGACGATTACGTTATCTACGCTACGGGGATAGCATGGGAAACGCGAATCTGGCGCGGGTGACGCAGGCAGTGTGGGGAATTACCAGTGTGTTTGTTACCATTTCAAATTGTGTAGGCCAGATTCTGTTCAGATGTCATAATGCGTGGTGTACGTCGTATGTGAAGGACGAGTTTGCCCGTGCCTTTAGTCTTTCATTGTACATTTTGGTCTAGAAAGACTTTAATAGAATGTTTTCAAAACACGACATGTTTTCCATTAACTGCACAACTGTTACACGATATATTTTGCAGTATGAGGTGTCATTAGATTCGTATTCTTCCCAAGTCCATGTTATATATTTGAATTTTTCTTTTCCACAGCCAAATTCACTCATGTTTGCCAAAAACTACTCATGTCCACCGTCGAGGATAAAGAGGAATGAATCTTTTATGGAATCTCTTAACCCCTAATTAAGATTGTCTATTTAAGAAAAACAGCCACAAATGAGGCGCGTGTTTAATTATTTTCTACTAACTTGTTACAAAATTTCGATGTATTTTCGAATTTTGTAGTCATCTCAAAAATCGATTAATATATATAATATAAATATAAGGATATATAATGCTATATAGTATGTATAGTATGTTAGTCATTAACTCATTACTATTTATACTCCTAATAACCTATAATAATAAAATAATATGATGTATGATTGTACACTCCTTTCTCACAAACAAACAAGCAATATAACATATTTTGTGTATTATTAAGAAATAAGTTACTTTTTATTTATTTATTTATATCAGACTACATAGTCCAGATAATAATTTCAAAATAAATCCACTTATTTTTAATATAAGTTTTGATATTAATATTGCATTATGAAGAAGACATGTTTCATGAAATTTTCGATGTCTTTTAGACTATGTAGCTGTACCTAAAAATGCTTTGTAGGATCTTAAGTAATCACATATACATAACTTTACAATAATTAGTATATATTTTACTGAATATATGCAAAGTATATGCTACGTCTAGTTCGCAAAGTGCGGCTATATCTATATTTAGCAGGCTAGCCCTTGCCCATGCAATAGCTGAACTCTGGCATAATATATAGGTATAATAGGTATATATAGGTATAAATTATAAAGAGGAAAGATTTGTATGTTTGTAATAAATAAACTCAAAAACTACTGTGAAACTACCGATTTCAAAAATTCTTTCACCATTGGAAAGCTATATTAACCCTTAGTATCATAGGCCCGAGAACAAGTAAACTAAATCACGCGGGCGGAGCTGCGGCGATCAGCTAGTGTTTAATATTATGAATCTTCGAAGATTGAAAATATTTATTCATTTAGAGACGTATGAAAGTTATTACGAGTAAATCTACGTTTACTGCCAGTTTCGCAAAGCAACAGGTCGATCCTGTGAGTAAGAATCTGGCAAGAAATTTCAAAGCCACTCGTTTTCAGTCAAGCAATGACAAAAGTTTTAAAGCAACAAACAGCGTAATTATACATAACTATATATATATATATATATTCTCAACCATAACAATAATAGCTTAGTTAACACTTTTTTTTGAAATACACCTTAATTGGTTAATCACTGACCTATAACTATAATTGGAAAAGAAATTATAAAATTTTTTGGATGCCTAAAAATCATAAACTTTGTATTTTTAAAACAGTAAAATCGTAAATTATAACTGGGTGTCAGCCATTGTAATTTTATAATCATCTTCTACATTTATGAGTTATTATAAATATATTGGGGTTCCTTTCACCAAATGCTACCCGAAATAAACATCTATTATATACAATTTAACATGAGAACGCCGACGCCAGTTGTAACTGTCGAAAACTAGGTGTAGCCGCACTTTCAGGCTTTAGATGTATCGTATATATACAGATATTTGCAGTATAAAAATAATTTAATAACAACGTATTTGGTCCAGTGGTTAGTGACACCGCCGGACGCCACTAGAAATGCCTTCTGGTGCATACCAGAGACGCCCGGCATGTTTATCAGTTATGCCATAACATAAGATTATACTAACTTACTTTAGGTTAGATAGCGCTGTGTGAAAATGTAATCGATATTTATTTATTTAACCAATTAAAAAGTAAGCTTCCTTACCTTAATATAAAATAAACTCGCCATCATAGAGCCCAGTATTAATTGACAGATTCTCAGTAAAGTTCTCATCCAAAAATCAAATCAAAAAAATAATTTTTATTTGCTTTTATTCATTAGGTACTTTAGTAACTCTCTAATAACCATTTATATAAATGTGATCTCTTTGATATACAACATATTATATATACAGCATTTGAATAGATATAGAATAGTATTAAATACCATATTATATATAGTGGGTATTAAGATATACATATAGAGGCTTCGGCGTTATAAACCGTTCTGCGAGACTGTATTGAATTAGATAACATTAAGTATATATAACCGCTTATATATATATATATATACATATGAATTTAAGGATAATGTTATGTAGTAACTTCTCATTTTCCTTGAAGACTGTTTGGCAAAAGGGTATGTCTTCTTATAGGGAACATATACATATTTATCGTCGTCGGTACATTGGCATAAATAACCATCAAATAAACTGAAAAGTTTGGTTGGAGGCACTCGAAAATAATAATAAACTCAGTAACTATTGTCTTGTAAGAGCGGAGCGCAGATAGAACTCGTGTAACTAGTAACAAAAATCTTAGTCATCCCTTGGATTTTACCGACTAAAAAAAGGAAAGTGATTTTTGTTAACAACTATTTTCCATTTGTAAATTGAATCTCGATGTCCCACATGAACTTATCTTGCGCTCGACACCATGATTCTTATCTCTGTGGAAAGTTATAAAATAGTGACTGATATGCACAGCACAGCATAAGTGTCATCAATTTGATACATAATATACACAGTAGACTATGTTATATATAAGTCTTATACCGGTTATGTAAGTTTTATACTGTATTCCTACACCTTTTATAGTCTACTTTGTATTTAATTAGTCTTAAAACTTTATAATAATAACTGTCATTTTTACTCTACTTATAAAGATATATTTTATAATTTTATACTCGAAACACGCGTTTGTTTCATTAATTTCATGAAGTCGCGCCTATTTCCCTAAGAGGGTAAGCAGGGACGCATTATACAACTGTTGTGTGCCAGTACTTACTACCCTACCCGAATTAAAGTTTGGTTCTTTTCGAAATAATCTCTTTAATTAATACGAGTACTCAAAAAAGGTAAAACCCATTTTTATGGTGTCGTTTGTTAACTATTTTAAAGGATTATATTATTAACAAATGAGGTTTAACCCATTTCTAAATTCTCCGCCGGGCGCCACTGGATATACCTTCTGGGACATACCAGAGACGCCCGGCAATAGACGTAAAAGAGGCCGCGCTAGCGCGGACTTAAAAGAAATATTATAAATTTTAAAGATTTTGCGTTACTGTGTATTTTTTGTTACCAAATGATTTGTATACCAAATTTAAAAAATGTTTATAAAACCCTTTTTTTAATTAATAAATCTATAACATATATAAGGTTAGGTTAACATTATATTATAATAATTAATTGTTAGTAACTATCGCGTAAATATGAGCTTGTCAAATTGATATATAGTAATACACATATATTTAACATATACAATATACATATAATATAATGATGTGATAAACACGCGTGCTATTGAGTCGGTGCCATAGGCGAGGTGAGCTAAGCGCCATGTAATAAAGTTTACAATTTAAGTTTGCGCTATTTAGAATGACGGCTGTATTAGGTAAGGATGCTTTGGCATTAGATATTAATGTAGAATAGTTCCCCGTAGATATTAAATCTCTTCACATATATTAAACATTAATTTATTTCACCTTAATAAAAAGTATTACTAATATTTTTAGTTGTGCTGTCAATAAATTCCAAATAAATATTATCGATTTTAACTTATTTAACACTTTTTTTTTTGAAATTCCATGTAATGAAATGAAAATATAATGACTATTTATATTATCGCTTGATGTCACTTATTGTCAAAAGGTTGTAAGAAGGTTCTAAGAAGATAATTACAATAAATTAACAATAAATATGGGAATGTTTGCTGAGCGCGTGGCTGGTGGCTTTTTAGGTTATACCGCACAACGTTTCTTGTCCTGCACCTGGAGCTAGTTAGGAATAACTAGTTCTTCTGTGCGGGACTATCAACTAATCAAGCGTTACCTTGACATTGGCGAAATCATAGATAAATATCGATGGAGCCACGTTTTTAAAAGAAGAAGTAACAATGAATATGATAATTGCCATCGATCGTTCACAATATTTTTCTCATTTATACCTACATTTTTGAAAGGTTTCCATCATAATTAAGATCTAATTAACGTCGTGAAAAAAAAGTGCAATAAAGTGGTTTTTAATATATGTCAATGGCTTTATAACGCTGTCGGTGTGGTGTGGTATAAGCCGAGCTGAAGTTCGCCCCCACATTCACATCCCTTCCTTTCATATTCCTTTGTAAATACAAATACCAACTTTCTAACGGCGACTCACCACTGTGCCTGAACTAGTTCAACATGTAGTCGTGTACATAATATATTATACCTACCCTTAAGTGGGTGGAATTTTTATTTAAAATGATTGAAGCTTATTTTTAAAGCTTTATTATATTAGAGTAGGTTTAGTTACGTGAATACAGATATGGCTTGGAGAACTTACCATGTCTGGAATGTAGAAATGTATACAATACCATCTAGTGGACATTTTGTAAGGAGGCTACCCGAAATATACATCTACATGTATTTTGTCCAATTTGAGTCGAGTCGACTAGCCTATTCTGACGCATATTATTCATAGAAATATCCCATACTTGTAAACCAATTTGTAAATACTGAAATGACATCATCCATCCGATCACTTTTCAATCGCTACTAGATATATACAGATGATTTGTTAAAGATCGTTCATAATAAAACTACCTTATACCTGTAGTAGGGATGCCCGATCTTTCACTTTGAATCGATCTTTTGAATCATAATGAATCGTAACCCCGTGAATCGATCCACGATCTGAATCGTATTACATTGAATCGATTTTGGTCGATCTTGGAAGATCGTATCATAATTTAAAAAAAATCAATAAAAAGACAGTACCATTGCATGTAAAGTTGTATATTTAATAGGTAAGTTTCAGAAAGATTACAAAGTTTTCTATAAATGCCAACACTCCGCATTTAAGCTTTTTAAAAACAACAATTTAGACAAACGAACTGGATCTAACCTATTACGGCTATCAGTCAAGGTGTTGCCAGCTAGAGAAAACAGACGTTCCGAAGGGACAGATGTTGCAACAATAGTCAAATACTTCAAAGCCAAACAGCTTAAGTCCGGCCACACACTATATCTGATGGTCCAGTGTAGTATTGGGTCTGCTTAGCGACCAAGTAATGGTTCTCTAAGGTACTGTTTCAAAATGTCATCTAGTCCTTTCTTTGGAATATTTAGATTCAATTCTAACACCAATTTGCTATGAAATTTCCAAATCTTATTGTCATCATCGGATAAAACCACATTTTGCTCATTCTCTAATGTATCCTTATTGGCGCCCAAGTCCGATGTTTTTAGCAAATCCGAAAAATATATTTTTTTAAATCGAGGATCTAAAATTGTTGAAATTGCCAAAAGATGCACTATTTCAATATTCTTAAAGAGTTTATTAAATTCGCTCAGTATTTTCGCTTTGAATTCTGCTGCTAAGTCAAAAACTTCAGAAGTGCTTTCCGTATTCGTGGATTCGATCGATATAGTAATGCAGAAAATAATTGGTATGATTATACTACTCGTTACATAATCTTGACCCGAGATTTCTTTAGTAACATTTTCTATAGGAGTCAAAACGTTAATAATTTCCTTTATGATGGCTATTTCATTGCCACCAAGCATAGCAGGGGCCTTTGGGTTTTGGAGTAGAATAATAGTGCTGACGAACTCATAAAGATCAATAAATTGTTGTAACATAAACAGCTTAGAATTCCATCTGGTTATAACGTGTTGTACTAACTTTTTTGGTAATACGTTATTAGATTTTTTAAGTTTTATTAATTCACCTATACTAAAACACTGTGTTTAAAAAATGTGACAATGGTTTTGACCTTATTTACTAATGCATCTAAGCCTCTAGTCTCTTCCACAGCTTTTTGCACAACTAAATTAAGAGTAGGTATGTGCAAAAAATGAGAGTGTTATCAAAGATAAATACAATGTAATGTGCATTATTTTCGTTTTTTAATGATGCGATTTTTTCATACGATCTTCCAAGCATACGATTCGATCTGAACAAAGATCGCATCCTGTTGAATCGATTAAAAAAATCGCCAGATCGTATTGCCGTGAATCGATCTTCTTTAAGATCGATTCAGATCGGGCATCCCTAACCTGTAGCCACTACTGCCATATCTGTTTGTCATGGACAATCCAATGTACTAATATTATAATTCATCGATTTCAAGTAACATTGAAATATGAATTATATACATATATAACATTGATAGATAATATTATAACGTGACTTAAACCGAGAGACCCATCACCAACCAAACCAATCTTTGTATATAAGCTTTAATAAGCGACAATTATAACAAGTCATGGCATATGCAAGGTATCAGAGTATATAAATCTGGTAGAATTTACACAAAGCTACATAGTATAATGTATTTTATTCATTCAATAGCTAGCTATAACTATTGTAAGGCAAATATGTACGTTATGTGCATATCAGTCATTTTATAATAGTTGCCATCTTTTTCAATCAAAGTCAAAATGGGCAGTCCTAAAGCCTTTGTATCGAATCAACAGTGTAATCATTAATTTGAATAAATAAATAAAATATATACTTTAATGATTAATGAGACGGAATAAACGATAAGTTACACGTCTACGTATTATAAGATCTTACATAATATCTGGTTAATTGTATGAATTTCATGCAGCCATTTTCAATTTCTAAATTCGTGCTAAAATTAAGTTACTATTTATTACATTGGCAAGTAGGCCATTTTTGTTTTAGTGTTTCATCACAAGAAGTTATAATAATATGTAGTTATAATCTGTACTTATTTATTAGGATTAGGTACTGTGTGAGACTCATCATCATTCACCGAGCGTTTTCCCAACTCAGTTGGGGTCGGCTTTCCAGTCTAACTGCGATTCGGCTGAACTTCGATATTTTCCGTGAAGCGACTGCCATCTGACCTTCACAACCCATGGGCGATATCGAAGTTCTGACAACCGGGACCAACGGCTTAACGTGCTCTCCGAGGCACGGAGGGGTCTCAATGTCTTAAGAAATGGTCACCCATCCTAAGACCGGCCTGAGTCGATGTTGCTTAACCTTTGCAATGTGTTAACATTGTCGGTTACAACTGAACCTAAAGTGTGACACTAAAGTGTTAAAAATAAT
Source organism: Nudaria mundana (assembly GCA_963556515.1). Lineage (NCBI taxonomy): Eukaryota > Metazoa > Arthropoda > Insecta > Lepidoptera > Erebidae > Nudaria > Nudaria mundana. The sequence goes on along the minus strand of OY748286.1, from coordinate 37,463,087 downwards.
ACTAAGATTTGGCTTAAATGTCTTGAAACCTAACCATAAAATCCAAAAAAAAGTACTTACGTATTTACTGTGTTTTACAATGTATTTTACAAGTATTTGATTTAGGATCTGCCAGTTTATTTTTTTTAATGTAAATCCTACCACATAACATATTTATTGTACCCATATTATAATTTTAAGCGAAAATACTCCTTAGCTTTTCAGAGTGGAATTATTTGAAACTTGTGCAATCGAATTCTTATCTATCCTGTATCTCAAATTATAGTTACAAGGTTTTACTAAAATTGTCAATACATAATAGTAGCTTGTTAATTTTAAATGTAAACAAATTTAACATATTATTGATATTTGGTGCCAAAGTGAAATTTTGAAGTGTTTTGTTCTCAATAAAATGGTTTTTGTTTGGAATATAGTGTTTTTATTTCTTGAGGTACCTTCATACTAGTTTTAAGATGTCGAAAACTAACTCCGATGGTAGGTAGCATTGTGTTTAGCTATCGTCAACGTTTCTGCCTTATAATCGACAAAACCTCGATTTCGTCAACGTTGTCATATTTTAAATAGACAACATCCAAACTCCGGTGCAAAAGCATACCTGGGCATCGAACCTGAGATGCGGATGTGAACAATGGATTGAGTAATCTTTTTTGAAACCTTGCGATAGTTACCTTGTTTGTTTATGGCGATTTCTCAGCGGTAGCTCAAGCACACAATTGGCGGCATCGCCTATTCAGTGCCGACTACCCCGATCAGAATTATAGCAAGATATCTACTTAAACAAGCTTAGGTAGGTACTTATGCATCTGGAAAATAAATAATAAATAAATAAATATTTTTTTGACATTCTCACAATGTCATCTAGCCCAAATTAAGCTAATATAAACTTGTGCAATGGGGTCTAGACGACTGATAAATATACTTATATATTTCTAAATACATACATACTATACATAGAAAACACCCATACTCCGAAGCAAACATTCGTGGACCACATAAATAATTTAATTCGACCCGGAATCGAACCTGGGACCTCAGGGCCAGCAGTCTCATACTCATACCACTTCGCCACCGAGGCAGTCAAATTACTAATTAATATCTCAAAAGCTTTCTAAGAGAACTCCATCAGCAATGTAGACAGGTACTCGGTAAGGTAAACTACACAAACCTTCATGTGAGGTAATGCACAGTCACAATTTGCCAGTAGGTAGTATTATTGCGTGAACATCTATAAAATTGTATTATATATATATATATTATTATATATATATATATATATATATATATTATGATATATATATATTATATATAATTGTATTGATTGTATTGTAAATTATCAAGCTACGGAAGGACATTTAAAAGCCACCTTGACCAAATATACGTTCACTTTAGAATCCTAATCGTAATCGAATACTTCAATTAAGAATCCTAAAAGAAATTGTTCCTGAAAATAAAAAAAAGAATTACACAAATGACTATCATCAACTCTTCCACTTCTGCAACATAATACCGATACATGAGAAAGTGAAATTGAACATACTTAACGAAGAGTATTTCAATGAGAATTTTAAAAACCCTAAATCATCGGGGGACACTAATCGTGTAACCCGTAGTGTCACTAATAAGAAACTTTCACTACCTCGCTATACGAACCTGTACGGGAAAAGAACACTTAAATATATAGTATGTTCCCCATTAAATAAACCAACTTCCTGTCCCTCAAAGATAGAATCACCAACAAAAATTTAAAATGAAATCTCAAAAAATATTTTCTTGCAAATTAAAATAAATAATTACTAAATGTGACTTTTTAGTGATGGAGCATCCTGTATAGTCACAGCTATGCGCTGTACTATGGTACCTACATCTTTGTGTGGCTGTTGCTCGAAGTGGCGGCGGCCGTTGCGTCCAGTGTGGTGTCAACTCACTTGTCACCGATATGGGCCAACTTTATATTTTTCTACCTCCCATGATAATATTCATTAGGTCTTTAACGTAAAAAATTGTGCTTAGAATACCTACATTAGAATTAATAAGATTGACGACCCGAATGCACCGTAAAACTCGAAGGTGTTTTTGTTGCATCGTATTATTGCAATTGTATGTGTTTTTCTTGTAATATTTATATAAATAAATAAATAAACATAAACACAGACACGTCAAATGTCCGTCGTTTTTGCGTCGGGGGTTAATAAATTGTTATACAAAATGTAAGTTATTAGAAAGTTTTGAACTCGACTGTACTAAATCTAATGTTATGTAAAAGTTTACAATTAAATTTAATGGTGTTCTAGGTCAAAAGTCAGGCGAAAAATTGGACTGATATTGGGCACTATTTCAAGCACATTTTTTAAGCCGTAAATTGTACCTATAGCTCGTTCGGTATTCGCGTAGTGAAGTGACCGCCCAGCATACTCAGTTAACGAAGCGTAACTAACTCCGGAGTTATTAGAGCACCGTTTTTTCTTTTTGGGCACCATTTGGCACTATTTGGGCACAATTTTTTTAAGTATGAATTATGGTTGAAGCGTACACAGATTCCACAAACGGAGGTGAGTCTGCTGGGCGAAACCTTCATCCAGCATACTCATCGAACTATGGCTGTAATTTCTTAAGTATAAGAGCACTATTTTTTTCCTCACTTATTAGCACTATTTCAGCACAATTTTTTGGTATTCATGAAATATCAGGATTATATGGTGAGTATGCTGGACGAAAGGACACAAAAAGTGGATGAGGCCGAGCGGATCAACGACGGTGCCAGTACATCTCGATTATGAATTTATAACATACATAGATAAAATCACGTCTCTTGCACAAATCTTGAACGTGTCGCTCGTGGCTTCTTGCCTTGTTCTGACTGCGCATAAAGTTATACAGTACAGACATAAATAATAATTTAAGATTAATTATTTACAATAAGAATTACAATAGACAAAATAAACATAATTATAGACTAAAAATATTTACATTACAAAATATCGTTTAAAAAATCCTCCACTGGGAAGGTTCCCAGAATGCTGTGTTGCCACGTTGGATGGCGATACTTATTCTTTGGGCCAGAAAATAGCCAGCCTTCTGGTCCTGAGAAGCATCGATTAGGCGTTTAGCAATTTCTCTATAAAGGCGGCGAGCACTCGGACCCCATGACCCCAGTGTCTCAACCCCAAACGGCTCAAAAATGTAATCACCTGCTAGGTTAGCATATTTACGCCGTTTAAGGCCTTCAGCCGATGCAGCAGCAGCGTCGGCACATCCGGATGTGCTTGGAAGGTGTGAAGGTGCTAAGGTGTCAACGCATGTAGCGTCCCACACCAAAGGCCTTCCCATCTTCCACGGTAGCAACGACATACCGTCCGGTCTCTTTCCATCGCTTCGTGCTAAACCATTTGGTTCACGTACGGCCGGAAGACCTGCGGTGGAAAGAGCCCTACGAATTATGTCGTTTAGAATAGCGTGCCGAGGTATACGACCTGCGCTTCTGCTACAAGAAAGGCCATGGTGTCCCAGATTATCGACGGCTACTCCACAGGTGCAATGATGCGGGGATACACAAGGTGTACCCAGCCGAAGGCAAGTGGCAATGCGGAAGGTTGTATCGTCCAACATTGTACCGATGTTGGGCGATGGGAGCGCCTGGATCCATAACCCTGACTCCCATTCTCCAACAGCTAATAGGCGTGCACGCTCTAAAATATTGACAGAAGTGTCAATTAGTGTATTAATTCTCAATTTACAGAGCGGTGAATCCCACAGTCGCTGTGAGCCTAGGCGTGAGGGCAGGTCAGTGTCGGGGCAAGACATCCTCCAAGCATTTATGGCATCGGTCTTGCATCGCACCTCGGAATCAATCAGTGTATTTGACAAAATTTTCCTGACTAATTCTTCGGTGCTGCGGACCGACGACAGAAATGCTGGCAGACTGACATCTGTGACTCTACGAATACCTAGCCCGCCCAAGCGAACTGGAAGAGACGCTTGGACCCAGGCCCGGTCATTAATATCAATATAAATACATTTAAAATTTTACACAAAGAATTTGTAATAATAATTTGTATAGAAAATATCGCTCATTACGAGACGTGTTTACGTTGGTAGGTACAACAAACGGCCGTGTCCATGATACGAGCCACATCCCTTTTTATATTAGGTTCGCCAAATTGACGCCGCCCGCCTGGTGGTAAGCTGCAGCTGCGTGGGCGACTCTCACAGTACACAAAAATACTAAAGAAAATGGCCGTCATATTGACGACCTAGTGATGTGCCTCTTCACGCGCAGGCAGACCGTTCCAGGCCATTATAGTTCGGCAAAGAAACGAACATTTAAAACGCTCGTTTCTCGCAAACATGGTTTCTACAGTGTGAGAGTGACATCTCTGCCCGGCACGCGTTGTTCGGTATCGGAAGGGAGAGGGTGGGATCAGGTTGAAGAGCTTTTCAGAACACTCACCGTATTAACCTCAGAACCTTGCGCCCAAGTTGCTAGTGGCGTGGTAAGTATCGCATCTTCCAGTGAAGAAAATGTGACGCATATCTCAACCTTATTCCAAATTTGTGACGCCTTGGGATTGTAGATATTGGATGTTGAAACGGGGCGATTTTACACCTTGCGCCCAGCAGTTTTCTTTGAATTACTCATAAATCACTGCATTTCTATTTCTTTTTAGGTTGTCACATTTCGTTACGATGTCGTCACTAATGCTACATCCAAGTTTGAATCTCTTATGACCACCCATTCTCGTAATATAACATGGGCGCAAGGTTCATAATTCTGAACGTTACGCCCACTTGTATTTTGACGAGGAAAGCTCCTACGAGTTTGAAACTTGCATTAAACATTAGTGACGGTAACGAATCGCTATAGTGACGATCATTTAGCTTCATAAAAGTTATCCTGAAGAGTTATAAGCTTTCGAAACAAAACCCAACATTTCTATGGAGTAGGGGACCATGAAAATGTACGAACTCAGACTTTTTTAAATTTAATGTTCGGCTTAGTTTGGCAAAGTTGTACTTAGGTACGCTTTCTATGATGTTCACAGCTCCCTATAGTAATGGTTTTAATAATAAATGATAAGCAAATAATGTAATCACTGAATACTGTTTATTTCTTGGTTTATATAAATCAAAATTGGTAAAGACATTTGAAGGCACAATGTTTTTCAATGAATACCTAAATATCAGTTTTATGGCACAAAAATTGGATGTCACATCAAAATCACAATTACAGGTAGGTACTTATTACAATTACAAATACTTCTATATTATAAGGGGTGATACATGTAGATTGACGTTGTTGCGGGCGGCGACGGGCGGAATAAAATCAAATATTTTTAAAGTATATTTTTAAAATGATATCATATAAGTAATATTGGATTGAAGCAGGCGTTACTTGGCGAAAATCCATGACAAAGTAATGGTAAGTAAGATGTTAAAAACTTTCAAAATATAATAGCATTAATTTTTCGCAAAATTAAAAAGGACAAACAAACGTCGACAATTGTTTCGCCTCTAAACGAAGCATTATCAAGACTGTCTCAGAGAGAACAGCCTGCGCTGTTCAAACATCTTACTTACCATTACTTTATCATAGAAGTAGGTAAATATCACTTGACGCAATTATTAACCAAAAATGACTGCCTTAATTTATATATTTTTTGTTACTTACTTACATAAATGAGGTTTTTTTTATTTATTAGGGTGGCGCTGGGCATTTGTGAAGGCATTTAGATTCCTATATGCTAATAAAAACCACTTCGGCCATAAACAGTCCACGAAAAACATACATTTGTTGGCACTCTATTTGCAGTGTGAATTATAAATGTTATAATGAATGTGTTTGAGGCATTAGATACAAAGATAAGCAAAGAATGATGTTTATATTGTTTAGGTAGGAACCATGTTACCTATTGCAATAGTTAAATGTACTAAAAGATGCTTTGTTTCTCTTTTGATCTGCTGGGTATATGGTTTATAATGCTTTAAAGTTTACAGCTCTTCAGGATAACGTTTATGAAGCTAAAATGAACGATAGAGTTTCGTTACCGTCACTAATGTTTAATGCAAGTTTCAAACTCGCAGGAGCTTCCGTCGTCAAAATACAAGTGGGCGTAACGTTCAGAATTATGAACCTTGCGCCCATCTTATATTTCGAGAAGGGGTGGTCATAAGAGATTCAAACTTGGATGTAGCATTAGTGACGACATCGTAACGAAATGTGACAACCTAAAAATAAATAGAAATGCAGTGATTTATGAGTAATTCAAAGAAAGCTGCTGGGCGCAAGGTGTAAAATTGCCCCGCTTCAACATCCAATATCTACAAATTTATAAAATCTAATGCATTTTTGTCGGAGATTGTTAAGTCTTGTGCGACTATGTGTCAGGATTTTACTGACTGATTATGTTTTTATATGGTGTGATTTAAATGACAAGAGCCCTGTCGACGTCCAATCGGTATTGTTTGACACTTTAAGTCGGTTGACAAATATTATAAAATGTTTTAATAGGAAAAATGTATAGAAGTAGATATTTAAATGTGTCCAGTCTAAATAACGTTTTACGCTTGATCTGTAGTAACTGTTTTGCACACTTCGTTTGTTCCGCTGGATATTAATGATGATAACTTTAATACTGTTTTTAGTTATTTATTTATTTATTTATTATTAAAGGAAACAATACAAGCTTACAGTGGCTACCAAATCGCTTGCATGTTATACTAATTTTAACAATGATCTTACTAACTAGACAAAATTACAGTGTAAATTTCATTCGATTCCATACAATTCCATACCATTTACCAATACATTTAGATAATCCAAAACTAAATAGTTTACAACTAAATAGTTACACAATGTCCAAAGATATTTAACTTATCTACTATTTCAATAAAATGTCAAGCCTTTTCAACAATAATAATAATAATTATATATATATATATTAGAATTATATATATATTAGATTAGATATATATATATTAGATTATATATATATTAGAATTAGACTTAGAAAGCAGTTTAGATTTTTTTTACGTAACTATCCAATCCATTATAGATGACTGTGTTCCCAAAAAAACGCGAAGTGGGGAAAGTTCAAAGTACATTTACCCCGAGTTTTACACTGCCGAAATAATTCGCAATATACGGCGAAAGGCTTCTCTTCATAAGCGGTATAAATCAACTGGAACAAGAGCTGATTATGAGGCGTTTGCTCTGTGCAGGACAAACGTTAAGAGGTTGATTCAGCGAGCACAGGAGCAGCATTCTGACCGCGTTCAGAACCAACTACTGAGCGACCCTAAATCGTTTTGGAAGTATATCAAAACTAAAGGGGAATCTAGAACTCCACATAAGATTCTTAAGAATGGGGATGTACTCTCGGCAGAGCAATGCGTGTTGGAGTTTGCTGAGTATTTTCACTCAGTGTACGCCAATAAACGTGCCAAGTTAGATGTTGGGGCGGCGACCACGGTGGCTGGCGAAGGGACTGGGGCAGCTCGTATTCACTTAAGCGAATTGCAGTTGAGTGAAGTGCAGAGCGCATTAAAAAGCCTTAAACCAAAGAAAGCAGCTGGTCCTGATAACATTACTCCATACATATTAAGGGATTGTAGATCAGTGCTAGCAGAGCCTCTTCTGCATTTTTTTTTTTTTTTTTTTTTTTTTTTTTCTTTTTTTTTTTTTTTTTTTTTTGCAAAAAATAATAAAAACCTCGACACGTGTTTCGCCCCCAACCAGGGGCATCATCAGGAGATGTCGATGGCTTGGCGCACGGCGACCGAATGCCCCTGGTTATTGGCCTGGCTATTCTTTCGGCCTAAGTGGGTTTGGAGGGCGGACTTGTGCATGAATAAATACGAGAGTTGGGTAATTTGCATGTGGCGGAATATTGCAAAGTAGGTAGATTTATTTAATTTAACTATGGACTTCCGAAAAGTAACGCCTGATAGTATTAACATATATTCAACTCTTATTTCCTAGTTTATGTCTAATAGATTATTTGAGTTTCTTATTTGCTATTTTTGTATATATATGTAGTCGAATATTGTCATAATATTGACACAATATATTTATCTACCGCCATTTCTTTTATGCACAATCTTTACAATCTTATCCGAATATGCTAGGAACTCATCTCTGTACTCTCTTATTAATGTGGGTAGGTTCTGCAGGTTCAAAACTGTTTTATTTTTTGTTTCAAAATCGTATCTGTCCAAAATATGTACCGGGCATTCCAACAACAGATGTGTAATTGTCTCGTGCACGTCCGGGTCGCAGGCGCACGATGGGCTCGCCTTACACCTGAAACGGTGCAGGTATTCTGCGAACCCACCGTGCCCCGTCAGCAGTTGAGTGGTGGTGCCAGCGACCGGCATCTTGCGGACGATATTGTACGCCTCCACTACACAAGGGAGGAAAAGCTTGGTAACGGAGGCGGTCGTACCTTCTTTGTATCTCGTGTTCCATTCGCGAAGCGTGCGCTGACGCAGAACACGCCTCACGAATGAAACCGGATACAAACCGTAGTCCGGTGCCTTCTTTAATTTCAGAGCCGCCTCCTTGGCGAGTTCGTCGGCTCGCTCATTGCCCTCCAACCCCGCGTGAGCCTTGACCCAGAATAAGGAGATTTCCTTACCCTGGGCCATGCCTTCTCGAATGGCGGTTCGGGCTTCACCGCCAGGGGGTGGAGGGCATGACGGTTAATTACCGTCAGGAGTGCGGCTCTGCTATCACTGAAGATGCCGAACGTGGTCGCGCCTCGCTTGAGGATCTCACTGGCCGCTCTGCACAACGCCAGGAGCTCGGCCTGGTAGACGGTACAGTGCGGGGCGAGAGCAAGTTTGAGGGCCTTTGTTTCGGCCGCACTATTCCAAAATGATAGTGCTGCACCGACTCGGCCCTCAATCTTGCTCCCGTCTGTGAATATTCTTACGTCGAGCCCATCGTAATGGCTTATTTGTTCCTCGTCTACCAGGTCCGTAAACTCCAGGGCGGTGTGCTTAGCGGGGTGAGGAGCCTCGATTGCTCGGGCCATCCGTTCAGTCTCCCAATCTCTAAGCCATGGCTGGTCCACTCCTCTCTTGGCCTCATATAATGAGGCCACCTCATGAAGTCTGAGGTCCAGAGGGAGTAGGCCAGACAAGACTAGTGCCGAGTTCAAGGAGACCGTCCGGTAGGCCTTGCACAATTTCTGAGCGAATCCGCGCTGCACCACGTCCAGCTGCTTTCGAACACCAAGCTTATTCGCCGTAGTGTGCCAAGCACTGGCGGCGTACAATATCGTCGGCTCCACAGCAGCGACGTAGATCGCCCGGATCACCTCGGGGTGAAGCCCCCAACTGATCCGGGCCATCCGCGCCAGTTTATGGTAGATGCCGATCGCTTTTTTGCATACGTTGGTAATGTGTTTGTTGAATGTGAGTTTATTGTCGATTGTGAGGCCGAGTATTTTGATCTCCTCGGACAGGCCAATATCCACCCCGCCCATGTGCAGGCGTGGGGCATCATATTTTAATCTGCGAGTAATCAGCATCGCACACGTCTTGTGCGGTGCGAATCTCAGTTTGTTTTTGATGCCCCACTCCCGCACATGCGCGAGGGAGGCATTGGCCTGTCGTTCGATCTCTAGCGCCGAGTCACCGTCGAATACCATGACCACGTCGTCCGCAAAAGCCTGGATGTACACGTTCATACTTTCAATCTCGTTCAGAAGTGGATTCAATAATAAGTTCCACAACAAGGGACCTCCGATCGACCCTTGGACGCACCCTTTGTCCGTGGAGCGGCTGCACTCCTCGCCTGCATACCTTACCCTCACCTTCCGTTCGCTAAGGTAGCTACTGATGACCCGCCTCAAGTTTGCCGGACATTCTGCTTCCGCCAGTCGTACTTTGATGACCGGCCACCAGGCGCTGTTGAAGGCGCCCTCTATGTCCAAGGACACCATAGTGACTATTCTCTTTGCGTCGAGCTTAGTCTTCTGCATATTTACAATGAGTGTCTCAGAACAATGGTGTTCCCCGAACGGTGGAAAACCACTAGAGTGGTCCCAGTTCCGAAAGGAGGATCAGGAGACACAGTTGAGAGGTACAGGCCTGTAGCAGTACTATCCGCACCAGCTAAGGTATTGGAGTCAGCCATATATAAAAGTATTTTTTCGCAAGTACAGGCTCAACTTACTGATGCTCAGCATGGATTTCGACCAATGAGAAGTACCACTAGCAATCTGTTGAACCATGTTGACCAACTGATATCAGTGGTAGATGGTGGGGGGCAGGTGGATTCCGCTTACTTCGACTTCAAAAAGGCGTTCGATTTAGTCGACAACGACAGGCTGCTTATAAAGTTGGCAGGGTTTGGCTGCACCCCACACTTGCTCCGGTTCTTTGCTAGCTACATGAGAGATAGGCGACAGTACGTAGAGTACGCAGGTCACATATCAGCACCGTATTTCACCTTTTCTGGCGTAAGTCAAGGCTCCAATCTCGGACCTCTCCAGTTTATAGTCATGATAAACGATCTGCCGAGCGTAGTCAGGCATGCCAATTGCCTGTTGTTTGCGGACGACCTCAAACTGTCAATGACTATAAACTCTAAAGACGACGTTGATCTGCTGCAAGGTGATATAGATAGAGTTGTTATGTGGAGTAAAGACAATTGTCTACCGTTTAATCTCAACAAATGCGTTACTATAACTTTCTCACGTTCGCGGACTCCAATATCGCACGCCTACGAGGTTGACGGTAGTCCAATGACACGGGTCACAGAGGTAAAGGACTTGGGGGTGAACTTCTGTACGGAGCTGACATTCCGTAATCATGTTACCAAGTGTTGCAAGAAAGCATTTAGGAGCCTGGGTTTCGTGCTGCGCACAGCTCGCACCTTCTCAAATATTAGGGCGGTTATCGCATTGTACAACGCATTGGTGAGGAGTCAATTGGAATGCAATGCAGTTATTTGGAATCCTTATGAAACTAAATATAGTCTTATGTTAGAGCGGGTTCAAAATAAATTTATAAGGTTTTTATATTTAAGGCTATACGGAGTGTACCCCTTTTATCCGCTTATGTACCCAACCTTGTTTATTCTGGGCATGGTTGGTTATAACGAGCTGAGAGTGAGAAGGGAGTTCACGCTGATTCTGTACCTATTCAAAATAATTAGAGGTAAATTACACAATGCAATCATATTGAGCGCTATAAAATTGAATGTGCCGGATCGATTCGTGTGGGGAAGACGGCGCCCTTGCTTGCTGGTTGTTCCTAGGGCACGTACCAACCTGCTGGGGGAGGCGCCGCTGTCTCGGGCGTTTCGCACTCTCAATCTAGTGGCTGAGGAGATTGATATCTTTGGTTGTTCGCTGAGTGAGTTCACGAGAGTCACAATGTATGTAATTTGTTACAAATAGGTTAGTTTTTAATTTAAATATAATATCTAATGCTGTCACTATACTACCGTATTGGGTTATGCCTGTAAAGATAGATGTAGTTCTTGATGAAATAAATAAATAAAATAATAAATAAATTTAAGAAATACATAATGTCAATGAATAATAGGTATGTATATAGATTTATGTCAAAATTATTATTCATTTGTCACAATAAAAATAAAATAATGCTACGAGGTACACGATGTCAAAAGATATTTAACTTATATACTATTTCAATAAAATGTCAAGCCTTTTCAACAACAATAATAATAATTTAATAAATACATAATGTCAATGAATAATAGGTATGTTTATAGATTAATGTCAAAATTCTTATACATTTGACACAATAAAAAAAAATATAATAATAATAATGATGCTACGAGGTACACTAAATATTATTCGCTTCTACTGTTGCACTGTTGATGGGAAAGTCATGGTTGCATTTAAGAAATGGGTAACATTAATTGCCATCCGCCCCATGCTATCGAAAAATAAGTCCACATCGGAATTTGTGTACAGTAGCCTGTTCAGCAATACGATAGCTTTCGCGGTAGGACTACTGGCCGACTGAGGCAAGCGCCACGATGATGGAGTAGTCAGCAGACGATGCTGCCTACGTCCAGTAGCACGCACATACCTGTCCGGCACAAAAAACAGATGCACTCGTTGACAGATGGGTTGTCTACCTTGTTGGATAATAGAAGAAAATAATGCATAATATGCGTGAAATTTCGCCTCAGCTCCAGAGTCTCCAGACCGACCATCCCAGAGACAAACAGGGAGGGGTAAAGAAAAGGATAATATCCATATTCGCGCTTGTAAAGGTAGCGTGCGAATCTTTTCTGTACTCTCTCCAACATCAGCGTATACAGCTTCTCCTGAGGAGCCCAGACAATAACGTTATACTCCAATTTACTTCTAACATAAGCGGTATACTAACCTAACTACATGAATGTTATCAAATTGAGAAGCTGTTCTAATTATAAATCCTAGTGATTTGGTTGCCGCCTTGCACGTATTTATGATGTGGTCGCGAAAGTGCAGCTCAGTGTCAAGTGTCAGCCCAAGATCACGTATTGAAGTGACCCGCTCCAGCACCTCTCCATCTAGTGTATATGTTTCCACTATTGGCGAATGCGATCTAGTAAAAGTGATTGTTTTGCATTTCGACGTGTTCAACGACAACTTGTTAACAATGCTCCACTCCAGAACTGCATCAATGTCGCTCTGTAGCGCCCTGCAATCATCATCATTCCTCACCGAAGTGAATAGTTTGAGATCATCAGCAAACATGAGACATTTTGAACTAGACACAACTGTTGGTAGGTCATTTACCATGATAAGAAACAGGGTTGGCCCTAGGGTGCTACCCTGACTTATACCGGAACGTGTATAATAATCACGTGACATATAGTTGCCCAGCTTAACATATTGCCTCCGATCTTGAAGGTAATCCGCCATAAGTCTCAAGAGCTGCTGATCAAAACCCAGAGACGAGAGCTTGTCAAGAAGGACATCGTTATCTACACGATCGAAAGCTTTTGCAAAGTCAAAATATGCCGCATCAACCTGACAACCCGAAGTTACATTAGTTTTTACATAATCTAGAAACCCAATATGGTTAGTCAAAGTGGATCGCGCGGGGCGGAAGCCGTGTTGAGCGTCGTTCAGGAGATGATTAACTTGGTTTAAAATATGGTAATTAAGAATTGACTCGAAAATTTTGCCAAATACCGATAGAATTGCAATTGGTCTATAGTTAGTAATATCTGCTGACGCTCCGCCCTTGGGAACCGGCGTAACCCGTGAAACCTTCCACCTGTTGGGATAGGAACACTGTTGAAGAGAAAGATTGAATTTTAGTAGGTTGCATACCAGTAGACTAGTACATAGAGAAATACTGCGCTTGAATTATAAAACCGAACTGTCACGCTACCGTTCAAAACTTAATGTGGTACAGAGTTTTCGTCTTTGTAATTTCTTAGACGCAAAAAAAATGCTTGTTAGTGTCGCAACACAGACACAATGTAATACTGACTCTGTAAACATCTCAAAGACTGAATCTCAGATAAATTCTTCTACTGAGTTTTTTCGAGAATAATGCTTGTCAGAATTTTATAAACTAGCAACCCTTAGCGGAAACTGCGCAAGTATTGTCAAATTTCTAATCTTATCGCACCACTTGAGACCACGACCTTTCCAACGGTGTGCCACACTTGACTGTGCGACTCTTAGTTTAGGAGGAGAAGCGGCTTCACTGGCGTATCAGAATTTTATAAATAATAAATGTATACCTTTCAATATTTTCCATCAAAATGTGTGCGGTATAAATAATAAAAAGGATGAATTTGAATTGTATATTGAGCGGCAGAAACATGCTTTACACTATATCTGTCTAAGTGAACACTTTTTAAATGAGTCTCAAATTGACTTGTTTAACTTACATAACTACAAATTAGTTGCTCATAATTACAGGGTAAACAAAAAGAGAGGAGGCTCTTTGATTCTCTCTAGAAGCGATAGGGAGTGCGAGGCACTACATAATATGTAAAAAACTGTATAAAAGAGATGCTTTTGAGGTCTGTGGTGTTAGGGACAAACAGTCAGGTTTGCATGTTTTCTGTTGTTACCGAAGTCCGTATGGGGATAATTTGGAAGTTTTTATGAAAATGCTCAAAAAATTACTTGACCATTTGGTTGATAAGAGGAGCATTGTATGTGGCGATTTCAATGTCAACCTACTAAAGGACTCCAAAGCTAGGACTGACTTTAGAAATGTCCTGACTAGTTATAATTTTAGACCATTGTTAAGTTCCGTCACTTTTAGACGTAATGACTGGCAATCTTGTGTGGACAATTTCTTGACGAATCTCGAGGAGGATTGTGTCGCTGACTGCTATGTTGATCATAATGGACTGGCGGATGGACACGCCCGCCGGTTTGACGTGTAAGTTGATTTATCATAATAAGGCCTCGGATCGCGGGCAGAATACGTACAAAATTGTTAGGAAACGGATTTTTAATTAATCAAATAAAATGGCTTTTCGAAAGGCGTTAATAGGTTGTGACTGTAGACACATGAGTTTAGATAAATTTATTTCAAGTTTTAATGACTGCTTTCGGAAAAGCTTTAAAATAATAAAAACCAAAGTACGTATGAGACCTAATCCCGGCTTAAAGTGGGTTTCAAAGGGTATTAGGACATCTAGTAAAATTAAGCGTTTTCTCTGTGTCGGGGGTAATCTTCACAATTCTTTAGTGACTTACAAAAATAAATACATTAACATATATAGAAGAGTAATAAAGAGTGCAAAAAAAAATTCTGTGCAAAAGGAATTAGCGGGGTCTGAAAACGTTTCTAAGGATGTCTGGCGCATAGTCAATAGGCACAGAAATAAAAAAGCCAAGGATAGACCAAATTTCTGTCTTCTTAAGGGGGACTCTGTCACATCTGACCCAAACGAGGTGGTCAATATCTTTGCTTCTGCTTATGACTATGATCCCGGCTTGAATACTTTTGACAATGCTGTGGCCTTGGACATACTAAGACAAAATACCGTTAGAGTTGAACGGGAAATGGTTGTCGACGTAGTTACACCTTCGGAGGTCATGAAAGTTGTTAGAAGGATGCAGAACAAGCGGTCGTTTGGCTACGATGGTGTACCTGTTAGCATCATCAAGGATAATTTGGATGTATTGGCTGAACCAAAGTCACTTCTATAACCAATGTATTCAGGAAGGCACTTTTCCCGATCAGTTTAAAATAGCCAAGGTAGCCCATTTATAAGAAGGGTTCAAGACAGGATGCAAGTATGTATAGACCCATATCGTTGCTATCCTCAAAGTCAAAAATTTTTGAATCACTGCTTAAATCTAGATTGTTAAGACATTTGAATTTGAATGGAATTATAAATACAAGACAGTTTGCCTACCTCAAAGGAGTGGGTACGGTGGATGTAATAAACACGTTGGTAAATGACGTAATTACCAGTCTAAATTGTAAGAAAAAGGTTGCGGGTATCTTTCTTGATATGAGCTCTGCTTTCTATGCCAGTCAGTGGTCAGTCATGGGATTTTGATAGAAAAGCTCGACCATTATGGCGTCCGAGGTGTGGCTAAGCAAATCTTCACTTCTTACCTCAGTAACAGACGAATGTTTGTAGAGATCCGGAAGTATGTGTCTGAGGTATGTGATGCCACAAGTACCTTGTGTGAACATACTTACCAAAGTAAATTTATTAACATTAGAACTGGTGTTCCACAAGGTTCAAACTTAGGTCCGATTTCCTTTATAATTTTTGTCAATGATCTGATAACTAGTATCGTTAATAAATTACCAGAAAACACCAGACTTACTGTTTTTGCCGATGATACCAATGCAATAGTTTCAGCCAACAACTTAGTAGCCCTTAACCATGAAGTTAATGCGGTGTTAGAACATCTAAGTCAGTGGTTTGCTGTAAATTGTCTTAATATAAATGCCAAGAAGTCTAATATAATGTTACACTGGTACCGTCAGTTCGGTAGAACTGCGGTAGGTGGATCCAACGCTAACCTTAATAGCGCGATGTAGAAATTATGAATATGATATGAAGCAAAAATTCGATGTTGTCGGTAGTGGTCATCGTAGCTCAGTTGGCAGAGCAGTCCCCCTGTTAGGGAAAGGCCGTGGATTCGATCCCGCAGATGACATCAGTTTTTGTGATCTATTTATAATTTCTTTCTTAACATTTTAAGAATAGTTTAAGCAAACTCATTGCTTTGAAATACAAAAATAATATAATGTTATTCCAATCGACCAGTAAATCCTCAGATAGATTGGATTGCACTTTAAATGGTGCAGGTTAGACATAGTTAGTCATGTTAAATTTTTGGGGGTACATTTGGACACTCTTTTAAATTGGAAGTTTGAACTCGAACGCTTGGAAGCCAATTTACACTCTGCATGTTACGTTTTAAGAAGCTTGAGGGATGTAGTGAGTTTACAACAACAGTTTTTTAGAGACCTCGACGTATTGACTGTGCCAGGTCTATATATACTGGTCTTGCTGTCTTTTCTGGCCAAAAATGTCCATAGTTTCGAGTCGGAAGAAGAAAGGTTGCTACGGGAAATTACGAGGAGGAAGGATATACCGTCTGTTTTTTTGCCAACTCGTAATGTGGTCAAACATAGCTCTTTCTACACTGCAGTTCGGTGTTTTAACAGTCTTCCTTTGGATAAAAAAAGCGCGTTATATGCTAGGAACTTTGAAGCGCTACTCAGGACTTTTCTTGCTGACAGTTGTCTGTATTCGGTTGAAGATTTTATTAAATAAATGTTATTTACTTTTTTGACGTTTTTTGACATTAAGTTTTTATATTTTGACATTTTTTTTTATTATTGTGACTCTTAGTAATTATTGAGCAAGATTTTATTAAATGAATGTAATTATTTTATTTATTTTTTTGGACATGAGGTTAATAATTGAGTTTTTAATTCTGACATAGTTTTTATATTTTATTATGACATTTAGTAATTATCGAGTTTCTGTAGGTAGGTAATTGTTTGTTTTAATTTTATTTTATGCCTGACATTGTTTTTATTATTTTACTGTTGACATGATGTTAATTACCTATTTTTGTTTATTTAAGTCAAAACAGTTTTATTTATGGGCGAATATAATTTTAATTTGAAATTAATTGTTACAGTATTGAATTTGTAAAATAATTTAATTGAAATGCAATTTTACATAAGGTTATTTACCTGTTAATTTATTGATTTTACATTTTTTTATTGATTGATACTTATTTTATATTTAGTGATTCTTATATTTTAACAAGTTATCTAGCTTAAGTGAACATTTCAATACAATGTAAATTGTTTAGAAATATAATAAATACAAACCCAAGGCGTCACAAATTTGGAATAAGGTTGAGATATGCGTCACATTTTCGTCACTGGAAGATGCGATACTTACCACGCCGCTAGCAACTTGGGCGCAAGGTTCTGAGGTTAATCTCACCGTGTTATTACGATAGAATGCGGCCAAGAAAGCAACTATTCGGCGTTGTGCTAGCGGCTCAAATCTTCCCGTTACCTCCGGACAATCTATAATGCGAATAGCGCGTCGCTGCATACCGTCGAGTGCGTCCAGCAAATACTTCGCGGAGGTGTCCCAGAGGTGAGATCAGTATTCGACGCAGGGTCTTGTACAGCAGGCACCTCTGGTGTGGAATATAGAATCGCTTTACTTGTTCAGTATTCCAGTTTCCGCGAAGCTAGCCCAATACATCTCTCAATGTAGTTTATAATACTGAGCTCTCGACGAACGTCTATGCCTAGGATGTGTAGGTTGTCCTGGGTAAGTAATAGATGATATAACAACAAAATGTATAATATTAACAACATATAAAAACGGAACCTATAATTTTATTTAATATAGCGATTAATTAACATAATGAACGATTGATATAATTTTAAAATAACAATTTTTTTTTTTATATTTAGTTCGCCAAATTGACGCCGCCCGCCTGGTGGTAAGTCGTGACGACGTCTAGAGATTGTGGGCCACTCTCACAGAACGTAATACTATAGAGAGTGGCCCTCAACTTGACGAACTACTGATGTGCCTCTTCACGCTCCGCTTAAAGAACCCAGGATTATATGTCGGAGGAAACACGTGCACAGGTAGAGCGTTCCAGGCTACTATCGTTCGGCAGAGAAACGAACGTTTAAAACGTTCGGTTCTCGCGAACATGCTATCTACTGTGGGAGTGGCATCTCTGCCCGGCACAAGTCGTTCGGGATCGGAAGGAAGAGGGTGGGATCAGATTGAAGAGCTCTTCAAAACACTCGCCGTGGTAAATGCGGTAGAATGCGGCCAAGGAAGCTATTGTTCGGCGCTGAACTAGCGGCTCAAGGCTTCCCGTTACCTCCGGACAATCTATAATACGGATAGCCCGTCGCTGCATAGCGTCGAGAGCGTCCAGCAGATACTTCGCGGAACCGTCCCAGAGGTGAGAGCAGTATTCGACGCAGGGTCTAATCTGCGTCTTGTACAGCAGACACCTCTGGTCCGGTGTAAAGAATCTCTTTACCTTATTCAGTATTCCTAGTTTTCGCGAAGCTAGCCCTATACATCTTTCGATGTAGTTTTTATTATTGAGCTCTCGACGAACGTCTATGCCAAGGATATCAAGGTTGTCCTTCATTGGTAATAATGCATTCTGAAGAGAGGGTAGGGGAAGGAAAGGGGATTTCTTCGCAGTAAATGCACACGCCTGTGTTTTGCGGGCATTGAACTCGACCAGGTTCTCGGTACCCCATTGAGAGATACTGTCGAGGTTACGGTCGAGATCAGCCACGAGTCGTCGTCTCTCCTCCTCAATCTCAGATCGCCCCGCCGTCGGACGAACCGAGTAACTACCGTGCAGTGTGTGATCTGCATAGCAATGAATGTTCCCGAGGGATAGCATATCATTGATATGCAGAAGAAAGAGAGTTAGTGATAGTACGGACCCCTGCGGTACCCCGGCATTCACTTGCAAGAAGCGAGAAGCCTGGCCATCGCAGAGGACCCGCACTCGGCGCTCGTTTAAAAAGCTGGCAATCTAGCTGCACAGTTGAGGAGGTAGACCATATGCCGGAAGCTTGGAAAGGAGCGAAGCATGCCAGACCCTATCGAAGGCTTTGGCGATGTCCAGGCTAATAGCTAAGGACTCGCCGTGCCTTTCCATAGCCCCACCCCAGACATGCGTTACGAATGCCAGAAGATCACCCGTTGATCGTTTTGGCCTGAAGCCGTATTGTCGATCATTGATTAGCGAGTGATAATCTAGGTATTGCATGAGCTGCTTATTTATAAGGAGCTCAAGCACCTTGCAGATGACCGAGGTGACAGCTATGGGTCAATAGTTGCCTGGATCTGATCGATCCCCTTTCTTGGGGATCGGTTGTACGTTCGCCTCCTTCCAGACCTCCGGTACGTGCCCTGAAAAGTATGACAGGCGGTACAGACGCGTTAATACTGGAGACAACTCAGCTGCACATTTTCGTAGCACCACCGCCGGAATGCTTTCAGGGCCACTGGCTTTCCGCGTGTCGAGTGACCGCAGCACTGCCCGTACATCACATTGCCTGATAACAATATCAGACATAGTGTGGCCACAGTTGGCGATGGCGGGGGGCTGCAGGCCACGGTCGTCGACCCGGGAATTAGCCGCAAAGAGGTCTGCGAGCATATCCGCTTTCTCTTGGGCTTTGTGAGCCAGTGTTCCATCTGGGTAAGCGGTGGCAGCGAGGGCTGACAAAAGTTAGATTGCACGGCTTTGGCCAGTTGCCAGAATCCACGGCTGCCCGTGGGATGGGAAGTGAGCTCCTGACCAAGCCGCGCGACGCGCTGGGCATCCGCTCTCTTAAAGGCCCTCTTACTCGATTTTGTGACCCGGTTGTACGCTGCTTTGAGGTGGCCCACGTTTGGGTCGCGCACAGCCCGGGCCCTGTTCCAGGCGCGATATGCCGACTGTTTTTGTCGAACAGCTTTGGTACAATCTCGCCCGAACCAGGGACGGGCTCTGCGGATACTGGCGACATCAGTGAAAGGGATGTAATAATCCATCCCTAAACTGATCTCGCCAGCAATCGCAGAAGCACTATCCGAAGGAGCCTTTCCTACAAAGCAGCGCTGGCTCCAGGGGACGGACGCATAATAATCGCGTAGACCGTCCCAATCCGCTGACGAGTAGTGCCATAGTCGTCTGAACGTTTGTACAGGACGTGCAGGAGGTGACACCTTCATGCCAGCGTGAACAACACAGTGGTCGGAACTACCCAGGGGGGCTCCTACCGAAACACTGTATTGGGCTGGGCGACTCGTCAGCAGTAGATCCAGCAGAGCGGGTGCGTGATCGGACCTGTCTGGTATCCGGGTGATCCTGCATACCATCTGGGTCAGACCGTGGGAGAGAGCCCTACCCGCATGATCAGTCTTGAGGGACCCCAGCCATTCAATGTGATGGCCATTGAAGTCCCCCAGAAATACTATACAAATCATCAGCCGTCTCGCTGAGGTACTGGAAGAGCTTTGTTGTCTCAGAATCCCCTGTGTGGGAGCGGTAGACGCATACGTAGATCTGGCTCATAGAGCCAAGGTCTCCGTGCAGCCAAAGGTCGGAGTTGGAGGGGTTCTCTAGGCAGCGCAACCGGCGGCAGCAAACATCCGCCCTAACGAATACGCACACCCCGGCTTTATCTCGAAATTGTTCCTCGATGACATAGCCGGGGTAACACAGGTAAGACGTCTCGTTAGGGCGGCGTATTTGTGCCTCCGTGAGGAACATCATAGCGGGCCGTGCCGTCTCAAGGTGATGGTGGACAGCATCGGGGTTCGCATGGAGTCCACGGATATTAGTGAACCCCACCTCGAAAAGTGAAGTTGTGGGGTTTCCTGGGGCCGCTGTGAAACGTTTAACTTTTTTTTGTTGCACTGCCGTTGTAGATTGGAAGAAGAAGCGTGAAGACAGGGCGACATTTGGTGCAGCAGTAAATGACAAAGTGCAGGGGCTAGCTTTGTCTAGAACCGTGTGGTTAGGTTGGAGCCGACTCGCCGGACGGAAGGGCTCCCACACCCCCCTGATGCAAGGCCGCCGCTACCCCACACCGGTTACCACCCGGAGCGGCGATCCCACATCAGGATTATGCGCAACATGTGGGGCAGCCTCCTGGGGTGGTTGGTCCCAGGCGGGCCCCAAGACTGTGTTGCGGGCGGCCGCGGCAACGCCGTTGCTAAGGGTCTCCCTGGCCGGCAAATCGGCCCACACCTCCCACACTAGACTCCGCTTCGCCCCCACTGGTCCCATGCCTGCTGCACCATACCTGGCCCCGGGCCCGGCGGTGCAGCTGCTGAACCCCTAACGCAACCCGGCCTGGGCTGGGTTACGGGGGGGGCTTTAGCACAGCTGCACGGTGGTACCCCCCCGGACCAACACTGTTGTACCACCTGGTACCCACGTAGGGGCCGAAGCCACTCCTTAGGTACCGTAAATTAACGAGCCTCGTCCGTTGATCAGCAGGTGCGCCACTAGCATGTGAGGTCGCTCGGGCCCTAAAGATGTTGGTAGAGCCCCTTTACACCCAAAATATGCTTTATAAGCATAACATACATTAAATATAAAACCGTTTGACATACCACTCAAAAGATATAAAACGTATTTGGTCTAACTACCACAACATAACTAGTAACTGATTACAACCTGCGCTAAGACAGGTCGACGGAGCGCCGAAGAGCTCGAGCGAAGCGGGGCTCCTATATCTGGGTGGTTTAAAAAAAAATCTGCATCGGGGTACTCTGAGTCGAGCCATAATGACGTTTTTTATTTATATTAAACGGTTTAAATACTAATGTTTGGCAAAAAACGTTCCCCGAAGTGTCACATGCCAAAGTATGTTTCCCAAATTTTCATTTGGCAAAAAAACATTTGGCAAAACAACTTTTCGCAATTTTACAGTTAGCAATACTATTTTTGGCAATTTATTGTTTTACAAATAATTACATGGCAAAGTTTCATTTTAACAAGTATTAGGTAGTCAAATATTGCTGCATGGGTATTTGTTTCACCTTGGACAAAAAATTTACAGGTAAGAACTTCTATAATAATTATATTGCTACAAATAAACAAAAAAAATATACAAATCAATTCCGCCGCTTCGTCGGCCCCTGCCGCGACACGCTCGGTTCGCTCGCTTGGTTCACGCTCTGTAGAGGCCACAGTTCTAACCTAGGCTAACCCACCTTATATGAAATTAATGTATTTTACATACTTTATTTATAATTAATTATTAATGAGACATACTTTTTGTTTCAGGCAAGTTTCAAATCAAAATTTGAACTAACTTACTTTTGGAATATTTTTTTACAAAATAAAGCATTTACTTAATGTATACGTAGATCACACTATAAGTTTTGCGTAACTTAAAAAACAACTTGTTAAAACCAAAATATTATGTTTATTGCTTTTCAAAATACTCTCCTGTAGATTTTATAAATATTTCATGCGATCGAACCATTTTTTTAAACCGGAGGACCACAGATCTGAAGGCATGTTTTCTACGTGCTGATTGAACGCTATCACTGCCTCTTCTGAATTGGTAAAAGTGAAAACTCTCATCAAATCTTTGATTTTGGGGAAAATACAGAAATCACAGGGTGCTAGGTCGGGGCTATGCGCAGGATGGGTGAAGAGTGGTACTTTTTCGGAAGCTAAAAATGATTTTGTTTTGTTGGCCGTGTGTGAAGAAGCGTTGTCATGATGTAGGAGAACGCGGCTTTTGGGTCGTCTTTCGCGAACTTTTCATAATCATAATCATAATCATAAATCATAATCATCATGGTAGAATACCACTCGGCGTTAACACTCTTTTGATCTTCAAGTGGAATTGTACAGATGGGACCCGTAGATGAGAAAAAAAAACTCGATAATTTTTTTAACAACGTTTCTCGCCTGCCTCACTGTTGGCTGCCTGCCACCTGTTGGCTTGTTCTGATTTTCAAACACCCATTCACAAGATTGCTGTTTTTGTTCGGTTTCAAAACAATAAATCCACGTTTCGTGTCCAGTGACAATGTCATAAACAGCATTAGAATGTCCGTGGTCGTACTTCAGTAGCATCTGTGAGCACCATTCCACGCAGCCCGCTTCTGCTCAGCTGTCAGTTCATGAAGGATCCAACGACAACAAAGTTTCCGAACTTTCAATTCTTCGTTTAAAATTTTCTGGATTTGACTCATACCAATCCCAATAATCCTCGAATTATCTCATAGGTAATCCGCAGGTTTTCTTCAATTAACCGCTTAACAGAAGCCACATTATTTTCGTTGACGGCAGTTGAAGGCCGGGCGGCCTTCAACTCTTCACGAAATTCGTCATGTAAAGAAACTCGACCTCTCTCAAATTCAGCAAACCATCGCCTCACGGTTCTCAAACAAGGTGCTTCTCTCCCAAAAGCATTTTGAGAGAGAGAGAGAACATTTAAAATCATAAAAAATCATCGCTCTAAAATCTTTTCGACTTAGTTCCATTTTCGTTGCATACGTAGAACTTTGATGTGTCATAAAAAACAACGACAAATGATTTCCCGCCAATTACTTTTTTTTATTACTAAGAAGGTTGCAACGTTTAAAAAAATATAACATTCGAAATTCAAATAGTTCCGATTAGCTAGAAGTGCAAAACTTTTAGTGTGCCCCATGTATTTGACTTAATAAAAATTGAGCAAGCCATAAGTTGCCAAATGAATATTTGACGAAGTGATTAAAATGCGAAATATAAATTTGCTAAAGATTCTTTTGGGAAATGAAACTATGCGATAAGTTTTTTGGGAAGTGAAATTTGACGAAACATAATTTGCCAAACGGCAGGATCCCATATTAAACGTTAGCCCAAATGATTTTCGATTACATAAACGTTATATCGAACAACGTTATACTAATTAAGTTTTAGAATAAATTAATGTTATATGTAAAGAAATTATATCTACAGTTGGTATATCTTACGTTGATTATATCTTATGAACGATAATAAAATGAAATTAGACCAAATGAGTTTATTACGTTATGAGACCATCCCGGTTGTCCTTCATTAATAATAATGTATTGCATTCTGAAGAGGGGAACGAAAGGGGATTTCTTTGTTGTAAATGCACACGCCTGTGTTTTGCGGGCATTGAACTCGACCAGGTTCTCCACACCTCATTGAGAGATACAGTAGAGGTTCCTATCGAGCGAGTTGTCGTCTCTTCTCCTCAATCTCAGACCACCCCGCCGCCGCCGCCGCCGGACGAGCCGATGAGCTTCCGTGAAATATGCTGTCATCTGTAAACCAATGAATGTTCCCGAGGAATAGCATATCATATATCATTGATAATATGCAGAAGAAAGAGAGTTGGTAGTACGACCATACAACCATTTCAGTCGCAAAATTTTCAAAAGCAATATAACTGTTACTAAACTTAATAACTGTGTAGATTATGGTTGCAACGTGTCGTAAGTATCACAGAACTTTGCGTCGAAAAATGTTCCAATGTCCCCGTGTGGACAAGTTCCGACACAATTGTTCTATGTTCATTCTCGACACTTAGTGTTTACTTTGAATTTATCATACGGTGACATTATACTTTATTAAACGACTCAAAAAAAGGAGGATGTTTCTCAATTCGACCGTATAGTTTTTTTGCCCCGACGACGTTTCGACCCTGTTACAAGAGTCATGGTCACGGGTTGACTGGTGGTGGGCTCAGCATCGTCTTCGTGAAGTGCGGGTTGGTCCAACTACCCTCACTTCTTCGTCACTAAAAGTTGTATAATCTTTACATAGTATTAAAACAAAGTCGCTTTTCCTGTCTGTCTGTCCCTATGTATGCTTAGATCTTTAAAACTACGCAATAGATTTTGATGCGGTTTTATTTAATAGATAGAGTCATTCAACAGGAAGGTTTTAATGTATAATACATGTACAATACATTAGAGTAATACAGATTATTTTAGAGGTTTCTAATGTAATGTCGTAAATAAACACATTTTTTGCCCTTTCATTGCAAACGCTGACGAAGCCCTACGAGACAGATCAAAATAATGTACTACAGTATTGTACACCATAGAAAGGTCTACAAAAAAGTCCGCGATAGCATGTCTATCTCTTCTGGCTGGTTTACATTGGTCAAGCTTTTAGTACAGTGGCGAGTGCAGGTACAGTGGCGAGTATTTCGAGTTTGGACAGTGACTGCAAAGAGAATACAATACTACGTAAGAGTGACAGTTTACACTACGGCCAGTCAAGTGTCTTTCCTCTAGTCTAGGAAAATGGATGAGTCTCGTCAAAAAATACGTCTGATGAAATACGAATGATCGCCGCAATATCTATTTCCCTGCATTTTAAATCTGTAATATCTCCCAAAATATTCATTTAAATTACATGCTGTAAACGGCCATATTAATCTATATTAAATGTACAATTTATTTAGGGTACTGTGTGCATTGTGGTGACCTCGGATCATTTTCCCGCCATTTCTTTAGAAAAAGGAACAAGCTAAACAACACGTCTTGAAGCCGCTCCCTTATGCGCTGTATTAAATTTTATTGTTTACACTACGCCAGTGGCGAGTCAAGTATCGGGCGGGGGGGATCACTGTCCAAAAAATAGAAAGCCATTCTATTCGGATCCACTTGCAAGCCAGGTTGCAAGCCAAGTTGGCTCGCTACTGTCCGATTGGTTTACACCACTGTCCTTGTTCACTGTACTTGGCTACTGTACTATAACTCAAAGTAACCATTTTTATCTTTTATAAATGACAAAAAAATTATGTGTCATTTGCTAAGCTATTTTTAACAATGCAGTATTATTCCTTATCTAATTGAATACTTTACATACGTTGTGCATTTAATTTAGACCAAAATTGCCATTCAAACCATATAATTTGGACGTATGACTTAGAGATATCTCCTGATGAAAAAAAAATAACAGCGCGATGACGCGGCCGGGCGGTGGTGGCCAATGACGGCAGTGAACACAAAGCGATTTTAAACAATCTATACTTATAATAAATCTGTAGAAGTGAAAATTCTGTACATTGAAAATATCAAAAAAATAAATGGCAGGGGGTGTTACTAGACCGACTCTAAACCCAAAAATGTGATTAAAAAATTTTTTGTCTGTCTGCCTGTCTGTTTGTACAGGCAAAACCGACTCCGATCCCAAAAATGTGATTAAAAAAATTTTTGTCTGTCTGTTTGTACAGGCATCACGCAAAAACTACCGGTTCGATTACGATGAAACTTTGTATAATTATTCTTTAATATCCTGGGCTACTTGGTACTGGGTACTTTTTATCCCGGAAAAGTATATATAATAAAAACAAACTTAATTTTGCGGTCGATCCCTAGACCCGATTACTATACCAACCGCAAATAATAAGTTTGTCTTAGGTTTTTTTTATATTGACACCTGCTGGTAAGTCGTGACGACGTCTAGCGATTGTGGGCCACTCTCACAGCACACAATACTATAGAGAGTGGCCCTCAACTAGACGACCTACTGATGTGCCTCTTCCCGCTCCGCTTAAAGAACCCAGGGTTATATGCGGGAGGAAACACGTGCAGAGGCAGGGCATTCCAGGCCACTATCTTTCGGCAGAGAAACGAACGTTTAAAACGTTCGGTTCTCGATAACATGCTATCCACTGTGTGGGAGTGGCATCTCTGCCCGGCACGCGTTGTTCGGGATCGGAAGGAAGAGGGTGGGATCAGATTGAAGAGCTCTTCAGAACAGGTTACGTCACCCGTAGTGGAGGTCACTAAGGGGCGCTGCACACGGCTAAGATACTATAATATTTTAACTTAAGAGAAGATATTTGTGATACACGACGAAGATAATAAATAATATTTCATATTTTCGTATCTTACGATAAGATAAAATAAGATAAGTATTCTTTATTGTACATCGTACACAAGCAATAAATAGTAACGTATAACATACATGCCTTAAAACTAATGTACCTACAAAGGGCGGCCTTATCGCTAATAAGCGATCTCTTCCAGGCAACCTTTGGATGGAGAGAGATATATACGATATAATGTGGGTAGTGTACAATATATAAATAACTTAAGTAATAGATAAAAGAAACGTGGAGAGAAAAAAAACAAATATGAGAGAAAGAATGGTTTGCGAAAAATCCGATGACTAAAATAATTACATAGTAACCTACTTATAATTCTTAAATACAAAAATATGAATACAATATATAAAATAAGTACAGTTTTAATGACAGTTCTAACTACAGATCGAAAGATAATATTCTTTAGTCAAAAGTTTGAACGATCCAAGCGTTTGTGCACGCTTTACATGTAAAGCGTGCACAAACGCTCTTCCGTTACATGTAACGGAAGAGCGTTCCAGAGGCGGACTGCTTGGACAGTAAAAATAATGATTTTTTATGGATAAAGAATATAATAGAAGATATAATGGATAAACTGTTGTTGGGGGGCTTTATGAACGCAATAAAATCCAAAACAATGGTTTTTAGAACTTTTGTCTGTTTGTCTGAATGTTTGAACACGCTAATCTCAGAAACGGCTAAACCGATTTGAATTTTAGATTTGAATTTGCGGTATGGTTTTAATCATTTCATAAACTAGGTAAAGCTACGCTGCTGTAAACAGTGCGCGGTTTCGTATTGAGCGAAGTGTTTTTTTTTGTATTTAAATTGAATATTTGAGCTTCGTCTCGACATTAATTGAAATCAGCTATTAATTTAAGTGAAAAATTTTTAATTATTCAAGAGGTTGCTGAAAAACGAACATTCGAACATTTTACATTTAACCTGCTCCAATAAAAAGTTATGTAGATCTAAAGTAACACGCAGGCGGAGCTGTGGGCAACAGCTATATAGTAGGTACATGGGGCACACTAAAAGTTTTGCACTTCTAGCTAATCGGAACTATTTGAATTTCGAATGTTATATTTTTTTAAACGTTGCAACCTTTTTAGTAATAAAAAAAACAATTGGCGGGAAATCATTTGTCAATTGTTTTTTATCACACATCAAAGTTCTACGTATGCAACGAAATTGGAATAAGTCGAAAAGATTTTAGAGCGATGGTTTAGACAGAAGCACCTTGTTTGAGCACCGTGAGACGATGGTTTGCTGAATTTGAGAGAGGTCGAGTTTCTTTACATGACGAATTTCGTGAAGGGCGGCCTTCAACTGCCGTCAACGAAAATAACGTGGCTACTGTTAAGCGGTTGATTGAAGAAAACCCGCGGATAACCTATGAGACAAATCGAGGACTATTGGGGATTGGTATGAGTCAAATCCAGAAAATTTTACACGAAGAATTGAAAGTTCGGAAACTTTGTTGTCGTTGGATCCCTCATGAACTGATAGCGGAGCAGAAGCGGGCTCGCGTGGAATGGTGCTCACAGATGCTACTGAAGTACGAGCACGGACATTCTAATGCTGTTTATGACATTGTCACAGGAGACGAAACGTGGATTTATTGTTTAGAACCCGAAAAAAACAGCAATCTTGTGAATGGGTTTTTGAAAATGAGAACAAGCTAACAAAAGTGAGGCAGGCGAGAAACGTTGGTAAAAAAATGATCGCGTTTTTTTTCTTAGCTACGGGTCCCATCTGTACAATTCCACTTGAAGATCAAAAGAGTGTTAATGCCGAGTGGTATTCTACCATTTGTTTACCCAGGGTGTTAGAAAAAGTTCGCCAAAGACGACCCAAAAGCCGCGTTCTCCTACATCATGACAACGCTTCTTCACACACGGCCAACAAAACAAAGTCATTTTTAGCTTCCGAAAAAGTACAACTCGTCACCCATCCTGCGCATAGCCCCGACCTAGCACCCTGTGATTTCTGTATTTTCCCCAAAATCAAAGATTTGATGAGAGGTTTCACTTTTACCAACTCCGAAGAGGCAGTGATAGCGTTCAATCAGCACGTAGAAAACATGCCTTCAGATCTGTGGTCCTCCTGTTAAAAAAATGGTTCGTTCGCATGAAAAAATGTTTAAAATGTAAAGGAGAGTATTTTGAAAAGCAATAAACATAATATTTTGGTTTTAACATGTTGTTTTTTTAAGTTACGCAAACTTATAGTGTGACCTACGTATTATATAAGAAACGTCTCCATTGTCACTGAAAATACATAAAGAAGAACGTTGTACTCGCCAAACAAAAGACGCGGTAAGTTCATTAGAAAACTCGAATTGACCGACTAAGTTATACTTAATACTCACAACTTCAATTTAGATAGTATGTAGGTAGGTGCCTGCTCTTAAAGCCCGCATGCCCAAGTTATCAAAGTCAGCTGATCGAAAACCGAATTTATGGCAAACGCAAACTTTAATGATGGGTGTAATCTAAGTTTGTGATTAGTGTGGCGTCGTTTGAATAGCACTAGATTTTGACGCTAAATATTGCATATTACTATGAAACTGCGGTTCCCTCTCCTCTCTCTCTATTTTGCCAATTTCGCCTACCACTCGTCGTCTAGACCACAGCTACTGGTACCTACCTAGTACGCGACAAATCTTACTTGGTAAGTACCTACTTAAGTAGAATAGTAGATTATACAACTAGTGAAAAAAAAGAAAATTTAATTCGAGTTACGAAGTTGGGATTTTTTTTTATAGGAAGAGATGGAGTTTTGTTACTTGAGGGTGTACTTAGCCTAATGATAATTGTACTCTCCAGTCATTCGGTTTGGTGCCTTTCGGTTTGGTGGCTTTCTGAGTTTCAGTGACTGCAGAGTACAATCATCATTAGGTTAATTTGGATTTAGTTACTCCCGACATTACCAACGTCCCAACCCCTATATCCCGGGAACCGAGCATAACACCTAAATTTTGGGCAAATTTTTGTTCCCGCTGCAACACCTCCCATCACAAGTTCCATTCGCCAGTAAAGCAAATTCTAGTTCCCCTGCACCCCTGCCGAGACGTAGGTATTCTATTCGCCTGCAAAAAAATCCCGGGAATTCCCATCCCACAAAAATACCCAAGATTCCCAGTACCCGATATCTCGGAAACTAAGCATCCCAGGTCAGTTTTGACTTCATTTTCGGACCGCCCTTGAACCTTCGCAAGTAATAAAACTCCATCTCTTCCCAATTCCCACCCCACTTCCCAAAAACTTTAATATTACCGGTGACAGTTGGACGTTTTTCTATAAGTAGTTCTGGGGGCTATATCCTGGTAATGCAACATAAATCACCCTCCCCGATTAATTGTTTCAATTCAAATTTTGTGCTAAAACGCGACCAAATATATAATATCTATGTATTTACAATAAAATAAAATGATAAAAGTATCACGCACAGTCACCTCTCTCGCTTGGCACCGACCCGCGACCGATTGCAGGTAGCACATACTAATAATACTTAGTATTTTATTAATATTCAAAGGCACTACATATTAGGTTTGCATTAAAGTGATAGTAATTTAAATTTATTAAGTTATGTTACTACTGCTGCAGCTTTTTTTTTTTTGTAGTCAACTTAATTCGTCTATTGAAGCTCATTCCAAATTCAAATGTCATTATTCACCTTTTGAAAGGAAACAAACACTAAATGTTAAGTTGAATGTACCGGAACGCATTAGTGAAAACCGCATTCAAATCAGTTAAGCCGTTTCTGAGATTAGCGTGTTCAAACAATCAGACAAACAGACACACAGACAAAAATTCTAAAAACCTTATTTTGGGGTTCTATTGCGTTCATAAAGCCCCCCTGCATCAATTTCTCATATATATCTTCCTTGTACAGACAGCGAACAGTTACAATTTTATTATATGTATTGATAACAGTGAATAAAACGCTCATTTACTCACAAGTGAATAATGACATTTGAATTTGGAATGAGCTTCAATAGACGAATTAAGTTGACTACAAAAAAAAAAAGCTGCAGCAGTAGTAACATAACTTAATAAATTTAAATTACTATCACTTTAATGCAAACCTAATATGTAGTGCCTTTGAATATTAATAAAATACTAAGTATTATTAGTATGTGCTACCTGCAATCGGTCGCGGGTCGGTGCCAAGCGAGAGAGGTGACTGAGCGTGATACTTATGTCATTTTTTTTATTGTATATACATAGATATTATATATTTGATCGCGTTTTACCCCAAAATTTGAATTGAAACAATTAATGGGGAGGAGGGTGGGGGGGAGGGTGATTGATGTTGTATTACCAGGATATAGCCCCCAGAACTACTTATAGAAAAACATCCAACTGTCACCGGTAATATTAAAGTTTTTGGGAAGTGGGGTGGGAATTGGGAACTTTTTTTTTGGGAAGAGATGTAGTTTTATTACTTGCGAAGGTTCAAGGGCGGTCCGAAAATGAAATCAAAACTGACCTGGGGTGCTTAGTTTCTGAGATATCGGGTACTGGGAATCTTGGGTATTTTTGTGGGATGGGAATTCCCGGGATTTTTTTTGCAGGCGAATAGAATACGTCTCGGCAGGGGTGCAGGGGAACTAAAATTTGCTTTACCGGCGAATGGAACTTGTGATGGGAGGGGTTGCAGCGGGAACAAAAATTTACCCAAAATTTAGGTGGGATGCTCGGTTCCCGGGATATAGGGGTTGTGAAGTTGGTAATGTCGGGAGTAACTAAATCCAAATTAACCTAATGATGATTGTAATCTGCAGTCACTGAAACTCAGAAAGGCACCAAACCGAAAGGCACCAAACCGAATGACTGCAGAGTACAATTATCATGTACAGAACTTGTGCGACATTGTTCTATTCGCCGATGATACATCACTTATTTTTAAAGTTGATCGCAAGCTGAGGAATTTTGACGAAGTAAATAGTTCACTTGCACTAGTTCTGGATTGGTTTACAACCAACAATTTACTTCTGAACGCAAAAAAGACGATGTGTGTTAGATTTAGTATGCCTAATGTTCAGAACTACGGTACTAATATTATTTTGAACGGTGATACCCTTAATCTTGTAGAATCAACCGTATTTTTGGGTATTACTCTAGACAGTAAATTACAGTGGAACGCCCAAATATCGGGTCTTGCAGAGAAACTTAGCTCTGCGGCTTTTGCTATTAGTAAAGTCAGACAGCTCACGGATGTAGAAACTGCCAGGCTGGTTTATTTTAGCTATTTTCACAGTGTCATGTCGTATGGAATTTTACTGTGGGGCAAGGCAGCTGATATAGAGATAATTTTTATACTCCAAAAGCGAGCTATACGTGCGATTTATAAACTGAATGCACGAGTTTCTTTTAGAGAAAGATTTAAAGAAATAGACATTTTAACAGTTGCATCACAATATATATATGCGAATATTATGTTCGTTAAACAGAATATACATTTATACAGTATGAACAGTGACATACATGCAATAAATACTAGAAATAAGCATAAATTGGTCGGGACGTATTTTCGTATACAGAAGGTTCATGACTCCTTTGCAGGATTTGGTGTGCGTTTTTATAACAAAATTCCTCTAAACATTATGAACCTTCCTTTGAATAAATTCAAAGAGGCTGTTAAGACATACCGCCTAAAAAAGGCATATTATACTATTAAAGATTATCTAAACGATACAGAGAAATGGCAATGAGTTGCTTGCTCATCACTCGAGCTACATGAAGAAAGAAAGAAAGAAAGAAGAAAGAAAATATTTATTATTCCACAAACAAAAGACTTACACAGGTTAAAAAGAAAGAAAATACAAAACCTAAAAAAATAAATAAAATAAAAAATTTACCTGTACACGTACATGTACACTTATAAATAACGTGGAATAAACGGCCGTCCCTCAGCGTAATGCTGTCTGCGTGGTTGTGCAAGTCAGACAGCGCTGGTTTTCAGGGACGGCCGGATAGTTGATTACACAAATATAACAATATATCGAAATGAACGTCACGTGAACACAAGCAAACAAAGAGAAAAACAAAAGAGAAAAAAAAAAAAACAAATAAACAAACTACAAATCACAACAAGAACATTCAAAACCTATAAACAATTATGGCAAGCATATCCATGTCAACACAACAAAATAAATGCGTTTGCGGACTGGCAACATTCACCCCCTTCGCCTTCATTGAGTGAAGGATCGAATCGAATGAATGACATATGTAATGGTAATGACACTTATTTTCATAAAAATGTATAATAGGACATGACGCGCTCACTCGACACGGACATTTTAACATCCGTTTGTGTCCGGTCTTTTTGAAAATTTAGCCTATCATCTTTCTTGCAACCAGTGAGCCAGTCAACCATTCATAACAAAAAAAAAATGTGCATTTGTGTAGTGTAACGCAGGCTGTGCCGTGTTTTATCGTGTCATGTGCATTGTGCATGTGACAATTGCAGTTCAGCCAAGGAGAGATACACAGTGCGGCGTGCAATACAAATACCAAGTACTTACAGAGTAGAGTGCCCCAAAAAACGTGGGTAAGGCATTTAAATATTATGAATATAGGGGTATATAGGGGTTACTTCTGTTTGAAATGTTGTTTTATTGCTGAAACTCTCTTATTATTGTTAAATTATTATTATTATGATATTGTAAGGTATGGGTACTTTGAGATTATGTGGCACCTTTAACTAATATTTGACTTTTTTTGTGAATAACAGAGATTCATAATTTTTAAGTTCACTTGGTCCACACATGGTCACGTACTGCCCTTGCCCTCTTTTTATTGTTGTAACAGAATCATTGTATTTACTGGCGAATAAAAAGAGTGGCCGTGAGTTTTTCTTGCCAGGTTCTTTCCTCACAGGCTCTACCTATTGCCTTGCGAATCTGGCGGTAAATGTAAATGTAGAAGCATTTTCTTTCGCAGTAGCCAGATCATGCTGGCGGGTCGGGGCTGTTACAAGGCCTGGCTGCGGCAACTGCTCTTCTGGTCTTCTTTGCCAGGATGTTTTGGCATCCCACGAGTTGGCAAAGCTGTTAACGAGGTGACGGCATTCCCTCACCTCGTAAGGTCTGGGTTTGGGCGTGAAGCGCCGCTTGGGAAACGCAGACGAGGCTGCGTTCTCGTTCCTACGGGAGTGAGGGAGTTTAGCCCCTTCCCAGGTCGAGGTGGTGCGAGCTGCTGGTTGGTTAACCACTGCCGCAAGTGTGGAGTGGCTCGGAGTCTCCGCCGAGGCGGTTGTCCCAGCGCGCTGAGTGGAGGAGTGGGTTTTAGCCCTCTCCCCTGAATTGGTTTTTGTAGATGTCGTGGTTTTCCCTTTCTCCATGTCTTGTATCTTGTTTCAGTTCGTCGTTTTGGCTTCCCACCCTCCTTGGAGCCCGCAAACTGGGAACACGCCATGCGTGTTAGGACTACCAAAAGGATATAGAACCGCAAGGAGGGGTTATAGGCGCGACATCGGGCTCTTGGTCTGTGGCCGGAGGCAAGGCGTAAGGGTAACCCCCCTCCCACCCCTCCCCCTGGTGCGTCCAGTCCAAACGAAATTTGTTAGCCTGAAAACGTTTCAGGAAGGAGAGGTGACTGAGATGGGAATTATGGTGGATAAGTAAAATTAAATTTTTTGGTTATGGAATGTTAGTAGATTCGGTTAGGGAAAAGAGGAATGGGAGGGGTACAGATGTAATGGCCCCGACACGCCCAGTCCAGCGAGATCGCTAGCCTGAAGACGCGACTGGTGACCGGTAGGTGTATTGGATAGGTATGCTACAGGGTGCAAGTATGTGTGGTCGTTCCCGACACGCCCCGTCCGGCGATAAATCGCCAGCCTGGAGACGCGACTGGTGAACTTGAGGGAGGATTAGGAAAGAGGTAGGGGCGCGACTGGCCGTGTTCGGTTACGTCTGTTTCAGAGGGCACCATACCAAAAACAGGCAGCACCGCGCGAAGGTAACAGACCAGTCTTGGCTTGAGGATCATGGTAACTGTAGTACTACCCTCAAACCCATCAACCTAAACGTGGGTGGGAGGAACTCCCACGTTTAAGTGGGTAGGTAACATAAGTCACAATTTTAGCCTATGTTATCCGCCCACCGCCCAATATCAGGCATAGTGTGACCACAGTTGGCGATGGCCGGGCGCTGCAGGCCACGGTTGTCGACCTGGGAATTAGCCGCAAAGAGGTCTGCGAGCATGTCCGCCTTCTCGTTTGCGCGTAGGAGCAAGCCTATTGCCGTTACCGGGCACTGTTTAAAACAGAACATCAATAACCATTCTGTAAACCTAACCTAATTTCCAACAGCCAGGACCGATGTTACATACCAACAATCTTCGGAAAGCTATAGGATAAGAAGCCCTATCAAAATGGCAGTAGCCCTAGATAGTTGGCGTTGGTTGCATACAATAACGTGGCGTCCCGTCAGAGAATTAAATCCAGTAGTGTATTGGCGTACTGTGGGCTAATAATTATGAGCATTACGGCATTTTATAGCTCTTTTATCAAGTGCGTGATTTGATTTTATTATACACTAGTTATTTTAACAATGCTCCCAACTAGGCAAAAGCGATAAAATCACAATTACAATGGTAGTTACGCGGCGTTGGTCGAGCGTGATAATGGCGACTGTCACGGTTTTACTTTTGGCGGTGTTATTTTTCAATCAGGTAAATGCGTGTTTTTAATAAGTACTACATTTTATAGAAGTAGCTACAATATTTTGACAACCTATGTGGTCCCTATATTTTGATCATCATAAACTACCCATATTTTGACAACCTATGTGGTCCAGTGATTAGTGACGCTGACTAAAGCTAACTCATGGAACTGGGCCTTAGGTTCCACTTCCACCCATCCATGAAACGGAGAGAAGACCGAATGACGTTACCCCTTTAGTTACTCTGTAATCCTATATTATCTAATTACTCAGGGCTCCGCGACAAATCGAGGACACTTCAATAATCAATCAAACCATGAGTTCTCGACGCCGCCAGACGAGATCATGCCCTTGACGTCAGACGAAGGCTATCAAGCTTCGACTATCATATCTGGACTCATGCCAGACAGTTTCGGCGAGATGTTCAATTTCTTAGACGGTGATAGTTTTGGCATTGGTAAGTTCTATTACACCATAGCAGAATATTCAGTAGGACCTAGGATTCTTTAGTAAACTCAGAATAAGCCTTTAGAAGCATAACGCGGATAGATACTGATGGTTTTAAAGAGAGCTGGTGGAGGTCGTTTGAGAGCGACTATACCTACCTACTTCGTCATAGCGATTGTCATAGTACGAGTACGATACCTTTAATCATCAGATGAAAGCTCCGACGTATCTTGCTCAGTTAATGAGTTTATGACTAGACAATAATATTAGTTGTGGAGCCATGCACTACAACACATGCACACATAAGTTAAGTAGTAATAAAGTGTATTTTGTTCTGTACTTTATATGTCGCAGGTTTATGATCAAAACAGGTTTTTGATCAAACGCCGGAGTATTTTTTTGGAGTTTACTCCTTAAGAATCGATTTTCATATATAAGGCGCCCGGTATGAGAAAAATCCGAGGGGTAAAACCTACTAACAAGTAACGAAAACGTGTCACGTTTTTGGTGCGCACGTTTAGTGCGCAACTTTCTAATTTGGATGTGAGTGTATTAAGATTATTGGAGTTTACTCCTTAAGAATCGATTTTCATATATAAGGCGCCCGGTATGAGAAAAATCCGAGGGGTTAAACCTACTAACAAGTAACGAAAATCGTGTCACGTTTTTGGTGCGCACCTCTAGTGCGCAACTTTCTAATTTGTTATGGTTAGATACTCGTACTTAAGGAGTAAACTCCAGTCGTGCGTCGGAGCTGACACACACACTTTTTTATTTTATTCGGCGCACGATACGTGAGGTCACCATGCCGCCTCTGTCCATGATCGTCTCACCGCCGCGATAACGGTGGTTCCCCACTTTGGTTGCTCAAGTCGCAACCTCCATGTCTCCAAGAGATCCGCGAAAGCCGCGAGAGTCGCGAAGTCGCCGGAGGATGACAAAATGTATACTTGATTTTACCATTTTTATTTTAAATATTTAAAGAATTACGTAGATGAAATATTGAAGTTTTTTGTAGGACTGGTTTAATAATCTATTCTAAAAAATTCTAAAATTACCATTTAGGAAATAGGTGTATAGGAAATAATAACACGTATAATTCTTATAATTTTAGAACCATTTAGGACATATGTAATCAAAACCAAAACATCAATTGACTGCCATTTCAACTTGCCACTGAAGCTTTTTGGGTGCAAAGGGGTTCTACCAACATCTTTAGGGCCCCAGTGACCTCACCTGCTAGTGGTGCACCTGCTGATCAACGGACGAGGCTCGTTAATTTACGGTACCTATGGAGTGGCTTCGGCCCCTACGTGGGTACCAGGTGGTACAACAGTGTTGGTCCGAGGGGGTACCACCGTGCAGCTGTGATAAATTCCCCCAAGTAACCCAGCCCAGGCCGGGTTGCGTTAAGGGTTCAGCAGCTGCACCGCCGGGCCCGGGGCGATGTATGGTGCAGCAGGCATGGGACCAGTGGGGGCGAAGCGGAGTTTAGTGTGGGTGGTATGGGACGATTCGCCGGCCAGGGAGACCCTTAGCAACGGCGTTGCCGCGGCTGCCCGCAACACAGTCATGGGCCCACCTGGGACCACCCCAGGAGGCTGCCCCACATGTTGCGCATAATCCTGATGTGGGATCGCCGCTCCGGGTGGTAACCGGTGTGGGGTAGCGGTGGCCTTGCATCAGGGGGGTTTGGGAGCTCGTCCGTCCTCGACCTAACCACACGGTTCCAGACGAAGCTAGCCCCTGCGCTTTGTCACTTACTGCTGCACCAAATGTCGCCCTGTCTTCACGCTTCTTCTTCAAATTTATAATGGCAGTACAACATAAAAAAAGAAAACGTTCCACAGCGGTCCCAGGAAACCCCACAACTTCACTTTTCGAGGTGGAGTTCACCAACATCCGTGGACTCCATACGAACCTCGATGCCGTCCACCATCACCTAGAGACGGCACGGCCCGCTGTGATGTTCCTCACGGAGACACAAATACGCCGCCCTGACGACACGTCTTACCTGTGTTACCCCGGCTATGTCATCGAGGAACAATTTCAAGATAAAGCCGAGGTGTGCGTGTTCGTTAGGGCGGATGTTTGCTGCCACCGGTTGCGCTGCCTAGAGAACCCCTCCAACTCCATCCTCTGGCTGCATGTAGACCATGGCTCTATGAGCCAGATTTACGTGTGCGTCTACCGTTCCCACACAGGGGATTCTGAGACAACAAAGCTCTTCCAGTACCTCAGCGAGACGGCTGATGATGCGCAGGTGCGGTTCCCGAACGCTGACCTAGTGTTTCTGGGGGACTTCAATGGCCATCACATTGAATGGCTGGGGTCGCTCAGGATTGATCATGCGGGTAGGGCCGCCCACGCGTTCGTTCTCTCCACGGTCTGACCCAGATGGTATGCGGGATCACCCGGACACCAGACAGGTCAGATCACGCGCCCGCTCTGCTGGATCTACTGCTGACGAGTCGCCCAGCCCAGTACAGTGTTTCGGTAGGAGCCCCATTGGGTAGTTCCGACCACTGTGTGGTTCACGCTGGCATGAAGGTGTCACCTCCTGCACGTGCTGTAGAAATAGCACGACGTCTGTGGCACTACTCGTCAGCGGATTGGGACGGTCTACGCAATTATTATGCGTCCGTCCCCTGGAGCCAGCGCTGCTTTGTAGGAAAGGCCCCTACGGAAAGTGCTTCTGCGATTGCTGGCGAGATCAGTTTAGGAATGGAATATTAAATCCCTGTCACTGATGTCGCCAGTATCCG
Organism: Nudaria mundana; assembly: GCA_963556515.1. Classification (NCBI taxonomy): domain Eukaryota; kingdom Metazoa; phylum Arthropoda; class Insecta; order Lepidoptera; family Erebidae; genus Nudaria; species Nudaria mundana. Next base: position 37,424,369 of record OY748286.1, on the reverse strand, counting down.
CAGAGCGGGTCCCTGGTTCGGGCGAGATTGTGCCAAAGCTGTTCGACAAAAACAGTCGGCACATCGCGCCTGGATCAGGGCCCGGGCTGTGCACGACCCAAACGTGGGCCACCTCAAAGCAGCGTACAACCGGGCTTCAAAATTTATTTATAGAGATGGCATTTAAGAGAGCGGATGCCCAGCGCGTCGCGCGGCTTGGTCAGGAGCTCACTTCCCATCCCACCCACCCACCATCCATGCCGTGGGTACTGGCAACTGGCCAAAGCCGTGCAATATAACTTTTATCAGCCCTCGCTGCCACCGCTGCGTTACCCAGATGGAACACTGGCTCACAAAGCCCAAGAGAAAGCGGATATGCTCGCAGACCTCTTTGCGGCTAATTCCCGGGTCGACGACCGAACGACAATCCGAGTGATCGCAGCACTGCCCGTACATCGCATTGCCTGACTACAATGTCAGCCATAGTGTGGCCATGGCGGTTGGCGATGGCGGGGGGGCTGCAGGCCACGGTCGTCGACCCGGGAATTAGCCGCAAAGAGGTCTGCGAGCATATCCGCTTTCTCTTGGGCTTTGTAAACCAGTGTTCCATCTCGGTAACGCAGCGGTGGCAGCGAGGGCTGACAAAAGTTAGATTGCACGGCTTTGGCCAGTTGCCAGTATCCACGGCTGCCCGTGGGATGGGAAGTGAGCTCCTGACCAAGCCGCGCGATGCGCTGGGCATCCGCTCTCTTAAAGGCCGTCTTGCTGGATTTTGTGGCCCGGTTGTAGGCTGCTTTGAGGTGGCCCACGTTTGGGTCACGCACAGCCCGGGCGCTGATCCAGGCGCGTAATGCCGACTGTTTTTGTCGAACAGCTTTGGCACAATCTCGCCCGAACCAGGGACGGGCTCTGCGGATACTGGCGACATCAGTGAAAGGGATGTAATATTCCATCCCTAAACTGATCTCACCAGCAATCGCAGAAGCGCTTTCCGAAGGAGCCTTTCTTACAAAGCAGCGCTGGCTCCAGGGGACGGGCGCATAATAATTGCGTAGACCGTCCCAATCCGCTGACGAGTAGTGCCATAGACGTCGTGCTATTTCTACAGCACGTGCAGGAGGTGACACCTTCATGCCAGCGTGAACCACACAGTGGTCGGAACTACCCAATGGGGCTCCTACCGAAACACTTTACTAGGCTGGGCGACTCGTCAGCAGTAGATCCAGCAGAGCAGGCGCGTGATCTGACCTGTCTGGTATCCGGGTGATCCCGCATGCCATCTAGGTCAGACCGTGGGAGAGAGCGAACGCGTGGGCGGCCCTACCCGCATGATCAGTCCTGAGGGACCCCAGCCATTCAATGTGATGGCCATTGAAGTCCCCCAGAAACACTAGGTCAGCGTTCGGGAACCGCACCTGCGCATCATCAGCCGTCTCGCTGAGGTACTGGAAGAGCTTTGTTGTCTCAGAATCCCCTGTGTGGGAACGGTAGACGCACACGAAGATCTGGCTCATAGAGCCATGGTCTACGTGCAGCCAGAGGACGGAGTTGGAGGGGTTCTCTAGGCAGCGCAACCGGCGACAGCAAACATCCGCCCTAACGAACACGCACACCCCGGCTTTATCTCGAAATTGTTCCTCGATGACATAGCCGGGGTAACACAGGTAAGACGTGTCGTCAGGGCGGCGTATTTGTGTCTCCGTGAGGAACATCACAGCGGGCCGTGCCGTCTCAAGGTGGTGGTGGACGGTATCGAGGTTCGCATGGAGTCCACGGACGTTAATGAACTCCACCTCGAAATGTGAAGTTGTGGGGTTTCCTAGGGCCGCTGTGTAACGTTTATTTCTTTTTTGTTGCACTGCCATTGAAGATTTTGAAGAAGAAGCGTGAAGACAGGGCGACATTTGGTGCAGCAGTAAGTGACAAAGCGCAGGGGCTAGCTTCGTCTGGAACCGTGTGGTTAGGTCGGAGCCGACCCGCCGGACGGAAGGGCTCCCAAACCCCCCTGATGCAAGGCCGCCGCTACCCCACACCGGTTACCACCCGGAGCGGCGATCCCACATCAGGATTATGCGCAACATGTGGGGCAGCCTCCTGGGGTGGTTGGTCCCAGGTGGGCCCCATGACTGTTGCGGGCGGCCGCGGCAACGTCGTTGCTAAGGGTCTCCCTGGCCGGCGAATCGACCCACACCACCCACACTAGACTCCGCTTCGTCCCCACTGGTCCCATGCCTGCTGCACCATACATCGCCCTGGGCTCGGCGGTGCAGCTGCTGAACCCCTACAGGTATTTAAATTAATTTAATTTATGATTAAAAATCTGATTTTATCATATTCCTGCGACATGTATAAAAGTGTCGGAGGTGCCTCTCACCCATCTCTATGGGTGAGAGGATATCTCTATATTATAAGAGATCTCACCTATCTTGTATTATTATGTTACTACTTCCTCGAAAGTCTATTTAAATTAAAATTATTCTACGCCCTCCCCGTCATTTGACCATTGAATTGCAGGACCGATGCACGAATTTGTTTACGGCTGGCAAGCGATAGTCAACACTATGAGCATGAAAAATAATGTAGAGGTTCGCAAGCGAGCTGGCCTTCAGAGATTCGCTCTCGCCGGTATCAACGGCATCACTCTCATATCTCATATAGGAGTCACTGAAATTATGATCAATGGAACTAGAACATACTGTTTTGGTGGCGTGTCGCGACCGCCGGGCAGGCGAAGCGTGATTTGTAAGGTAAGTTCTAAACTGAAGTGGAATATCCTTCTTCTAGGTAAAGCCAGTTCAATGACATTCAAAATCTTAAGAGTCCAAGGATACGATTCAATGAAAGCTAATCAGAGCCGTTTTACACGTTAGCGAGCCAATTGGCATAAAATAAGTACTATTGCCGATTACGAGCACTCATCATCATCATCTACTTGCCCTTATCCCAATTATTTGGGGTCGGCGCAACAAGTCTTTCTCCTCCACACATCCCTGTCAGACGTCATCTCTTCAGTCTCTCCTCTCCTTGTCATATCCTCTTTCACACATTCCATCCATCTTTTCTTTGGCTTACCTCTACTTCTTAAACCCTCTGCAATCATACTTTGCACCTTTCTAACGACATTGCTTTCCTCTCTTCTCATAACATGACCATACCATGACAGCCGCTCGCTTCTCAATTTTTCATTCACTGGTGCAACTTTCAAACTTCCTTACGATTACGAGCACTATGGTTAGGTATATTTGGCTGAGCCTCGCCCGTTTGTCTGTCAGCTGGCGCCGATCCCGGTCCCGGTCCCGGAAATGTCTATTGGACACTTTAGCACCTCTTGTTTTGGCGTTGAAGAAGGTACCTACACCTTTACCTATTCTGTGCTTACATACATTACTAAATAAAAATACCTGATTATTAACATTAGGTACCTACCTACCTATACTAAGAATGTTAAACCTTTACCCGAAATAATTGCGTTGGCTTTGGGCAGACTTTTTAATAAAATAATTGAAACCCGCGTCAGATTCCTATAACCTCCCCTCTGTGTTACCTTTATTAATTGGCAACCTACCTGCCAATTATTTGAGTTAATCTGAGTAGAGACAGGGATGTAATGTGAGACGTCTAGACATGAATTTCTATTGAGGGGTAGTACGTAGGTCACACTATAAGATTTGCGTAACTTAAAAAAACAACATGTTAAAACCAAAATATTATGTTTATTGCTTTTCAAAATACTCTCCTTTACATTTTAAACATTTTTTCATGCGATCGAACCATTTTTTTTCTAGTTGATTTGATTTTCCTAGTTCTGACGTGGCACCTCAATCTAAACATTTAGATTGAGGAGCCACCTTTATGTTCTTATAACTTTTGAAGTATTATACTACAAAATCGAGGATTGAGGCTACACAATTTTTAAACTTACTACTAAATACCCATATAAATTCGTCACCCAACCTGCGCATAGCCCCGACCTAACACCCTGTAATTTCTGTATTTTCCCCAAAATCAAAGATTTGATGAGAGGTTTCACTTTTACCAACTCCGAAGAGGCAGTGATAGCGTTCAATCAACACGTACAAAACATGGACACAACTTTTAGGGTGAATAAAAGTACTAGTTTCCGGCCAGATTTGAAGAATTCCGAGATTTTCGTTAATTTTATTAGCCTATTATATTTGTTCGACAGATCTTCGAAATATGGAAGAAGTTTATTTTCTGGATTCAAAGTAGCTTTCTTTTTTCATTTTCCAGGATAAAAAATCCCTATTCTTTATCGTATAATTTTTAAATTTTTCTGGTAGAAGATTTTAAACAACTAATGTAACTGCATTCAGAATACCCGGCGGTGTTAATTTTGTTCAATTTCACATCCACTGTCGCTACTACTTTCCATTTTCATCTTTTTCTTTAAGAAATAATATCATGATACTGTTGAAACTAAGCGAAGGGCCTATCAGCGCGCATGCTTTTCTTACAAAATAGCTGCTTTGAATTTTAATAAAGAACTATAATAACAAATAGATTATCATAACTTGTATGTACGGAAAAGTTCTTTGAGAGTAGTCTGATGCAATACAGGGCAATACGGTTATAAGTTTTAAGCCTTTTGTATTTAATACACTGTACTTTAATGATTAATTACTTTATCATAAAATGTGTATCATAAAACAACTTTTTAGTTTTTATACTACTGTCTCAAAATCATAGGCTTTATATGTCGTCAAATTTTGAAATCATAATTCGAACTTTTCAACCTTAGATCAGATAAAATTAATTTCTAAAATCAGTCGTCCTGTTTTCATTCATATAACATGGTCACCCTTAGTAGCAAATTCTTAAGGAATATCGAAAAGTAATCTGGTTTTTAGATACCAAGTGATACAATGTTGATGTGTACATGTGTATTTAGTAGAAATTTATACTAAATGTTAGTGTATCTTGTTTTTGATTCTGTTGTGATCTCAGGTAGGTACAGTCAATTATTCATTATATGGAACGTCTGGATTGAGGAGCCAGTTAAAATGTACTATATCTCCCAACTCTGTTATTATTAATGACTGAACCTTATCCTACAAAACTAATATACATACTACTAAATGATGGAGAAATAGCGCATTAATTAAACTACTGCTTCTTTGAAAAATGACGACTCGTAAGTAATGGTCTGAGGAGCCACATATATATAATGTATGATAACTTTTTGAATTTTAATACTGCAAAACTCAGATTTTGTCTACTAACTACTCTCGAATGCTACAAAATCATACCTAATTTTGGTAAATATTCATCCATGATTTTAAAAGTTCTGACGAGGCTCCTCAATCTAAACATTTAGATTGAGGAGCCACCTTTATGTTCTTATAACTTTTGAAGTATTATACTACAAAATCGAAGACTGAGGCTACAAAATTTTAACTTTACTACTAAATACCTATATAAATTTCATTAAGATATGAAATGTGGCTCCTCAATCTAAACGGACATGATTATAATAGTTTTCACATTGCGCGATATCGTCACACGATATCGTCCACAATATCATTAGTTTTATTTTATTTAGGATTCGGCACCAACTTTAAACATATCAATAGGTAGCACATACATATTAGGTTTGCATTAAATTAGTAGTAAATTAAATCTTTTTAAGTTATTTTATACCTTTTAGTTTCTGAAGTACACCTTGTGTATCTCCGCGTCATTACACCTGTGGAGTAGCCGTCGATAATCTGGGACACCATGGCCTTTCTTGTAGCAGAAGCGCAGGTCGTATACCTCGGCACGCTATTCTAAACGACATAATTCGTAGGGCTCTTTCCACCGCAGTTCTTCCGGCCGTACGTGAACCAAATGGTTTAGCACGAAGCGATGGAAAGAGACCGGACAGTATGTCGTTGCTACCGTGGAAGATGGGAAGGCCTTTGGTGTGGGACGCTACATTTTTTCATTTTTTTTTATTTATTATTATAGTGTTTTAGTTTACAATGTGACCAACAAAGCAGCACAATAAAACCACAGAGGTTTGTCCATATGCTAACAAAATAAAAGATACATCATTATGTCATGTTGTTTAACTTACTACTTGAACATTATTAACAAACTCAAATGTCTAGTTGGTTGAGGCGTGCATACACAATATAAATTAAAATAGTTGTATACCTAGATAGATCTACAAAAGTAGTATAAGTAGGCAATATACATCCCAATCCCTCCAAACCCAAACCAATCTTCATGTAACAGGCAGATTAAGGGCCCAGACCGCGCACGGACAAAGTCGATTTTGAGCGACAGCAGCGCTAAAGTTGCCCAAATCATCCGACGGGCGGGTGAATGACAAACGTTCCACGTTGAGTTATTGTTATTGAAGTTGAATATTTACAGCATAACAAAAATGTTGAATTATTGGAAATAAACGACTGCCTATTTGTAAAATATTCCAAGAGTAGTTTTCGTTATAAAATGATCCTAATTACTAGATAAATAAATAAGAGTAGTTTGAGACACAATTTTTATGATTTTCTATTTATAATAAACAATCAAGAGCAGGTCCGGACTGACCTTTTTGTATTCTACTTACCTAAAATTCCAACTACGAGTATGTATTTATTTGTAATTTTACTACCAAAGTTTATTCTTATTTCGTAAAATTTTCATTCAATAAAATAATTGCAAATTCAGTAGGAAGTACGGTCGAAATAACATCACGCCTTTCCTCGCTAGTGTTTATCTCTACGTAAGGAAATGTGCCTATTGCGTAAACTCAAATACTTTTTGCTTACGATCACCTCGCAATCTAAAAAATCTTCTAGGGTTGTACAAAAAATTGTCAATAAATGAAACACAAGTATAAAAATGGTTCATATAATTAAAAGTAAGTAAACAATAACAAAATATGAGTCGCCACCTAAAAAGCGTGCTAGGGTTGTACAAAAATTAGTTATAAACAAACATGAAATTTATAAATTATTCATATACTTAATTACACGAAAGTAAACAATAACAAAATATGAGTTCAAAATTCTAATGTTTTTTTCATTTTAATGATTACTGATCAAATTCTGATTTCTACTAATTTGATGATAAAATCAATTGCTATTGCAAAACCTATCAGAATGAAAATGTTACCAGCTGCCCGATTCACGTAATAAAAACCGTAGCGTAGTGACTTAAAAATGTCACTTCGCACACTTTTTAACCGACTTAAAAAAAGAAGAAGATTCTCAATTCGCTGTATTTTTTGAACCGATTTTGATGATTCTTTTTTTTATTTGAAAGCTGGTGCATCCCGTGTGGTCACATTTTAATTTCATTAGGATCGGACCTTGGGTTTACACCAGGTAACTCTTCAAAATCGTATAGGAATTGTATAGAAATTGAGCTATTGGAAGATTTATGACAATCCAAGACTAGATAAGTAAGTGCGTTAACAACAGAAAACCAAAAGGCGATTTCTAAGTTTCTAAGGTAAAACGACTTTTGAACTGGCGTGTTTACGTGAATCGACCGGCTGGGTAGTTAAGTTACCACAGTCTCTTTCAAAATCATTAGACGTTCTTCTCTTTCAAAACACGTAAAGCTCTTTCTTTCCTCTCTTTCATAGCCTCTATGACATTGGGCGGGTCACGAATAGGCATGCTTCGTGACTGCCGAGGATCAACTAATTCTGGAAGGAGTCAATCGTAATAAAATCTAACTAATTTCATCTCCATTTTCTCCTTCCAAAATTTGTCGTCCTTTTCTATAATATAAACTTTCATAGGTACAGTAGCACCAAACCAGATGCCAAGCATGCAAACGTTTCTTTTAGTTATATGTAGCTGTCCCTGAATTTGGAAATACCAGTAATGATTTTTATTTATGACATAACCCTTGGAAGCCTTGTCCTTAACCCAAAAGGTATGTTTGGCCATTGCTTCATCAAGAGTCATGCCAGCTAAAGAATGTGGGCACTTAATTTCAATTAAACCGTTTGCATAAATGCCATCTGGTGTAGTACCAAGAAATTCATATTGATCGTCGACGAATAAACCGCAACCTTGTATACTAATATTCTCTTGAATTTCTAACTGTCTAATTGCAGTTTCTTCGTTTTCGATACCGTACCGTACAGCAGGCAAACTGGAGATATTACTACCATAAACGATTTTACAAACAAAAGCAGCACAACTTGTGCTCTCTCGTTTTTTACAAACTTCCCCGAACGATGATGAGGTTAGTAATTTTCTCCTTGTACTCATCCACTCAGCACTACTTCTTTGCAAATACAAGCACAAGACAACTTTAAATCAACTAAAAAAGATGACTTGGCTTTCTCATATAATTCTGGACTCAGATCAGGTTTTTCGCAGTTTGGTCCATAGTGAGCGTCTTTCGATACAGCGCTGTGGCTTTTTTTCAATCTTAATTTAGGTTTAGCAATTAAACGGTTTCTACGATTACTATTTTCCACTTTCGCGATCAAAGGATTAGGACTAGATTTAAATATGACTTCATGAGTTTTACTATGAATCGATCCCGTATTAAAAGACACAACAGCAGCTGCGCATCGGCCCGCATAAGAACCACGGGAAGAATAATTTACACGCTTACCCCCAACTAATTTGGCAATTACTCCGTTAAAACTTTCAACTATATTACTTGTGCAATTATGAATTAAACTTCTAGAATGATATGACAGTCTTTTACTTAAAATTTCTACCGCGTCCATTAATCCGCATCCAACAATTGCTGGAAGTAACCCAACAGGTTCTATTCGACGAGTGTCAGGTCTACAAAAATACTCCTTGCAATGTTGGTGATTACCAAATACGTGTTGTGGACCATTTAGGATATCTTCACTAAGATTTTTTATTTTTTCTTCGATTGACTGATTTTGATCCCCCCAATATTTAATCGCGCATTTTACACCCGTTCTTAAACGCAAATACCTTTCTTTTAGGAATTTCCGCAATTCGCAAGGATACTTAGTGTCTTTCGACAATTTCTCCAAGCTATTGCAGTAGTTTCGTAAAAGATGATTTTTGCATTCAATTTTCTCTACTATTAAATTATCGTACGGACGCGAATCTAATATTTTTTTATAAGTACTGGAATCGCCGTCTGCTACAAATTTATTATAAATTACACCGCGATCAACAAAGGAACGTTTAAACCCCTCAACTATAATGGTCGATTCCATCCCGGTAGATGATCCTGAATAATTCTTGAAACAATGGTGTTCCGGGGGCTGACTGTTGTTCTTTGCGGCTCGTGCACGGACTACGCAGTATTTATTTTTAACTCCAAAAAACAATACTTTATTAGTTTTAATGCCAATTATCGCAGCTGCGCCGGATAAGGCGGAAAAATTCTTACCATAAGATCTCTTGCTCCAACAATCGTCAACAGCAACAGATATTAATGGTGTACCATTTTTATCAACACTACCTATAGACACTGCGTACTCCGCTTCTTCCTTGACAGCTTCTGCCATGGAATGTGCTGCTGTCTTTTCCCACCAATCGCAAACCGTATTATTAATTTCATTGTACAATGAAGGTGACATGATTGGTAGGGCTACTGCGGCACTTAATGTTTTTAACTGAGAGTAGCTCCCACCAGATGATATGATACCAGACACAATTTGATGATTCACTTCCATGCTATCTTCTTTCTTTTCAACCAAACACACAGTAAATTTCATATTACACATACTACATTTTATGATGAGTTTTGAGTCCAGACCAACTTTTACTTCACCTATTATACTGAGGTAACTTAACTTACAATCCATTGGACCGTGGTCCCCTATGGCCTGAAGAGCTTTAAAAAAAAAAGAAATATCCACTACTCTACGCCCAACTTCCACTTCATCCACCTTTCCCTCTTGACGGTTGTCAATAACTAGTTCCTGTAAAGAAAGATAATGGCTTGATTTTTTTTTTAAAAATAATTCAAAAGGTAGGGGCCAAATTTCTTCAAACATAGCTAAGAACTCCCTTAGAATACATCTTTGAAACACATAACACTAGATCAAAATCTTAAACGTTTTTATCAGTCTTCGTCAATTATGAAAATGAATAAATAAACATAATAAAAAACTGGTTGCTTGTAAAGTCGGTTTAGGACGATAATTTTACCGGATAATGTCATAATATTATTCTCCATCGCTTGTACTGCGCTCTCGCTTGACCCTAGCGTGACATAATGTGACACTTTTTTGTGCGTGTTGCCGGTGTTCATCGATTTATAAGACGTTATCACGTCATAAATTTAATAAATCCGACTATATGCATAAAAACTCAAAAGGTAAAAAGAAAACAAGTCTACGGTCTTGAATTATGTTACATTAAAATAAATAAGAACACTATTGTAATAAATCGAATTCAACAGTTGAGACCCATTGAAATCCTCACAGGCTCGAAGATATTCCTGACTAGCTAAATATTTCTTTAGAAATAGGCCCCGACTGCTAAATACGCTATATTACAATGGTGTTGTTATTTATTTTTATTAAATATTTTTATTACACATTTTCATTTTTTAATCTGTCGGGTTTTAACATTTTTATTGTTTATTTATTTATATTCATAACTGACGAAGACAAATTATAAAAGTGCAAAGGAATTCATACAATATTATGTTCGTGATGAACAGAAATTATAAATTTCCTTTACGCTATACGTATTGGTTTTTTATGGCGTCACTTATTCTATGTCACTCGGGCTTAGAAGACAATTCTAATGATACTAAAAACATTAAAATCGGTTCAATAATTTTGAACTTATCGTGCCACAAAGATATATTACTTAGTATACATACATACATACGTACACCAGTCGCGTAAAAGATAATATTTTACAAAAAAAATTCTTGATTTTGGTAAAATACGAGATTTGAACGTGAATTTTCTTTTGAGAAAGTAATTGAGAAGTATGTGTTTGTCTCACAATGAAAATAATAAATATTGCAAAAAAAAAACTGTAGGTACTGAGATTTTGTCTTCGCCCATCACTAAATAGTTTGTTTATTTATGTAACAAGTCTACAAGAATTACGTATAACAACTTACCTCTATACAGCGCGTAGCAGTGTTGCTCGGAGTCTCAGCCTGAAGGTTTTCTTCATTTTCAGTACTGGAAATATTATTCATCAATATCCACTTTTTATTTATTTTGTAATTTTTGTACAACCCTACGCCAGGCACGGCGCGCCTCTTTGGCGGTAGGTATGTCGACAAAGCCGCGCGCGCGCCTGTGCAATTTCTGATAGGAAACATACCTACTTCCACTTCCACATATTTAGACATGATGAACATGAAAACTAATAATACTGTAACTAATAATAGTGTAAGCAAACTCATTGCTTTGAAATACATAAATATATGAAAACTAATACTATATTATGTAATAAAATTTATTATTATGAAAATTGTTCCTATAGAAATTGACTTTATTACTTATATAGATATTGAAATTACGTAATTATTACCTACTGGACATTGTAATTTTTCTTCTTAGACTGACATACCTAATTGTGTACCTATCTAATTACATGTCAAATCAATATTTACATGCTGTTGTAGGTATATGTCTGAATCAGGCGATCTAAATCATTGTACCTATTTGCTTTGTAATGTACCTACCCTGTTCAAAATTCAAATAGATTATATTATTATTACTACTAAGACATGATAAGCATACACACAAATAAAAGTTATAAAACTAGGATTTTTACTTGACACTAACACAAATCTAGTAATTTTTTTCTAGGTATTTAGGACAAGACGTAGTCAAGTAGGCAGGTAAATAAATAAGTAGGGAGGAACTTACATTTTATTCCGAGATCTTTTGGCTTTCACGTTTTTATAATGCGTACTAAATTTTCTTTTCGCTGGCATGGCACTCAGCAAATTATCCTGCGAAAAGAGACCCTCGATTACCAATTACGTTTATGATACCTATTGCCTTTATCATGTTGAAAAATCTATGTATGTCGTGCAGAGAACTATATACCCCGCCAGTTCATATCTCGAGAAAATAAGGTGGGCAGGGCTTTGATTGTTTCAAGCCTGAATTGATACCTACTTTACAAGGTTCATAAAATGACCTACGCAACAAAGTAAATAATTTTGTATTTCTTACGATTTATATCTAGTTCCATCATGGTTTTCTTTCAGACTTTCATTATATCGGTACTTTCTACTTACTGAAAGTAAATTAGTTATAAAAATATTGTACTTACAGTTTTTCACAAAAAACACAAATTCACAACACGTAATTTTGCTGTAGCATCCGACACGCGTGGAGTCACTTTGAAATTCTATGGCGCACTGGCGATTAGTAGCGACAACCGGGCTATCGGGACGCGTTTGAATTTCCATACATTTTTCTATGGAGAATTTACGTAAAACATATCTAGATTTTAGGGCTTTAAAAGGGGAAGTTTTTGTTTTAAAGGTACAAAAAAAAGTACCACGTTATATTTATTGGTTTTTTCAGTGTTCAAAAAGTGTTTCTTTTTATCAATTTGTGTTGATTTATTGGGTTAAATCTGAAAAATACGAAGGCACGTTTTCGCATTTTTTCTCAATTTTGTGCGTTTGTTGACGTTTATTATATAACAACTACAGGGTTTTAAGTTATTAATCATATGTAAATAGGTTAAATATGAACAATCGTAACACTCTTTTCGGTGATTTTCACGATCTGGGCCCTTAATAAGAAATTAACATTCAAATAAACTGTCAACATTGCTTCGAAAGAATTTTTTTAGAACTGTTTTGCTATTTACCTCGGTAATATTATTCCGCAAATCTGAGGGTAGTTTTTTTATTAAGCGAGGAACCAAGTAAACGTGCATTGACACCTTAGCACCTTCACACCTTCCAAGCACATCCGGATATGCCGGCGCTGCTGCTGCATCGGCTGAAGGCCTCAAACGGCGTAAATATGCTAAACTAACAGGTGATTACATATTTGAGCCGTATGGGGTCGAGACACTGGGGTCATGGGGTCCGAGTGCTCACCGCCTTTATAGAGACATTGCTAAACGCTTAATCGATGCTTCTCAGGACCAGAAGGCTGGCTATTTTCTGGCCCAATGAATAAGTATCGCCACCCAACGTGGCAACACAGCCAGCATTCTGGGAACCTTCCCAGTCGGCAAGGACGCGGAGGATTTTTAAACGATATTTTGTAATGGAAATATTTTTAGTACGAGTTTTTGGGTTGAGCAGTCAAATCGACATTTAAGTCGTCTCCGTTTCGAGTGCTAAGCTACTTCTCAGGAATTTACCTGGTCTTGATTAGCCACCACTTGATAGGTTACATCGTTAGGTTTTAAATTAATTACCATAGCTGTATGTTATGTCTTTATTTTTTAACTTAGTTGTCCCTTCCTATTTATTTTTCATTGTTTGAGGCGTAGGTTTGTTACGTGCGCGGTAGTCCGCGTTCATGATAGATACCTTTGCGCATTAGGTATACCTACCTACTTAATTATGGTATTTGAAGCATTTGTTTCTTTTTTATGTTTATGTTTTTTATGTTTATGTACCTTTTATTTTTTGTTTTCCTAAGAAAATTTTGTTCACCTTTAAAATGATCCTCGGTACGGTAAGGCTTTCTATCTGTTCTTCTAAGTGAACCAAGTAATCCGATTATGAGATAAAAGTATATCCTATAGTCAAAATATTTGTTCTAGCTATTAATATGCTTTAAATCCTCTTCAATAATCTAAAGGGCCCTTGGATGTTAAAACAATAGCTAATTGGAGTAATACCTTTCAAGTGATCTTCACCTTCAATATTGTTTCTGATAAGAATCATCATCAAGAAGATAGTTCATAAATAAGTACTTACTGTCTCTAATTGGTACTTACTCCTCAAGTATAATCTCCTCAAATTAATTTACTTAAATTTGATTTTACCAGTTTACATAAATTTGAAATCAAAAGTATATCTTTATATCATAGTAGGTACTCGTAATAAGCGCTTATATGCACATTATAACGCCTCCGCGCCGTTTCCGCCTTGAGCACTGCACTGTATTTCAATTTGCAGATGCTACTTGTCTGGTGACTGCTAATAGTGACCTAAACGTTGCGAATGAACATATACAAAAAGATTTTACAACCATCTGCGTGCGTAAATGGTCGCACGATGCAGGTCTAGTCTTGAACGCTGAAAAGATAAAACTCAATCATATCCACTCAATTCACAATCATAATCCGAGTGAGGATAGTGTTGAAGTCGCAGCTCACAGACACGACTGTCTGCACAACAATATTTGCACAGCAGAGTGTCGCTACCTAGAGCAGGTGACTGATGTAACCTACCTTGGTCTGGTAATAGATAATAGGTTCAGTTAGGCTAGACATATGGATAGGATCGGTAATAAATTGCGTGCGATTTAGGCTAAATTTGACATTAATAAAAATATAATACCTTTTGATGTTGTCTATGTAGGTACAAAGCTTTGGTGGAAAGCATTGTATCGTATGGTTTGCGCAGCTATGGAAGGACATACAAAATGTACTTGGACCAAACCTTTAATTTACAGTAGGTATATCGTACATCGTACATAAAATAAAACTAAGATTTAAAGATAATCCTCTGGGACTGTTTAAGTTTTGCGATGTCATGCCAATACAAAAGTGGAATTTAGTATTTTAGTGGAACAGTACGTACTTCAGAAAGGAAATTCCAATACCTAAAACAAACAATACGACCATAGTTACAAGAAGTATTGCTAATAAGTGTTGAAGTCGCCCAGCTTTCGGAACTTCTAAGTTAAAAAAACCTCTGAGTACATACTGCGCATCCTGATAAATAAGCCAACACCCGAAATAAAAAGTAATATAACTGCACGTAATCTTAAGGATGTCCTTAAAAAATATTACATCCAGCGATTAGAATTGGAACAATATGTACGAGTACAGTGGGGGCGGGGCTTATGACTGTTGTGATTTAGCCGGGGTAGGTACATAGCGCACGTTTTGCTTTGTTTCATCAGTGTTAGATTTTTACTTGTACCTACATAATCTAGGTACTTATGACTAATTTGACTGCCTCAGTGGCTCAGTGGTATGAGTATGCGACTGCCGTCCCTGAGGTCCCAGGTTCGATCCGGGTCGAATCAAATTATTTGTGCGATCCACAAATGTTTGTTTCGGAGTTTGGATATTTTCTATGTGTTATATGTATGTATTTAAAAATATATAAGTATGTTTATCAGTCATCTAGATCCCATAGCACAAGCTTATATTTTCATTCACACACGCCTGTTGTCAAACTCTCAAATATAGCCTATAATAAATTAATTATGTAAAATTTGTAAGTAGACAACAAAAAAAAAAATGTGAATATAAAAGCAAAACAAGCAACAGCTTCTAGAATCAAAAATTGTAAACTTTATTCACTCAATAAATTTATTCTTATTCTTATAAATATATATTTTTTTTACTTCTGCTTCTGTAAGGACGACGGGTGGCGATCCCGCCGTCCTCAGGCACCGATCATGGAGGTCGATGGTCTTGGGCGTAGATGAGTCTGCGGCGCCCTCGCCGCTGACTACGGAACTCGGCGGGGAGGGCACGCTCCCTCTCCCTCTCGGCCGCCTCCTTCGCGTGCACGACTTGCTCGCAGAAGGACACGGCCGCGTTCCACCTACTCCCGCTGGATACCATGGCTTGAAGCATGGTCCCCAGCGAGAGGGTATCCACGCCCAGACCCACTACGAGGTCCCGGCGCTGACTCGCCCACGCTGAGCACTCCACCAACGTCTTATTCTTATATTAGCTAAGTTTGGGCTAGATGACGTCGTAAACCAAAAATATTTATTTATTATTATTTTATTAACTAAGGGTACGTAAAATATTCATTTATAACTTCAGCACAATGTAAATTTGTATGTAGATAAGTATTTAAGTACTCGTATTAACTACCTACCTATGTGAAAAAGAGAAAGGTTTAGCCTACACAAACTTATGTTGGTTTACAGGAAAAATTTATGGGTTGTAAAATGTATAAATGTATATACCTAATAAATAAATAAAAAATGTAGGTACTTACTAAAAATATATAATATCTATATCTATCTATATATATATATAAAAGAAAGTCGTGTTTGTTACAACACTTATAACTCGAGAACGGCTGGACCGATTGCCATGGTTTTTGATTTGTTGGATTTGTTTCCGTCACGAATAGCAGAATACATCTTAAAAACAATGAAATAGATGCTGATTTGTTTATTACATGTAAAACATTAGTTGTACAATCCTGTCAAATAGTGTAACAACTTTTTTTTTTTTGGAGCTTATGGCCTGGTTGCTGAGAACTTTAAGCAAAAAAATTATTTTTTTCTGAAGACATGTGCGTTCAGAAATTTCTTTTTTGTAAAATGTCTACAAAGTTCAGGTAGTGTTATATTTGTTTGTTTTAGCCATTAATTTTCGAAAATTATTTTTTAATTATTTAATTTTTAATTCCAGAAAATAATACCTAAGATTTATTCTACAGTAAAAACATAAAATCATCGGAAAGGAACAAAATAAAAAAGAATAAAAAATCAGTTGGTAAAGGTTATAAGAATAAGGAAAAAAAATCTACAGGTTAACAAAAGTGTAAATGTCTTTTTATAGGTTGTATATGATTTTTCTTGATAAGATATTCATACGTAGTGGTTATGTACTCTTTGAGCTATTGTCTATGTCTCGAAAGTTGTCACTGTTATTATATTTGGTGGTTTTATGCGAGTGCACATTTTAATAACAATGCCGCGTCCTAGAAGATCTAATCTTTCCCAGTGAAGCCGTAATGCAATTAGGCAACGGAATATCGCGAGTCAATTATCTGATGGAGAACGAGAAATTGCACGAGAACAGCGCCGCTTTAGTATGGAGCAAAGAAGGGCCTTAATTCGTGCTTCTCAAACACAAGAGCAAAGAGAGGCAGTCCGTGAAACGGCTAGGTTAGAAACGAGAAATCGTCGAGCTAATCGTACAGATGAACAGAGGAATAATCTTCGAAGTGCAAGAAGAAATGGTTCAAGTATTGATTTGAATCGAGCAGCGTTTCTGTATGATTGCACCATCGACTACAGCTTGCATCGTTTAGTTTGCATTGGTCCAATGGACGTTGTTTGCCAGCATTGTGGAGCATTGAAGTTTGCTGGTGAAACGTCTGGTTTGTGCTGCCTTAGTGGTAAAGTGAAATTGCCATTATTGGTCCCGCCACCAGAGCCATTGTGCTCCCTGCTTTATGGCGAAACACTAGAATCACGACATTTTCTAGCCAACACTCAAAAATACAATGTCTGTTTCCAAATGACTTCATTTGGGGCGGAAATTATCGAAGAACACGGATATAATCCGACATTTAAGGTAATTTACGTTAAAAACTTTATTTTCTATCATTGTAAAAAAAATCTGGAATGTAGTTTGTTAGATTTCTGTATTTGTCTCTGAAATAAAAATGGCATGTTAATATTTGAAAAAAAAGTGTTTGTAAATCTAACTATAACTATGGTTTTGACTTTACAGATTCAAGGCCAGATTTGCCATCGCATTGGATCATTGCAACCTATAGAAGATGCACGGCATAAATTCTTGCAAATATACTTCATGGGCATATGGAAGAACAACTTAACCGGCGTCAAGGGATCAACACAGCTACGAAAAGAGCAATTCTCCAAGATCTGCAGCAAATGCTTCATGAACATCATGCATTGGTCAGGCTGTTCAAGACTGCTTTAGAGCGCATGCCAAGTGATGACTATAAAGTTGTGATCAGAGCAGATAAAAGACCAGCTGGAACACATGAACGCACATTTAATGCTCCAACAATCGATGAAGTGGCAATCCTGATTGTTGGTGAAAACTTGGAAACACGTGATATTGTACTTACACGACGCAATACTGGGCAACTACAAAGAATATATGAAACACACCGTTCATATGACGCGTTACAATACCCGCTGATGTTTCGGCAAGGAAACGATGGATATCACTTTAATATCAAAATGATTAATCCATTGAATGGTAAGATCAATATTGTTGTTTTCATTTTAACTTGATATACATTTTATTCTGTTTGCTTTTAGTACTCAAAAAAAGTTGTAATTTCTAATTTAGTAGAGAGTAGCTGTAAGAGTCGTTAACCTATTACGGGTCCAAAATACAATTTTTACTGCATTTGTTTCAGGTGATGAAACTACCAAGAAGGTTAGTTCGATGAATTATTACGCATATCGTTTGATGATTCGTGAAAATTCTGACAATTATTTGTTGCGATTTCGTCGACTGCTTCAACGATATTGCGTTGACATGTACGTTAAAATCGAAACGGAGCGCCTGACTTTCATTCGGTTGAATCAAGCGAAATTGCGTTCGGAAGAGTATATCCATTTACGCGATGCAATTAGCACAGAAGGAGATTCAGAAAATGTTGGTCGATTGACTATTTTACCGGCGACATACATAGGTAGCCCGCGTCATTTGCATGAATATGCGCAAGATGCAATGACATATGTTCGTAATTATGGTCGGCCAGATCTATTCATTACATTTACATGTAATCCGAAATGGATAGAAATTATTCAATTGCTGCTTCCCGGACAAACATCAAGTGATCGACACGACATCACCGCACGTGTTTTCAGGCAAAAAATTCGGTCACTAATGAATTACATTGTTAAGCAACACGTCTTTGGGAATACTCGATGCTGGATGTATTCAATCGAATGGCAAAAACGAGGCCTACCGCATGCTCACATTCTGATTTGGTTAGTCGAAAGAATTCGGCCAGATCAAATAGATGACATCATATGTGCGGAGATTCCTGCTCCTGAAACCGATCCAGACCTACATGATGTTGTAGTCACGAATATGATTCATGGACCGTGTGGTACTATCAACCGACAATCACCGTGCATGGTCGACGGCAAGTGTTCCAAACGGTATCCACGAAAATTGACGGCAGAGACCATTACAGGCAACGATGGTTATCCATTGTATCGGCGTCGATCGCCCGATGATAATGGTAGAACTATCACAACTAAAGTGAAAGGAAACGATTTCGTAGTTGACAACAGTTGGATTGTTCCATATTCGCCAGTTCTTTCCAAAACATTCAAAGCACATTGTAATGTTGAGTATTGCAATTCGGTCAAGTCAATTAAATACATTTGCAAATATGTCACGAAAGGGAGCGACATGGCGGTTTTTGGTATCCAAACATCCAATACCAACGATGAAATCACGCTATCAAGTTGGTAGATATGTGAACTGCAATAAAGCAATTTGGCGTATATTTTCATTCCCTATTCACGTCGGAAGCAAGGCGATGTATTTCCTGGTCATCCAGATATGCGTTCTACTGATGCTCTTGGTCGTATTTACACAGTTCATCCGAAGAATGATGAATGTTTCTATTTGCGGTTGTTGCTGGTACATGTTCGAGGGCCAACATCATTTGAATCACTACGAACTGTTAATGGTATCGTGTGCCCCACATTTCGTGCAGCATGTCAAGAGCTAAATTTGCTTGAAAACGATACTCATTGGGACACGACAATCGCTGAAGCAATTATTTCTGCATCTCCAAGTCAGATACGCACATTATTTGCTATCATCATTTCAACATGCTTCCCATCGAACCCACGTGACCTGTGGAACAAATACAAAGATAACATGTCAGAAGATATTTTACATCGAATTCGCGTCAGATCAAGAAATTTCGATCTTGAGGTGAATGAGGAGATCCATAACCAGACTTTGCTCTTGATCGAAGATATGTGTTACCTCATGTGCGGCAGTTTGTTAGTTAGGTTAGGAATGCCAGCGCCAGATCGCGGAATGAATGACGCATTTAATAGAGAATTGGAACGTGAACGTGAATATGATCCACATGAACTAATCCAATCAGTTCAAACGAATGTAGAGGTACATTCGTTTGAACTGATTGAATCCTAAGCAGAGGGAAGTCTATGATACACTGATTAATGCAATTGATGATGGAAATGGCGGCTTATTTTTTTTGGATGCCCCCGGTGGAACTGGGAAGACATTCCTCATGTCATTGATTTTGGCCACTGTACGTGCGAGATCCGAAATTGCGGTAGCAATTGCTTCTTCTGGAATAGCGGCCACATTGTTAGACGGATGCCGTACGGCTCACTCAGCGTTAAAATTGCCATTAAACCTTCAAACTACTGAACAACCGACATGTAACATTTCGAAACACTCCGCAATGGCCAAAGTTTTAGTAGCATCAATAATCATCATATGGGACGAATGCACAATGGCGCACAAACGCGCATTGGAAGCACTAGACCGAACATTAAAAGATCTGCGCAATGACTCGAGATGTTTTGGTGGTGCAATGATTTTATTATCTGGCGATTTCCGACAAATACTACCAGTCATTCCAAGATCTACTGCTGCCGACGAAATAAACGCTTGCCTCAAAGCATCAAATCTGTGGCGATATGTAAAGAAACTTCAACTGTCTGTAAATATGAGAGTTGCATTGTTGAACGATCTATCTGCTGATGATTTCTCGAAGCAATTGCTGACTATCGGTAATGGCCGTGTTCCTGTTGACAAATCGAGCGGTTTGATTTCATTTCCTCCAAATTTTTGCAATTTCGTATCATCAAAAGACGAGCTTATCAACAAAGTATTCCCGGATATCATTGCTAACCACAAAAATACTAAATGGTTAAGTGAGCGAGTAATTTTGGCCGCTAAAAATAAAGATGTAGATGACCTCAATTTTATAATTCAAAATCAAATCGTAGGTACTCTGTATTCATTCAAATCTATCGACTGTGTAACAAACGAAGAAGAAGCCACTAATTATCCAACTGAATTTTTAAACTCCTTGGATGTGCCTTGTGTGTGTGGTTTACCACCGCACAATTTAAAACTTAAAGTTGGCTCGGTAGTCATCATGCTTAGAAATTTAAACCAACCAAAACTGTGTAATGGAACGCGTTTGGTGATAAGAAAACTGATGAGCAATGTGATTCACGCGTCGATACTTAAAGGAAAATTTAAAGATGAGGAAGTTCTTATTCCAAGGATTCCGATGATCCCAACGGATATGCCCTTTGAGTTTAAACGAATTCAATTCCCGATTCGTATTGCCTTCGCCATGACGATCAACAAATCACAGGGCCAATATTTGTGGCCTCAATCTAGAAAATGCATGTTTTTCTCATGGTCAATTGTACGTGGCATGCTCACGTGTCGGCAAACCATCCGCTTTATTTGTTCTTGCGCCTGACCAAAAAGCAAAGAATGTCGTTTACCACAAAGTGCTTGAATGAAAATCCTATTAATGAATTAATCCGAGTTTTTTTTTTCCAATCTGCACAAAATAGTTTTCAATCATTTTTTTCTGACATGAGTTTGAAGTACTTAATTATTATTTTTTATTATTTTTTATTTTTATTCTCATTCTGTATGTATGTTTTCATCATCATTCATCATAATAAAATACTTTTTTGTTTCTATCTATATAAATATATTATTTTGTATCATTGTTTTACGTTCATCAAAGCCTAAATTAGTTCAGCTAAAAAGTAACACGACATTCATTGACTGTTAGGCGGTACGAAGTTCGCGGGGTCAGCTGGTATAAATAATAAATGTAGATACTTATTCTTTGGGCCAGGAAATAGCCAGCCCACTCTACCGAAACGACTCCACCGAGTTTAAGGGTTCCGTAGTCAAAGTCTCGGAACCCTTATAGTTTCGTCATGTCCGTCCGTCGGTCCGGCCGTCCTCGGTTTCTCCCAAACGGTTGGTGCTAGAAACACGAAACTTGACATGTATATTTAAAACGCCGACAAAGTGCTACAATAAAATGTTGAAAAATATTTTATTTAGAGGTACCCCCCAACTCCTCCTCCTCCTCCTCACTCACTTAACCTCCTCCTCACTTCACGTGTAGGGGAGGTACCCCTACAGGTGATACTTTTTCTCGCGTCTACTCCATCGTGTCGGGTATCATTAGATAGGTGTTTTAAAATCATTGCGAGGTTGCTAAAGGGATTTTTGGATTTAAGTATCCGTTTGCGAGATATTTAGCTTTGAAGAGAATAATTTTTCGAAAACAGTGTCCGTCCCCCCTCCCCCTCTAAAATCTAAACGACAGGCGGGAAGAACCTGAACACATTCATGACGGAAGTCCATGTTATGAACTTTGAAGGAAAACTATAACGTATAGTACAACTCTTGTTAATTCCGGAGTTATAGAGGCTTTTATATAGGGTTCCGTAGTTACCCACTACGGAACCCTATCTTATGCGTGGCCCGAGACGCACTTGGCTGGTTTTTCGGAATATTTGCAGAATCAAAAACCGTTTAACTATTAGATTTACGTTAATTTTACTAATATTTTAGTTTCTAATATCTCTATTGAAAAAGGTAATAATGAAATGAAATGAAATGATTTATTTATTTGTATAGGTCACTAAATGGCTCTTACAAACGTCAGTAAGTACTTAAAATAAAAAATGTCATTCTACATTTACATGTACTGCCAGATTCGCAAAGCAATAAGTAGTAGAACCGAGAGAAAGAACCTGGCAATAAAACTCTCGGTCACTCTTTCCAAATAATTGACTCATTTACACATTTTCTTAAGACTAAATGTGGACGAATGTACATTGGTCTCGTGTCAAAATCAAAAAGAGTGTATAACACAAAAAAAAATATATAGTCGCCTAAGTACCAAATATGCTACAACTACGGCATTTTAGGAGGCGCCTGCACCATGCTCAAGCCAGACACTTTCATCATTAAGGTAATCAACTGTCTTATAATATGCTTTTTGACATAAAGTGGTCTTTATAAAGGTTTTAAATTTATTGTCGGGCATACAAAGGACCGATTCAGGCAATTTACTATGAAAGCGTATACCTTCCCCCTTGAAAGAATGACTAACCTTGCTAAGCCAATAACACGGAGGGAGTAGTTTATTTTTATTACGTAGATTTCTGTCTGTAACGTCACTTACTTTAGTATAGCTAGATATATTTTTCCTGACATACAGTATATTATCAAATATATATTGGGAAGCTACAGTTAAAATATTAATATCTTTAAATCGCTCCCTAAGAGAATCTCTTTTACCTAAACAATAAATGGCACGGACTGCGCTCTTTTGTAATATAAAAATTGTTTCTATATCTGCTGCATTTCCCCAAAGTAATATTCCATAGGACATCAAGCTATGGAAGTAACCAAAGTAAACTAGCCTAGCAGTAGCTACATCTGTCAACTGCCTAATCCGTCTCACAGCATACGCAGCAGAGCTAAGCTTATTAGCTAAAATGGTGATATGGTCACCCCATTGTAATTTAGAATCTATTGTTATTCCTAAAATAATAAAATAAAATATAAAAAAATATATTTTTAATTGAAGGATCCTCAAACGTTTGAAATTATTGTAAATTGTGGCAAATTTTCCTACTGGCAAGTTTTGTGTAAAATATTTATTTATAAATTTTCCCACTAGGTAAATTATTGTATGACTTAACACGCCCATAATACAACACGCCAAACCCGTGAAATTACTACTACTAACTAGGATTATGATATTCTAAAACAGCTAGAAGAGAGATTATATAAGTATTTACAAGTGTGCTACTTACATAATGTAGATCTATACTTATCATAAATCTGTAGAAGTGAAAATTCTGTACATTGGTATAATTATTCTTTAATATCCTGGGCACCTATTGGCTTACTTTTTATCTCGGAAAAGTAGGTACATACAATAAAAAACAAACTTAATTTTGCGGTACGATCCCTAGAAATGATTACTGTACCAACCGCAAATAATAAGTTTGTCGTAGATTACGTCACCCGCAGTGGAGTTCACTAAGGGGCGCTGCACACTGCTAAGATACTATAATATTTTATCTTAAGATACAATATACAATTCAATGGACTATCACACACGACGAAGATAATAAATAATATTTCATATTTTCGTATCTTAAGATGAATTTGTATGGTATAATAGAGAATATAATAGAAGATATAATAGAGAAACTGTTGTAGGGTAGCTTTATGAACGCAATAAAACCCAAAACAATGGATTTTGGAACTCGGTTCATAAATAAAAAAGTTATGTACTTAGATCTAAAGTAACACGCAGGCGGAGCTGCGGGCAACAGCTAGTGTATAATAAAGGTATTGTACCTAGTCCTTTTATATTATAATAGACCCATAGTGAGTTTCTTTGATGGTAGAGTGCCGTGATTACTTAGTTCTTATATGTATTTTGATCTTGCTAATAGGTAAGATATATAATACTCCTAGTTAGGTACACAGTTTAAGTAGGTACTCGTATGTACATTGTGAATAAGATTGTTAGTTCTTTATGAAAACATTGATTTTGCCAGGGCGCCATGTACCAAGAAGGAAGATTCTCGTGTAAAGTGCCGTATTTGAGATATCCCACAGTACTGGGCTACAGGTATTGTATTGACAAGTTCGCGTCCGTCAACTCACTCGATGGAACATACAAAAGTAAGCTTTGAGCACTTAACAGTTGAGTTAGAGAACCATCTATTGTAAAACAATGGAAAATATGATGTTGACTTTTAGATAAATGATTTCGCAGCTGTTCTCTTTGAGACAGTCTTGATAATGCCTCATGAGTAGGTGAAACAAATGTCGACGTTTATAATGTCTTCTATTTAGCGAAATCATTGCAATTATCTAAAATTCAACATAATATTTTCCATTGTTTTATCATGGACTTTCGCCAGGTAACGCCTGAATCCACTCAGTACCATCTATTGTGTTTATCCTAGGTTTTCATCTAGGTTGTCCGACGATTCAATTATGATTCGATGTGGGCGTTTACGAGTAGGTTGATACCAATAGTACGCCCATATTTTGCAAGTCAAGTCATTTTGTTCGTACTTCGCATAATGCCAGAACGTCCATTAGTAGATACAGTAGATGAAATCCAGCCCAATCGATTTATGTAGTGAGTTTATTTATGTATGTTTGTAAATTTCAGAAACCTATTGTGCCAGAGGCGAGTCCTTGCCTAAGTTTCATTATGACTACATTTGCGAACGCAGAGATGTTAACATAAAACGTATCAATTTAACGGATCCCAACGAACGGTTCAATATACGCAACCCTGTCGTACGCCGAGCTGAATACTACAGAGCGCCTTACGACATATTGAAAGCCTGCCCTGATTGGTAAGTTTAATATAATCTCTTTGTTAACCTACCTATGATTTTTAAAAGAACAATAGTAATTAGCAATCGCAAATGCTCCTAGCATACCGTTAACGCCAGCTAAGCTAATGCTTAATAGATACTTATGTTAAGAATGGGTTCACGTCACTCACTAGGGCAGACCGGGGATACTTGTAACATTGTAGATTTAACATGAATTTCGGACGTTATCATAATCTAATAATTTTTGTATATCATTTATTACCATTGGCACTAAGTGCCATTCCCATGCATTTTACCTGATCTACTGTACTACTGTATACAGTACAGTGACCGCCGGGCGCCACTGGAAATACCTCCTGGTGCGTACCAGAGACGCTCGACAATGGACGTAGGAATTTAAAAAACAGAACTACAGTACAGTGACCGGGGATCACAGGCGAAAAACGCAAGTCTAACATATTTGATAGCACCAGAGCTACAAACAATTCTGGATTTACCAGAAAGCTGAAGCTAGGGCGACAGAAGGGGTGGCAAATTGGGAACACTTTTTTTATTATTTTATTTGTAAAAATAAAAATAATACGAGCCAGCTGCACATCACTGAAGAGTCCTCCTATAAAATTTTACCGTTTTCGCTTATTTTACAGACGTGTTTTTACACTGAAAATACTGTATTTTTATAAGTTTTAATGCACAACATGAAATATCATTTCAATAATGATCTAATAAGTGAGCTACTTTCTTATTTTTGTCATTAAATTTTGATTAATCGACCTAAAACAATCGGTAGTTTTTCGTATCTTTTGCTGGAAGAGGTCTAGAATATCACAAATTCACTAATCGTTTTGACGTCTAAAAAGTATTACAAAAATACAGTGTATTCTTGTAAAAGTCATCTATCAAATGTATGGATTACTTTTTATCACTTTCATAAAAAAAAAATTGAGTAAACAAATATTTAAGTTAGTCAAAACTCAAACTCAAAACTAAAACTCTCGTTCATAAAATTAAAACAACATAAATAAACCTTGGTTCAAAATCAATCCATTTCCAAAAAAAAAGAAAGCTAAATAATAAAAAATAGGCTGTAAATAATCTTTTAAAAACACCTAAATTTCGCTTTATAATACTCGACGCATGCCTCAAGTAAACAGTCCGCGCCAAGCGCTTACAGAGAGAGGACGTGTCGCTCTGCGCGACAAAATTCGACGCCGTCTACAGACGAATATAGCGTGGCGTGAGATTTTGATACTTTGGTAATATTAGTTATTATTTTGTGATGATTAGGCTTTTTTTTAAATACAACAAGTGATTATGTAGAATGTATTTATCATTGTTTTTGTTAAAAAAAGCTGTTATATTTTATAAAGCTGGATTACTCACTCACTCACTGACACAATTTTATTGTTCTCCTTGATGGTGGAGGGGAAGGTACCTATATTTTTTTTGCAGAAATGTAAAGGGGGTTCGGGGACCTAGGGAAAATTCCGAGTTTTTGAGATTTGCCCTCCAGTCCCCCAAGGGTAGAGTAGAGTCAAAATGAGTAATAATTTTATAGAGGTAGTTTTTTATTTTATTTTTTTGTATTGGGTTCGCCAATTTGACGCCACCCGCCTGGTAGTAAGTCGTGACGACGTCAAGCGATTGTGGGTCACTCACAGCACACTATACTATAGAGAGTGGCCCTCAACTTGACGACCTACTGAACCCAGGATTATATGTGGGAGGAAACACGTGCACAGGCAGGACGTTCCAGGCCAGTATCGTTCGGCACAGAAACGAACGTTTAAAACGTTCGGTTCTCGCGAACATGTACCTACTGTGTGGGAGTGGCATCTCTGCCCGGCACGCGTTGTTCGGGATCGGAAGGAAGATGGGATCAGATTGAAGAGCTCTTCAGAATGCTCGCCGTGGTAAATACGGTAGAATGCGGCCAAGGAAGCTATTGTTCGGCGCTGAACTAGCGGCTCAAAGCTTCCCGTTACCTCCGGACAATCTATAATACGGATAGCTCGACGCTGCATAGCGTCGACAGCGTCCAGCAAATACTTCGCGGAGCCGTCCCGGAAGTGAGAGCAGTATTCGACGCAGGGTCCAATCTGCGTCTTGTACAGCAGACACCTCTGATGCAGTGTAAAGAATCGCTTTACCTTATTCAGTATTCCTAGTTTCCACGAAGCTAGCCCTATACATCTTTCGATGTAGTTTTTATTATTGAGCTCTTGACGAACGTCTATGTCAAGGATCTCAAGGTTGCCCTTCATTGGTAATAATGCATTCTGAAGAGAGGGTAGGGGAAGGAAAGGGGATTTCTTCGCTGTAAATGCACACGCCTGCAATGTGCTGTCATCTGCATAACAATGAATGTTCGACGGACAGCATATCATTGATTTGCAGAAGGAAGAGTTGGTGACAGCACGGACCCCTGCGGCGCCCCGGTATTGTTCCTCGATACATATATACATAACCGGGGCAACACAGGTAAGGCGTGTTGTCAGGGCGGCGTATTTATGTCTCCGTGAGAAACGTCACAGCGGGCCGAGCCGTCTCAAGGTATGGTGGACGGCATCGAGGTTCGCATGGAGTCCACGGATGTTGGTGAACTCCACCTCGAAAAGTGAAGCTGTGGGGTTTCCTGGGGCCGCTGTGGAACGTTTACTTATTTCTGTTGCACTGCCATTATAAATTTGAAGAAGAAGCGTGAAGACAGGGCGACATTTGGTGCAGCAGTAATAAGTGACAAAGCGCAGGGGCTAACTTCGTCTGGAACCGTGTGGTTAGGTTGGAGCCGACCCGCCGGACGGAAGGGCTACCAAACCCCCCTGGTGCATGGCCGCCGCTATCCCACACCGGTTACCACCCGGAGCGGCGATCCCACATCAGGATTATGCGCGAGAACATGTGGGGCAGCCTCCTGGTGTGGTTGGTCCCAGGCGGGCCCCATGACTGTGTTGCGGGCGGCCGCGGCAACGCCGTTGCTAAGGGTCTCCCTGGCCAGCGAATCGACCCACACCACCCACACTAGACTCCGCTTTGCCCCCACTGGTTCCATGCCTGCTGCACCATACATGGCCCCGGGCCCGGCGGTGCAGCTGTTGAACCCCTTACGCAACCAGCCTGAGCTGGGTTACTTGTGGGGCTTTAGCACAGTTGCACGGTGGCACCCCCCGGACCAACACCCGGTACCCACGTAGGGACCGAAGCCACTTCATAGGTACCGTAAATTAACGAGCCTCGTCCGTTGATCAGCAGGTGCGCCACTAGCAGATGAGTTCGCTGGGGCCCTAAATATGTTGGTAGAGCCCCTTTGTATAGAGGAGGTCAAATGATTTTGATTAGGAAAAAAAATTAGCCCTCGCCCCCCCTTTGAGAGTGCAACGACAGAGGAAAGGTAGAGGAGTTTTGATTACGGGATCATACGAGTATAGAGGGTCTTTTCTTGAATTTAAGGAGAGAAAAAAAACACCCCCCCTCCTAGCCCTCTTTTCACCTCCCCCACACAAGACACTATTATTATAAAATGAAAAAAAAAAGATCAAAACCATGTAATCGCCGTACCTACTGGCTGACCACCATCGGTAACTCCGGACTCACGCACAAAATGTGTCAAATACCTAATTCCGCCCGTTTCGATTCTGCATACGGACTCTGAATAACATTGCCTATACTTTTGTTATACATGCGCTACAGCGGGGAAACTATTATTAAAATACACAATGTTTTATTTAAAACGGGTTTTACATTTTGCATCAATGAAAGTATTCGGGACTCATACCTACTCGAAAACCGATGGAATCTTGGTGAGAATTTCCGAAGTTCGGTCCTCAAATTGAAAGGATTTTGCGACTGATTCCCAACATAAGGGGACCCAACGCTGCGTGCAAGAACAGTACTGGATTTAACAGAAGGCTGAGAAGTCTGAAGCTTAAATTTGAAGCATTTCTTTTTATTTGTAAAATAGGTAATGCCTTACCTATGGACGGGTTTACCTTTGGACGTTTCGCAAGGAACTCAAGTGGCTCCCAATCCGTCTTCGCAGAGACACTCGAATATTATTTCTTCTTTTTACTATCTCACTGTATTCTGTATTCGTATTCTCTTATTTGTGCTATTTTATAAAAAAGATGATACTTAATAATTAAATTAAATAAACTTGTTTTGTAATAAAGTAATGGTGAATGTACCTTTGGACGAGAATTTGTGTGTGTACCTGTGCTTACCCCAAACATAACGGAAGATAGGAAGAGATTTTATTAAAATATTTTAATTGGCACTATGGTTTTTAAAGTGTCTTGGTCTGAATTTGGGAAAAAAACTAGTTTCTTGGGCCGAACGTTAGTGGCCTGGAACGTTGACTGCGCACGTGAAGAGGCACATCACTGCTAGGTCGTCAGGTTGAGGGCCATTCGCTATACCCCCCCCACCCCCCACCCCCATATGAATAATGGTTTTGACAAAACACAAATTTATTCAGTTACAATCTCTCTAGTAGGTAGGTATAGCACCTCTAGTAGGTATATAGGGTATAGGTTATGGTATAGTTATCTGGACTTAGTCGTCGTATGGGCAGTATTGCAACAGGTCTTCTACACCACAGGCATTGTCACAACATTCCTCGACAATCCCACGTTTGCCCACCTGTTTGTACGTCTTACTGTAACTCTTCATCCTCGGCCAGTTGTTATCCATAGTCACTGAATAGTCATCATATTGATTTATTAAACCTCTGTCATCAGAATGCGCCCGTTTGCTCGTCAGTTTATCTTTGTATAACACACAATAGTAATTAACAGCTATGCTTAACCGCCTCCCGCAGTATTTATGTTTTTCACCTTCATATTTTACTTCGACACACGATGCTACAGTTACAACTGCTAGTAAAACAAGTATGAACTTCATGGTTGAGATGATGCTGGTCGACTATTAGAAATTATCTGAAATACTCTCCTTTTATATACGTTTATTTCTGCAGAAGTTATTAATATTCAAATTAATAAACACGGTTGTGTTAATGAGAGTTGACTGTATAAATATGAATAATTTATCTTTACTAATAGTAAAAACTGAAGAGTTTGTTTGTTTAGTTGAACGTGCAAATCCGTTGATTTCTTTTGAAACATTTAGTGGGGAGGGCTATTATATAATAGCAACTAAAATATATGGGTTTGACATTACAATAAGCCGCGTAAGCAAAAATTAACCGATGCAAGTTAATTAATGAGGGGTTTTATTGTCGGGAATCTCCTGGTGTGCTCCTTGGCTTTGACGGTAGTCGAGGGGCCGGTGCACACTGAGCAACGGAACATCTCGGAAGATACAAGATCCCAAAGATGCGGGATGCTTGTACTGGTAGGCACGGGTTGTTGTCCGCCATTCCACGACTAGGCGCGGTTTTTGGTGTGGGTGAGACTTTCCTACTCGAGCTACCCGATCTCCTCCAGGAACTCCAGCAGGTGCCTGGTGTGCAGATGTGTCTTACCGATGCGGGATAATACTAGACCCAACTGCGTTACAGAGGCCACGTAGGTGGCTTAATTCCGCCGGCGCCACAGGGAATTGTTCTGAGTGTGTACCTGGCAGTGGAGAGTAGATATGGTTCGCTCGGTCATGGCATAGACTGTTAGTCGTGGACTATGGAATGGTCGTGGACTATGGAATGGTCGACGGAGGCGGGGAGTGTTCTTCCGCGATTGTTTGTCGCACCAGTGAGACGCTGTTGAGCTGATGACGGCTGGGAGAGGGGCCTTGGCAAAAATGTGGGCGTGCGAGTCCTCCATGCTCCTGCTTCGCCGAATCCAGTCAAGTGGCGTATGCTCGCATCTTTGACGGAGAGCATCCGTGGGTGGTAGGTCGGGGAGAGGGACCTGCCGCTCTCTATACCGTGGCCGTGCGTAGAACGAGACCCCTTTTGTTTGGGGTTATCGCTTGTATTGTTTAAAGTACGATCCCTAGTGGTCATCTCTTTGCCGGTTTGCCGTCTAAAGGAAATGTTGTATGAACTAAAGTTTTCTTTTACAATGACCGCCTTAACATGCCGGGTACGTCCTCGGAAGGATAACCCAAGGTCTTGGCGGACTAATTGCCACCGGTGTGACCTCTGAGGGGCCGGATGACATCCCGCTCTTTGGAGGATGGGTTTATCCTACGTCAGTGAGTGAGCTTCTGCACTACGACTAACAGGAGCAGAGCCACATTGAAAAATGCGGGTGAAACCGCGGGCCCTGCTAGTTAACATTATGGTTTATGGTTCAATAGTTTCCGATTATGCTAAAACGTTAAACGTTTGTCCATAAAATAGAACACTTACAAGTCTGACGCAGATCCGCCCCCGTAGAAATGTTTTATGACGATAACATTGCTGTTGGACAATGGGAGTCAGGGTTATGAATCCAGGCGCTCCCATCGCCCAACATCGGCACAATGTTGGACGACACAACCTTCCGCATTGCCACTTGCCTATACCTTGTGTATCTCTTCATCATTGCACCTGTGGAGTAGCCGTCGATAATCTGGGACACCATGGCCTTTCTTGTAGCAGAAGCGCAGGTCGTATACCTCGGCACGCTATTCTAAGCGACATAATTCGTAGGGCTCTCTCCACCGCAGGTCTTCCGGCCGTACGTGAACCAAATGGTTTAGCGCGAAGCGATGGAAAGAGACTGGACGGTATGTCGTTGCTACGGTGGAAGATGGGAAGGCCTCTGCTGTGGGACGCTACATGCGTTGACACCTTAGCACCTTCACACCTTCCAAGCACATCCCGATGTGCCGGCGCTGCTGCTACATCGGCTGAAGGCCTCAAACGGCGTAAATATGCTAACCTAGCAGGTGATTACATATTTGAGCCGTTTGGGGTTGAGACACTGGGGTCATGGGGTCCGAGTGCTCGTCGCCTTTATAGAGACATTGCTAAACGCTTAATCGATGCTTCTCAGGACCAGAAGGCTGGCTATTTTCTGGCCCAAAGAATAAGTATCGCCATCGCAACGTGGCAACACAGCCAGCATTCTGGGAACCTTCCCAGTCGGCAAGGACGCGGAGGATTTTTAAACGATATTTTGGAATGTAAATATTTTTAGTATATTATAATTATGTAGGTATATTGTAATTCTTATTGTAAACTAGCTGTTGCCTGCAGCTCCGCCTGCGTGTTATACTTTTCTTGATCACCAGTTACTGATTTATTATGAATAGCTTTTGCCAGCAGCCTGCCTGCGTGTTACTTTAGATCGACATAACCTTTTTTATTTATGAACCGATTGAAATAAAACAAAATGTTAAATTGAGTAAACCACAACGAATTACTGAAAACCGCATTCAAATCGGTTAAGCCGTTTCTGAGATTAGCGTGTTCAAACATTCAGACTCGATCATTCAATTCAATTCAAATGAGAACGCTGTGAACTCAGTCGTGATTCTCGCTGAAGTGACGTTTCTGAAGCACGTAACCTAAACCTGTCGTTCCTGAGATACAGTAAGTTTTGCTTCATGATCCTCTTCAGATTCCTGAGATCGAAATAATCTTAACCTTTTATCATTTCTGCTGCATTGGCTGAGGTTCGATTTTCTTCGAGGCATTCTCACTTACTATCGTATGCAATAATACTTATACAGTTACAGGCAGCAACCTTACATACCACTATTATTTCAACTCTTCTCTTTATTTAATTTAGTATAGTAAATAATATTACGGAGACTGACTTTAAAGGTGACAAATACTAAAAAACAGATTATTTTGCCCTTTTGGCACGGAACCTTTTGTGCTTTCTGACACGCATTTCCCCTTTTTTTATATTTTTATAAGTATGTATATGTATTATGTATACACACGTGTTATAAAACAGCAAATAGTGGAAATCAAATCTGCAAACAGAGTTATTTATTACTGAGCTACTAAGACTCAAGATATATTAGTGGTTTGTAACACCTGTCCTGACTGCGGTAATTTTGATTTAAATTATATAGTAGTTATGGATCTTCTAAAGTGCCCTATCAGCAATCCGCTTGCCCTCTATTACGTGGGACCAACAAAAGTACTGGCACAGTGTTGATGTGTAAAGCACCTCTGCGTACCCCTTCGGGAATATAGGCGTAATGTATGTCTGCCTATCATGTCTGTCGCTTGATATATTTTGTGCCAATTGGTCACCCATCCTAGTTAGAACCGCGACGGGGGTTGCTTAACTTGTAAGCCCAAGTTTATGATTGCATGATTCTTTAAATCGACATAACTTTTTTATTTATCAACCTTTTAAATGAAACAAACACTATATGTTAAGTTGAATGTACCGCAACGCATTAGTGAAAACCGCCTTCAAATCAGTTAAGCCGTTTCTGAGATTAGCGCGTTCAAACATTCAGACAAACAGACACACAGACAAACAGACAAAAATTCTAAAAACCTTTTTTTGGGGTTCTATTGCGTTCATAAAGCCCCCCTGCATCAATTTCTCATATATATCTTCCTTGTACAGACAGCGAACAGTCACAATTTTATTATATGTATTGATATTGATAAATACAACCTACTTCATAACATTGCCAAAAAAAAGCCTAGTTGAGCTTGATCTATTTGTGAATATTACCAGAAAATCCCTCTATGTTATTTTTTAATTATCGACACTATATTCACGTCTTTATCTCCGAAGGGGTAGACAGAGGCCATCTACTATATTGGTCCCACGTTATAGGGGGGTGCCTATTGCCGTTCGCACTTTGGTGCGTCTATCTGCACTACTACGCGGAAACTAGGAATACTGAATAAAGTAAAACGATTCTTTACACCGCACCAGAGGTGTCTGCTGTACAAGACGCAGATTCGACCCTGCGTTGAGTACTGCTCTTACCTAAGGGACTTGCTATTAGGCCGCACTCGACGCTATGCAGCGACGGGCTATTCGTATTATAGATTGTCCTGAGGTAACAAGAAGCCTTAAACCGCTAGCTCAGCGCCGAACAATAGCTTCCTTGGCCGCATTCTACCGCATTTACCACGGCGAGTGTTCTGAAGAGCTCTTTAACCTAATCCCACCCTCTTCTTTTCGATCCCGTATAACACAGAGATGCCACCCGTATACAGTGGATACAATCTTCGCAAGAACTGAGCGTTTCAAGAGATTGTTCCTCTGTAGAACGATCGAGGCCTGGTGCCCGCGCGCTTATTTCCTCCAACTTACAAGCAATGGTTCTTCAAGCGGAGCGTGAAGTGGCACATCTAGGTCGCCAAGTTGAAGGCCACTATTAATAGTACATATTGCGTACTGTGAGAGTCGCCTACAATCGCCAGACGTCGCAACGGCTTTCCATCAGGCGGGCGGCGTCAATTTGGCGACCTGATATAAAAAAAACCTAATCATTACATAGTGTAAAACAAAGTCGCCCTTTCCGTAAGTATGCTATGCTTAGATCTTTAAAACTACGCAACGAATTCTGATGCAGTTATCACCAATGGATAGAGTGGTTCTCAAGGAAGCTTTTTGTGTACGTAATTTGTCAATCGGGCGAAGCCGCGGGCGTCCGCTAGTACTTACATAATTTTGACTGTGTCGCCCTCGCTATCCACCGGTCCATAAGGAAGTCCGACTTTTCGAGCTGGAACACTCATCTCCGCACAAATTAACGGCAAAATGAATAATGACCCGTTTCTAATTAGATCGGGAATAGTATGGTGTGTAACTTGCGAAAAGAAGAAATGTTTTGGATAAAAGGTGCTTCGATAAAATTAAGTATCAATTATCTTGTCGAAATAACGTCTCACTAATAGGCGACATTAAAATTTAGGGTGTACCAACTTACTTACCATTTTTTTACATGAACCCACTTATGAACTTCTAGTTTAAATTAACGGATGGGATTAACGATCGAGGCCTGGTGCCCGCGCGCTTATTTCCTCCAACTTACAAGCAATGGTTCTTCAAGCGGAGCGTGAAGTGGCACATCTAGGTCGCCAAGTTGAAGGCCACTATTAATAGTACATATTGCGTACTGTGAGAGTCGCCTACAATCGCCAGACGTCGCAACGGCTTTCCATCAGGCGGGCGGCGTCAATTTAGCGACCTGATATAAAAAAACCTAATCATTACATAGTGTAAAACAAAGTCGCCCTTTCCGTAAGTATGCTATGCTTAGATCTTTAAAACTACGCAACGAATTTTGATGCAGTTATCACCAATGGATAGAGTGGTTCTCAAGGAAGCTTTTTGTGTACGTAATTTGTCAATCGGGCGAAGCCGCGGGCGTCCGCTAGTACTTACATAATTTTGACTGTGTCGCCCTCGCTATCCACCGGTCCATAAGGAAGTCCGACTTTTCGAGCTGGAACACTCATCTCCGCACAAATTAACGGCAAAATGAATAATGACCCGTTTCTAATTAGATCGGGAATAGTATGGTGTGTAACTTGCGAAAAGAAGAAATGTTTTGGATAAAAGTTGCTTCGATAAAATTAAGTATCAATTATCTTGTCGAAATAACGTCTCACTAATAGGCGACATTAAAATTTAGGGTGTACCAACTTACTTACCATTTTTTTACATGAACCCACTTATGAACTTCTAGTTTAAATTAACGGATGGGATGGGATCCTAATCCTAAGCAATTCATTTTCCTATTTTAAGGTATGGCTGTAATCTTCAAATATACCAAGAAAGTCTTCACCAGGAGTTCCCAACTGGCTTAATGGATGCCAACGAGACGGCATTTGTTGGTCACGGTGGAAAGTACTGGCTCGCATTGTACTATACACAGGTAGGACCTATAACACATACAAGATACCTACTATAGGTATAATCTAATGCCACACCCCAAACAAAGAAAAATGATGCCGTACTTACACAGATACACTTAACATCTATTTCTATAGCGACTGTTATTTAGTTTGGTACGTACTTGTATATAAAAGTAATATATAAAAATTCCTCGCTATATAGGCGTGATGTGTGTGTGTGTATCATGTGTTCATTTTCAATGTTCCCGGACTCCCAGTGGGAAAAAACCCTACTTGCGTAACTGGGAAGTATATACTTATGTAATTAATGAAATGGTTTTAGCTATCGACGTATGCCACTTACTTCCAAGCGCATGGAGAATATCCGTGGCAGTCGAACAGACCTATCGTATCTGTGGATAAAGGTACGTATCTACAAATTATTATTAAACATTCACTTGTCTTGTTTGGTTCATAGATTTAACATACAAGACAATCGACTTTTGCCAATAAATCATACGCGTAGCTATGTAGGTACAAAATAGATATAGTATGTAGGGATGTATTATAGTATGTATTAAGGGAGCGAAGCGAGCGACATCCCAAGTCTCTTGTACAAGGAATCACAGATTAAAGGTATTTGTAAAGAAGGTTTATAGGAACCCTTATATTATACCTACTTATATAAGTTAGGTAGATACCTGCTACCTACTTTTTCTTAAAAAATAATTTCAGACTATTTCAGTTTAATTTGAAGTTAGAACAACCATTGGTATTCTTTATATAGTTAGCTTCTGATAATCTGTATCATCTCGGATCTTCGGTGGTAGTTAGGTAGCAAACAAGATGGTAATTAGTCATGTAGCATCTGAAGACGGTATTTCATTCTATGTTTTATATTTTAGGTGGTATTTGGGAGCAACTGCTCAAGGCGAATATCGGTCCCGATATGAATCTTCACTATAATTTGAATGGTATTTACAATAGATATCCCGGATCCGTGTTCCCTGACATCATGAAAAACGAAGGACAGGTAAGAGTTACTGATTACCTAGTTAATATTTGACATAAATACCTACCTACTAAAGAGTTAAATCTCAGGAAGGAAAGAAAAGTAAAGAACAACCCTATGACCATGCTACTGTCTACATAAGGATTCAACCAATGGGATTGTAGATAAAATACACGTCAAAAGTTTAAACTGACTTCAAATTACCGAAATGGCACCAAATAACTGTCAGAATGAGACCATATTGAATTGGGACTACTTGGGAAGGAAAAAAAATTCTAAATCTGTTCACCCAGTCACTTCAATCAGTCCAAAGATGCGGTAACAAACATAAAAACATTTAAAAAAACATGCAGTCGAATTGAGAACCTCCTCCTTTTTTGGAAGTCGGTTGAAAAGTTCGTTCACGTGACGAAGTTAAGTCGATAGGAGCATGACCTATAATATTAGGTATATAGGTAAGTACTTATTCTTTGATGTTTACTGTTTGCTCTTCAGGTACAACCGTCGAACTTCCGCTCAGATTCCCGCGACGGTGGGTTGGATGATGTTCTCGTCGGCAACTCACATATAGCGGCCGAAGGAGCAGGTACGTATTCAAATGGTGCGGTGTCCTAAATGTACTAATAAAGAGTCCTTCAACATCTCTAAGGCGCAGGCGCAGGCTAGGCCATAGATAAAGTATGGAAGCGAGCGGCATCCCAAGTCTCTGGGCTAGGCAACATGTCATTTGTCACCTTCACGGGGTGCACCTAACCTGCTGACGAACGGATGCTGCTCTGGCTAATATACCAAAAGTGCCCTGTAACAGCATACTCCTATTACTTCGGACTTACTTAATTGCCGAAATGTGGTCGTAATGAACCCTCTTATGCATACCTACATAATACTATTATATTTGTACCAATAATATAATTTGTTCTTTTGACAGCTGAAGAGAATGGCGGTGGTTCGTTCAATATGATACACGCCGAACAGATCGCGCCTACGTTCGATCATGGCAAAAATATTTAATGTACAGTGAACAATCAAATAAAGTACTGGAAACTTAACTATTTTGTTTGCACTAAGTACCAAAAGAAACGCACACACACATAAGACTAAGTAACCTCCCTACCTACGTTACTACGACTAGTTACCAGATTCTGAAGACTATATGTTAGCACATAGGTATGTGTATCTGCCGGGCGCCACTGGAAATACCTCCTGGTACCCACTAGAGACGCCAGGCAATGGACGAAGGTACGGCCTCGTAAATAAATATATAAATCGATCGTAAAGTGAAGTACAGAATTGACACAGGTTGGATGAAATGGCGGCAGGTCAAAGCCACTATATGCGACCCCTAATTTCCCCCAAAACTTAACGGGAAAATTTACAAGACTGTCGTCAGACCTGCCGTCATTTATGGTTTGTCATGTTTGGCCTTGAAAGCGACGGATGAAAGACAACTGCATGTAGATGTGTGGTGTAACAAGGATGGATAGAGTAAGGAACAAGTAAATTGGAGGAAGTTTGAAAGTTGCGCCGGTGAATGCGAAATTGAGAAGCGAGCGACTGTCATGGTCTGTCATGGACATGTTATGAGAAGAGAGGAAAGTAATGTGGTAAGAAAGGTGCAAAGTATGAATGTGAGAGGGATACAGAAGTAGAGGTAGGTCCAAGAAAAGATGTATAGAATGCATGAAAGAGAATATGACAAGAAAGGGAGTGATAGAGGAGATGACGGCTGGCAGGGATGTGTGGAGACGAAAAACATGTTGCGCCAACCACAAGTAATTGGGATGGGGGCGGGCAGGTAACGATGTTAGCATATACCTATGTGACTTAAGTAAGTATACCTAACTTTTAAAAAAGTGGTTTCCACATTCACAACATTAGCACAGAGGAATAGTAGAAACATACATACTTAAATGAGAAAAAAAATTCTTACTAGTTCGACGATCGAACTGATGAATCGAACTAGTGACCCGGACCTAAATAAGTTAGATCCATCGGTATAGAGCTAGTCTAACTTATTTAGGTCCGATATCTGATAAAGTTGCCAAAATTTTGCGTAAAAATAATATTCATGTCGCGTTTAGAACGGACAACACTATCCGGAGAAACATTTGCAATGTTAAGGAGAAAATTGGTGATGACAGGAAGTCAGGTGTGTATAGGCTTAAGTGTGGGGATTGTGAGGGTGTTTATATTGGCCAAACCGGCCGTAGCTTCGCGACGCGATATAAAGAACATAATTATATCAGCTTTTAGAAACAATCGCCCAGAACGGTCTCATTTCGCAAAACATTTGTTTATACTCCGGTCACTCCCTACCTAATCCTCACACTTATGACGTTCTACACACCTGCAACAAAGGACTGAGGCTTTCGGTTTTGGAACAATTAGAAATCTACAAACATAGACGCTTGAACCCTAATATTTTAAATGATCAACTTAATTTCGCCTCTTCCCCTTTGCTGCGGGTAGGTATCCGTCATTCAAACAACGGTGGTGGGTACACATAAAATAATTTGGTATTATGGTTGTGGGTAGAAATAAAAAAACCTAGGATATAAATAGGTGCGGTTTACGAGTTGTGGCTCATTCGGTCGCCGTGCGCCGAGCCATCAACATCTCCTGATGATGCCCCTGGTTGGGGGCTAAACACGTGTCGAGGTTTTTTATTATTTTTTGCACGATAACACAACTCTATTTATTCTATTTTCAAAATTATTTTTTTATTCTTTCGGCCTAAGTGGGTTTGGAGGGCGGACTTGTGCATGAATAAATACGAGAGTTGGGTAATTTGCATGTGGCGGAATATTGCAAAGTAGTTAGATTTATTTTATTTTATTTGGATTTCTTTTTAAATTGATGTCACTTTAATTTGGTCCCATTTCGACAGTTACTTGGTCCCATACCGGATATTTGAAGTCGGTTTTTGTGTGATAGTTTGTCGTGTTTTTTAACCGAACATTCATACTTTTGGTAGAACGAGTGTTTTTATAATAATGTGTATGTACTATGTACTTAGTAGTCGCTTTTGTTATAATTTGGCAGCAATTTTTTTTTAACAGGGCCTCGACATTGCTCATTGCCGGGCAACCCGGGTACGCACTAAATAAATTACCCCATGGCGCTGACTTTCGGCCCTTGTCGAGAAGTTGGGTCGGGTGTTACTCCGCGTCGGTAAGTGAAGATGTGCTATCGAGTACCAGCCCCAAATACATCGAAGGGTCGATGCCGATGCTAATTCTCCCAACAGTATATACCCTGCAGGTGGCCTGCGCCGAGGACCGTGAAAACACAGAGCCTCGGACTTGTGTAGGGCCATCTCTAGTCAGTCTGTTCTGGCACTAACTGTACATAATATTGTTGCCAAATATTATACTATTATAATCACAAAAGTTCAATGTCATCAGGCCGGGATCGAACCGGCGTCTTTCTCTTGAAAGTTCTCTGACTAGGTACTGCCTATGCCATAAACTTTGTACCATGTATGTTTTGACAACGTTTTTTTTTGAGAGGGCTCCTCTTCATCTACCCATGGCAGAGCCTATTCGACAGCTGTAATAATTATTCTAGTCTAGTCCTAGCTTCAGCGATAGCCCTATCAAGTGTCCCTTCGTCCAGCATACTCACCATGGAATCCTGATATTTCATGAATGCCAAAAAGTTGTGCTGAAATATTGCTAATTAGTGCCCAAAAAAAAAAGTGCTCTTATACGTAAGAAATTACAGCCATAGTTCGATGAGTATGCTGGACGAAGGTTTCGCCCAGCATACTCACCTCCGTTTGTGGAATCTGTGTACGCTTCAACCATAATACATACTTAAAAAAATTGTGCCCAAATAGTGCCAAATGGTGCCCAAACAGAAAAAACGGTGCTCTAATAACTCCGGAGTTATAGGCTTCGTTCAGTGAGTATACTGGGCGTAGGTTTTACGCCCAGCATACTCACTTCACTACGCGAATACCGAACGAGCTATAGGTACAATTATTTACGGCTTAAAAAATTGTGCTTGAAATAGTGCCCAATATCAGTCCAATTTTCGCTTGACTTTTGACCTAGAAAACCATTAAATTTAATTGTAAACTTTTACATAACATAAGATTTAGTACAGTCGAGTTCAAAACTTTCTAATAACTTACATTTTGTAAAACAGTATTTTAAACCTCGACGCAAAAACGACGGAAAGGCCAAGGTTCAGATTGGGCTAATTTTTATTTTGTCGGCCACTAAAAAAAATGCTTGATTTTGATAGAACACATCATTGTAAGCATTTTTTATTACTACACCAAAGTTCTAAATCGATTCCTTGAGATTTTATTTAGGGTTAAATATTTAGTGTAAAGTGTGACTATTAGACGTAAAACAGCCTTGTTTTGTCTCTTAATAACTACTGTTGCTACTGTTATGGTTATCTAAAATGGCCGCTCTAACGTCCGTTGCCGGGCATCTCTGGTTACACGCAGAGGGTATTTCCAGTGGAGCCCGGCAGACTTTCACCACCTATGTGGTCTCTGCGGGGTTTGGTCGGGATGAGAATCCCGCGTCGTTGGGGTAGGGTTTTATCCCGCGTCAGTGAGTGAATCTGGTTGCGTGCTATGGGGCAAAGGCCCCGCAGCACGCAACCCTTCTAGTCTGCTTCTGTAAGGACGGCGGGTGGCGATCCCACCGTCCTCAGGCCCCGATCATGGAGGTCGATGGTCTTAGGCGTAGATGAGTCTGCGGCGCCCTCGCCGCTGACTACGGAACTCGGCGGGGAGGGTACGCTCCCTCTCCCTCTCGGCCGCCTCCTTCGCGAGCATGACTTGCTCGCAGAAGGATACGGCCACGTTCCACCTACTCCCGCTGGAGACCATGCTCCAGCAACAGGGTATCCACGCCCAGACCCACTACGAGGTCCCGGCGGTGACTTGCCCACGCTGAGTACTCCACCAATGTGTGGAGTGAGGTGTCGTCGTCGGAAACCTCGCAGTGTTGACACCGGAGTGTGACCTCACGATGGATGCGAAACTATAGCTACCGAAGCATCCATGCCCGGTAACAGATCTCCGTCACACGATACGTGAGGTCACCATGCTGCCACTGCAGCCAACCGTCCATGATCGGTCTCACCGCCGCGATGATGGTGGTACCCCACTTGGGTGGCTCAAGTCGCACCCTTCATGACTGATGAGATTCTGGCGGAGTTGGGACCGCTGGTCCTCGATTTCTCGAGACGCAGGCCTGTGGTCCCGCTCCAGCGCCTCCTTGCGCCATTGGAACAATGACGCAAGGGCTCTCGCTTCCAGCTCCCATGGAGGGGTCCCGGCTAGGAGACATGCAGCCTCTCCGGAAATCTTGATTTCATCGGCTATCAAGTATGATCCCTGGATACTTCATCGAGGGCTTGATACCGATGCTAACGCCTCCTACATTTATGCTGGAACCTTCAGGTGGACCGTTCCGAAGTCTATGAAAACACAGAACCTCGGACTTGTGCAAAGCCACCTCCAGTCCTAGCCGCCGTATCCGACCCACGAGTTAAGCAACACCCGTCGTGACCTTGAGTGCTGCCTCCTGGTACGTTGCACCCCACGCCGTGACGAGGGTATCGTCGGCGTAGCACGTTACACCGACGCCCTCAGGCAACGCACCCCGCAGCACCCAGTCGTAGCCGATGTTCCACAGAAGCGGCCCCAGGACCTACACCGCACGACACATCTCACTGAGCTGGCCCGAGCCAGCTAGGGAAAGCTATGGCCCTCTCCGAGAGATAGGCCCCGACAATACGACGGAGGTAGAGAGGCGTTTCGTGATACACGACCGCCTCCCTAACGCAGCTCCATGGCAAGGCGTTGAAAGCGTTGGCGATGTCAAGAGACACCACCACCACCTTGCCCTGCGAGACTGCTTCCTCCGTCAGGCTCTTAACGCGCATGATCGCGCTCACGGTGGAGCGTTGCCGACGGAAACCGTACTGGTTTTCCGCCAGGTCTGGCCCCACTGTCGTGAGATGCTCGACGAGGCGTTCCGCGATAATTCGCTCGAAGAGCTTACACACCTCGTCGAGCAACACGATCGGTCGGTATCCGGACGGTGAGTCCACCGGCCGCTCCGCCTTACGCATCAGGACCAGTTCCCCGTCCTCCACACGTTGGGAAACTGGCCCCTTTCGACGCACGCGCTAAACAGCCCCATCAGTAAAGCCCCGAGTTCTACGAGGGCCAGAACCCATGCACGGCCAGGAATACCGTCGGGAACAAAACAATGCTGGCCGGTACTGTGCCGCCCGCCGCCCGCCCCGCCCGCCACGCGGAGTGCGCTACACGCTAAGTGCGAGCGAGATGGCATTTGGCGCTGCGCTGGCTCAACCAGCGGGCCAGCCTGAGACTAGTAAGAACACTGCAACTGAGACTTTTTATTACATTCTGACTCGCAATTACGACAAAATATTGCAATAATTAGGATTTTTTCACAAACTTTTGATGCTGAATATTATCTCTCAGAGTTGATTTAGGGCTTTGGTCTAATAATAAAAAATGTTAATTTTGTTATACTCTATTAGAATATTGAGTTTATTTTTGTTGGCCGGCACTTTCAAAATTAGCCCAGATAAGTATGGGGAGTGAATCTTCTCCTTTGACGTGTCTGTGTTTGTGTGTGTGTCTGTGGCATCGTAGCTCCCGAAAGGATGATCCGATTTGGATTTTGTTTTTTTTTGTAAGGTGAATTAGTCGGGAGTGTTCATAGCTATGTGTGATGAAAATCGGTTCAGTCGTTTAAAAGATACGGGGAGATGAGATGGAAATAAAACAACAGTTTGCCGATAAATGCATGAAACGCACAAAGCTTTATTTTTGTTTTAGAGCGGCATGCAGCAATTTGTATTTTATTGAGCGGAGCGAAGCGGAGCTCAATCTTAGGCGACAAGTGTAAATCGTTTGTGCGTCTACTCCTCCGAAACGGCTCGACCGATTTTGACCAAATTTGGCATGCTGGTCGACATCATACCCGGGAGTGCATATATCTGAAATCATGAAAATAGAGCTGACCACGGAGGAATAATCACCGAAAATGTCCTGGACATCGACGATTTAACATTTAGCTAGAAATTCCAAAACTGGTACGCGCGTGCAAAACATGCAGTTCGTGGGTTCCGAAAAACGATTTTCTAAATCCGATGCGCCATCGAGGAATAATCACCGAAAAACCAGATGATTAAATAGTTGCCGTGGAAACACGTGACTCAACAATGAAAATAGATTTTTTTTTTTCATTCGATTAATTAATTGAAGTGTTTTTTCTGATTCTGATATGTAATAAAAACATTTGCTCCACTCTACATTTGCAATTATCAGCATGCATTGCATACCTAGTATTATTTCCGAAACTAAGTACATGACCAATTATTATTATGTAAAGGCCAATTTAGTAGTATTTCTGTGATATGCTTGTAATTATAAAATGACTTATTTTGATAAGCATTAATATGTTGTTATTTAAATAACTACTCAATAAATGAACATACTGAAAAATACTTTATTAAAACATAAAAGCATATATATCTACTAAAATATAAAAGAAAGAGTACTTATAGCCGACATTTTTGTAGAATTAGTTAAGTTAAATAAAATTTCCAAACATTGTTTTCCATTATAATCGTCTGTTTAGACGCAAATGCAAAAAGCACTATTT
Organism: Nudaria mundana; assembly: GCA_963556515.1. NCBI lineage: Eukaryota > Metazoa > Arthropoda > Insecta > Lepidoptera > Erebidae > Nudaria > Nudaria mundana. The sequence continues at coordinate 37,379,814 of OY748286.1, read as the reverse complement.
TAAGAGGTGTTTTTGACACGCTAAACATATACCTATCGTGGTAACTCGGCACATTTAAACATGATATCAATATAATTTATAGTCTATAGCACTCAGAGTAATTGTGAAAGAATTTTTAAAATCAGTTCAGTACCTGGAGATTACCCATACACATTTTATTTTGCATTTGATTACCTACACATTATTATGATACTAGTTAATATAGATTAAGATATTAAATGAAGTGAAGTTAGCTTGAAAAGTAATGTCTCTGTTATTACACTAAACTACGGAGCATGTATTAAGTTTACGGAATTGACACTAAAAAAATCTTTATACATAGGGCACACTAAGAGTTTTGCACTTCTAGCTAATCGGAACTATTTGAATTTCGAATGTTATATTTTTTTAAACTTTGCAACCTTTTTAGTAATAAAAAAAACAATTGGCGGGAATTCCTTTGTCAATTGTTTTTATCACAAATCAAAGTCCTACGTATGCAAAGAAAATGGAATTAAGTCGTTAAGAAACTGTTTAAAATGTAGGTAAAGAAAGGAGAGTATTTTGAAAAGCAATAAACATAATATTTTGGTTTTAACATTATAAGTTAATCAGTTAAGTAATAAATTAATAACTTATGTAATAAGTTACGCAAAACTTATAGTGTGACCTACGTATTTCCTTTTTACAAATTTATCTATTCTATTTATTTTATTGGCTGCAATAGACTATTAGTGCCCAGACATTTTTTTTGGGTAATATTTCACCCTACAAGCAATAAAGTAATACGAGTAGATTTAATTTATGCTTACAATTTCATTTATTTATAAAAAAAAACAAAAAACTATTAATAAAAATTAAAATAAATTAAATTAGTATTTAATCGACAGTTTTTGATATGTGAGAAAATACCACAATTATTCCCAATCACATTACCTACTTACCGCCCACAATTAGAATTTTTAATATTTTTATCCAAAAACATGTGTGAACCTCATTTAACGTTAGTATATAGAAGTTTACAGTTAAATTTAATGGTTTTCTAGGTCAAAAGTCAAGCAAAAATTGGACTGATATTGGGCACTATTTCAAGCACAATTTTTTAAGCCGTAAATTGTACTTATAGCTCGTAAGGTATTCGCGTAGTGAAGTGAGTATGCTGGGCGTAGAATTTACGCCCAGCATACTCACTGAACGAAGCCTATTACTCCGGAGTTATTAGAGCACCGTTTTTTCTTTTTGGGCACCATTTGGCACTACGCGTACACAGATTCCACAAACGGAGGGGCGGATCCAGACCTTATAAAAGGTGGTGGGCACGGCCAGTCGAAAATCGGCCAAGTGTGAGTCGCAATATGAAATTGTGATCGATATAATTTATAGTGTTTTTTTAACTCCCACGTCCGTTGCCGAGGCCCTCTGGTGAACACTCCAGGAATTTCCAGTGACCCCCGGCGGACTTTGGCCACCTGTGTGGCCTCTGCGCAGGAGTTTGGTCGAGTTCTATCCCGCATCGCAAAAAAATTGTCGTATTATAGTTTCGGCGTTATAGCTATAAGTTGGCGAGTATTATGGGTTGAACGCCTTGAACGTAAAAATGTAATCCTCATCTCCGGTGCAAACAAAGCCTATCGAATTGGTTTAGGTTCTAAAAAATAGTCATGAAATAGTCGTAACGACATGCCAAAACTCAGAAATAGTACTTAAAAGGTTCCAGAGATATAAAGGTAACCTGATGAGGATTATGGCTTGAACATTTGAAAACTTCAACTTTCTCCGGAATGCCTGCGATTTTCGGTTTAAGAGCGTGTACGCCTAGAGCGCAATGATAACTTTAGGTAATTCAAACCCACACAGAAGCAGCGCGACACGAGTGTAACTGTGTGTGAAGCGCTGGCGTGCTATAATCAAACTAATATATCTTGATCCGTTCAAGTGAACATTATAGTTCCAATGTAGTAAGTTTGAAAAAAAAATATCATAAATTTATGATTTTTTTGGTATTCAATTAAAACTTAGTAGTTTATTTTACGGGTGCCTGCCCTTTTTTCGAAAAGGTTTTGACAAAATTTCATTACCCAAACAAATTTTAGCAACCTTTTTTATTACCATTGCAATATTTCGAATGATTTTAGTACGCATATTTTTATTTGGTCAATTTTTTACTTGGCAAAATATTACCAAGTATAATGTCATTATGGCATTTGATCTTTAATCAAATGATTTATTACAGTAAACAATCTTCAGACAATAAACGTATGGTGAAATGATTTGTTAAGACAAAAAATATGGGAAGTAAACAAAATGGGTAGGTTAGGTTAGGTTAAAACTGTGACCTCCTTCCTGCACCAGAAACAACTTGAATTAATAGAAAAAAAAGATTATTTTTAGTAGGTTACCCGGAACTGAACTAATTAGAAGTGTGTTGTGTTAGTGTTTGTGTGTAGTGTTAATTTCTTCTTTAACACATTTTTTTCATTTAAGCATTTGACTGAATAGGAAAGGGAGAATTGAAAACTGACTATACTAAATGTTTGGCTTATTTGATTTTGCGTAAAAACAGTTATTTCAACTGAAATATTTGATTAAATAAAAAATATTAAAAGTTGTACTAGTTGATAAACAAGTATAGTTTAAACGTTCATTTCCAAAACATTAGGTTTGCGTTAAAAGTTTTTGTGAATATATTTTTTGCTAAGTAATAATTTGGCAAATGAAATTATGCGAAAATTTTTTTGGGAAGTGAACATTTGCCCATTCCTTTCGGTCAAACAAGGGAGACCCTTATTTTACACTAGCTTCTGCTTGCGACTTCGTACTTGGGATTTAGTGTAGAGAGAAATGAAACAAAAGAAAAGAAGGTATTCTTAAGTCACTTAACTTTTCCACGGAATCTGTGGCCTGGTTCGATTCATACCTTCGCGGGCGCTCGCAGTGTGTCCGCCTTGATGACTTACGTTCAGACTGGCGAGACCTCATTGCCGGTGTACCTCAAGGTGGCGTTCTTTCTCCTTTGCTTTTCTCCATTTTCATCAACTCTGTCGTTCGAGTAATCTCTTCTAACTTCCATCTATATGCGGACGACTTGCAGCTGTATCGTCATTTTGCGCTGAATGAATACAGAACGGCTATTGCTGCCGTTAATCACGACTTGAATGCCATTAGCAACTGGGCAAAATCTTTCGGTCTTTTAATAAATCCCACTAAATCTTAGGCCCTGATCATTGGAAGTAGGCAGATGAGGGGTGGTCTGGATGGAAATGGTCTTCCCCCTATCTTGCTGGATGGTGCTCCAATCGTGTACGCTAATACTGCAAAAAATCTGGGCGTGGTAATGGACAGCACTTTATCCTGGGAGACACATGTTGGCGAGGTCAGCAAAAAGGTGCACTACACTTTCCACACGCTCAAATGCCTCCAGAGCTTTTTGCCCCTAGATATCAAGGTCTCACTTGCTCAGACTCTAATTCAGCCTATTTTGGACTACGCGAATGCTTGCTATTTGGATGCTACTGAGGAGCTTTTAAATAAGCTTGAGCGCTTGTAAAATTTATGTATCCGTTTTGTTTTTAATCTACGTAGGTATGATCATGTTTCGCAATTTCGCAAGGAACTCAAGTGGCTCCCAATCCGTCTTCGGAGAGACACTCGGATATTATGTCTCCTTTATAATATCCTACATAATCCGGCTTATCCTTCCTACCTGCGGGAGCGGTTCTCCTACATGAACACTCCCGGTACTCCTTGTAGATCTCACCTCATGTACCGCCTAAACTTTCCCTCCCACAAAACCGATTTCTACTCCTATTCCTTTACCGTTCATGCGGTCAGGCTGTGGAACTCACTACCCCCTGATATACAAAGCTGTAAAACTCTTCCTCTCTTTAAAAGTAAAGTCAAAACACATTGTCTGTCCTCCTTACCCTAGCTATATATGGTAGTATATGTAAGTATTGTATATATAGCTCAGTATATATTTATCTATGTATATATTATAGCACCCATAGTTTATGTAGGTTTATTTATTTACTTGCACTGCACACACTTAGCCTTTTCACTCTTACTTCTCCTCTCAGGCCTGCTGGAAGAGATTCCTTTAGGAATAAGTAGTGCCCTTGTACTATGCTCACTTTATTCTTTTGTACTTCTGTTTCTGTTTATTTTTTTTGTGAGTATGTACAAAAATTATAAATAATAAAAAATAAATAAAATAAGCCTTTTCCAAATTTGTATTATTTTTCGTTTTTGTTTTTTCGCTAAAAATAACTAGGTTTTATTTCCCATTGCGGCTGAAATATAATTTCTTGTGACTAAAAATATTGTCTGCCTAAAAAAACATTTAATATTTTACTTACCAAAGTACCAAGATTTGTCGATGACGCTATAAATGTCTGCTATCCTTATACGCACGGCAAAGGGTCAACACAGGTCAATCAGAGCGCCGAGCGACACATCCTCACTCTAGAAAGCCACGCGGCGAACTGATTTGAATAGATTGACGCGCTACGTTTTAAAAAAGTTTTCAAAAATTTATAGAAAATTAATAGTAATAAATTTATTAAAAATTCAAATTAGGTATTTTAAAAAAGATATTCATCTTTTAAGTTGAATTATTATTATATTGAATTTAATAAGATATATCGGTGAAAAAACCTTTTAAATTTCCTAATATTTCACATTGTTTGAATTTTAATTTCTTGTAATTATATACATAAATCATAAAATCTTTTTAACTAACTATTTTCCTAAGGATATTATCGATTGGTTAATATTTTTTGTTAATTAATTTTGTCAGTAGTTTCATATATTTGCAGCTTCGAAATTGATGCTGAAAGGGTAATTGAGAAAACCTCTGTTAGGTTATCTTGATAGAATGCACAAATACTGTATTAATCGAAATATTTTCTCTACTAACTATTGAGACTACAAAATTTCCTAAAGTTATTAGTAATTAACATTTTTGTAAGATAAGTAGTTCACGATATTAACAGGTTTGAAAAGTATTGTTTTTGAGTCAAACTGCGCATAGACGGCGTACACGCTCTTAAAGTTTATGCCAAAAAATGGTCGTGAAATAGTCGTACGAACTACAATATATTTGAGCTGGTTTAATTTGAAAAAAAAAGTTTTCGTTTGCCCTACATTTGTATGGAGTACAGTCGTGTACAAAATGTTACAGTTTGACGTTCAGGCCACAATCCTCACTAACTTATAGCTATAACGCCGAAACTATAATACGACTATTTTTTTTTACATGTACGACTATTTATGATTATTTCATGACTATTTTTTAGCATTGTCGAAATTCGTGTTCATTGAGTTTTCAAATATGAGGATTACAGCTTGCAGCACACAGCGGGAAGGGTACACTCCCTATCTCTCTCGACCGCCTCCTTCGCGAGCATGACTTGCTTGCACAAGGACGTGGCCGCGGTCCACCTGCTCACGCTGGAGACCATGATTTGTTGAGTGTACAGTTTAACGTAGTGAAAACTAACTAGAAAAAATTATAGAAGTAATTTTATGTTTGAACTTCACAATGTAACATTTTACTTCAAAAAAACCGAGGCGATTTCAGCAAAAGAATATAAAATATTAAATACAAACATAACAAATATAAAATATTAAATATGTATATGCATTTACTACGAACAAACAATGTTATGGACTTCACGTATACTGAATCTGAAAACACACCACGAACACGAACAACACGAAACGAAACACGAGCTTATACTTTTTTTAACTAGATCCCTGCGTATGTACAGAATACATATAGGGACACGAGAAGAATGGCGGATAGATCCCAGTGATACTATCTGCTATACAGATGGTTCAAGAAAGGAATTGACTAATCTACCTGGATCGGGAGTGCATATAAAATGCCAAGACGGAACTGAAATAGACAGGTCAATATCTAGGAAGATTTGCAAGTGTCTTTCAGGCAGAGATATATGGCATAAAGGAATGCGTGGAAATAATGGAACACCTGACCACAACGGGAAAGGTGACCATATACAACGATCATATACAGCTAGGCGGCACTGAAAGCGCTTGACAAAGTGGAGACAACATCAGCAATAGTCAAGGGATGTAAGGAATCGTTGGATAGACTGGCCGAGAACATCGATCTAACGATTGCCTGGGTCCCCGGACATGAGGCAAAACACTGGCTGACGAAAACTTTGTGGGACCGGAACCCCGGTTGCCCATAGCGCACAAAATCACCAAAGGACTAATCAGCCAAAGAATAAAAGCAGAATATAACCAAAGATGGAAGACCTCCACTGGAATGAGACAGTCGAATATTTTAAATTTAACAGGCACCTGACAGTGATAGGAGTAAAATCCGACCCGAAATGCGTGCATGGACAGCGATGAAACAAGCTTCCACCTGCTGGCTGAATGCCCCATGTACCTACTCATTGATCAGATGGGAACTCCTAGGGTCGGACAGACTACACGAGGAAGACATTAGCAATCTGAAAGTGGAACAGATAATAAGATTTATTAAGGGCACAAGAAGATTCAACGGGGGGCCGTGAGAGCTGGATCAACCACACTCTCCCCAAGGGGAATAGGTGAAATGGCCCGCATGTGTGGCGGGTGGATTATCCTTCTGGCTGCCGGCGGCCCCGTTGGAAATAATAATGTACTTTCGTACCAACGACGACGTAGATTTGGTAAAACGAGAAAACACTATCTATGTCTTATGTCATTATATTGGCAATGTCAAAAATGTGACATAACGTCTATGCGTAATATTTGGTGCGTTCCAAATCACGCACGTTTTTTTTTTTATTTTTCCAAAACCAGAGTTAATCTCAATACCCTGAAAATGTGACGTCATTTTCTCAATGAAGGTGGTAGGCATGCCCATACTGCCCATCACGGTGGATCCGCCCCGAGGTGAGTATGCTGTGCGAAACCTTCGTCCATCATACTCATCGAACTATGGCTGTAATTTCTTAAGTATAAGAGCACTATTTTTTTCCTTTGGGCACTAATTAGCACTATTTCAGCACAATTTTTTGGCATTCATGAAATATCAGGATTCCATGGTGAGTATGCTGGACGAAGGGACACCCTCTCAGGGCTCATTCCTCATTATCTAAACTTACACCCGTATTCGCCGGCCACGCAACGGGGCGCATGGACGCCATGCACTGGTAAACAGTGTTTCATCAGCGCACGGCTCCGCACACCCCGTGGCGTCGTCCGCGAATACGTCGTTTTTAATATTAATCATCTTTCATTCCTGTTCTCTATTACCATTCTATTTCTTCTTGTATGCCTCTCGCACTTTCACACTATTCCTTTCATTCTTTCCATTGGGATTGTTGGGATAATAATGCGCTTTTTCTTTATTTAATTTTAAAAACTTTTTGGCAACGTTAAAGTGCATCCATCTACCGGTTGTTCTACGAACTAACACTGATTAGTGGTGTGGTAGCGCGTGGCTCTTAAGTACCTGCCTAGGTAAGTAGATAATGACGTACCTAATGTTGTTGTAAAAATGTTTCAAATGATATAGGTATTTAACCACACATTTGTGCGTTTCATATGTACGTGTTTTATATGTACGTGTACTATGATATTAGTTAGTAAGATACTTTACCTCTTTTATTTATGAAATCATCCTTATTCATAAATAAGTATCGCCGCTGTTTTTGGTTTTACAAATCCAACCTGCCTATTTTATACTGAGATGCCAAGAAAATGATTGCACTAGTGGAAGCGCCAATGGCTTATATTGGGCGTCATGGCTATCCTTTGGTGAGAATTCCCATTCACACTTGTCATTTCCCAGACAAAAGGCCTTGCCAACATCTATTCTACATTATTAATAAGTTCAGCTGTTTTTTCGTTGTTAGAGAAACCAACAGATTCTCTCTTATTCAGTCACCTACAACTAATGTAGGTAGGTAGCATACATTACATACAATCACGCTTCTTTCCCATCGGGAAAGGCAGAGACTAAGGCTCTCCACTTGCTACTCATTTTAGCTAGCGCTTTAATACACGCTTTTCGATTACGGGTAGTGGGTACCCACTGAAAGAAAGAAAATACTTACGTTTAATCCTCATACACAGAAGTGGCGAAGAACACTTGACCTCATCTAGATGTCTTCGATTTGGTTGGCATAGGTACCAAATCCTCTGCGTCCACGCCCACCAGTATACCTACTCATCTATCTGCTTCCGTCCACACTCCCCACATTCTTCTCTGTTTGTACATTAATATCACTCCTGCATATCAATGATATGCTATCCCTCGGGAACATACATTGTTATGCTGATGACAGCACATTGCACAGGAGCTACTGGGCTCGTTCGGCGGCGGGGCGGTCGGAGATTGAGGATAGACAACAACTCGGGGCTGATCTCGACAGGAACCTCGACTGTACCGAGAACCTTGTCGAGTTCAATGCCCGCAAAACACAGGCGTGTGCATTTACCGCGAAGAAATCCCCTTTCCTTCCCCTACCCTCTCTTCAGAATGCATTATTACCAATGAAGGACAACCTTGACATTCTTGGCATAGACGTTCGTCAAGAGCTCAATAATAAAAAATACATAGAAAGATGTATAGGGCTAGCTTCGCGGAAACTAGGAATACTGAATAAGGTAAAGCGATTCTTTACACCGGACCAGAGGTGTCTGCTGTACAAGACGCAGATTAGACCCTGCGTCGAATACTGCTCTCACCTCTGGGACGGCTCCGCGAAGTATTTGCTGGACGCTCTCGACGCTATGCAGCGACGGGCTATCCGTACAATAGGTTGTCCGTAGGTAACGGGAAGCATTGAGCCGCTAGCTGAGCGCCGAACAATAGCTTCCTTGGCCGCATTCTACCGTATTTACCACGGCGAGTGTTCTGAAGAGCTCTTCAATCTGATCCCACCCTCTTCCTTCAGATCCCGAACAACGCGTGCCGGGCAGAGGTGCCACTCCCACACAGTGAATAGCATGTTCACGAGAACCGAACGATAGCGGCCTGGAACGCCCTGCCTTTGCACGTGTTTCCTCCCACATATAATCCTGGGTTCTTTAAGCGGAGCGTGAAGAGGCACATCAGTAGGTCGTCAAGTTGAGGGCCACTCTCTATGGTATTATGTGCTGTGAGAGTGGCCCACAATCGCTAGACGTCGTCACGACTTACCACCAGGCGGGATGCGTCAATTTGGCGAACCCAAATTAAAAAAAAAAGAGGTAGGTAGGTACTGGCTTAATCTTACTTTCATGCTTCTTTTGCAACACATAACTTTCACTGCCATACGTTACATATGTAGAGAAATACTCCTTTCAAACACACCAGGCACAATGATCATTAAGTACAACTTCTACATCGATGATAACCTGACGAGCACCTGATCATCACAGTAGGTTTATAATTTTGACGTTTACGACATTCATTTTCGTTCCTAACAGCATCAACCATGCTACACCTGAGTTCATACTGACGCTTGCACTGGAACTTTCAGAAGTGACATCAGTGCCCGTTTATGGTACTAAAGTAGGTTATGCTACATACCTACCCGTTTATGGTACATACCTACTTAACGAGTACGTATCTATACTATCACTACATATTACAAAGTTAATCTCAGTTCATTCCTCACCACTCTATTTTTCCAAGTTCACAGATACAGACGACTTTGTAACTTTTGGTCAGGAATTTCCGATTACGCAAATGACCTGATACTTGCCTCCCCTACCGTTCCAAAGTCCAGGTCGAACATCCCACATTTTTCCATCACTTTCATTTCCCGATAAGATAGCGGATCTATCAGCAACCTAGTCAAGGTCGGATGAAATCGTTCGTCATACTAGCCATAAATAAGTAGGTACATACTTACATGAATATGCCTATACCCGCATATGTACTTACTTTGGCTCTTCAATAAGTTAGTAGCGCGAGTTTGACTAATTCTGCTTCCTTATAGGTACCTACTAGATCCGCTTCGCTTTTACACATAACTTATAAGCCTCACGACAATCCGTCCAATAGATTAAGTATAAGATCGACATGCACACTACGGATCTCTGTTCTATATAATAAACCTGCGATCCCCTCACTACGCTTGTACACGACAATTTTAAAATTACGTATGCATACATAATTATACCTACCATACCTTCCTTGTAATCCTTCCTCTTCACACTGTGCAACGCAACGGATTTTGATGGTGCAGCTTTTAGTAATAGACTAAAAGCTGCACCATCAAAATCCGTTGCGAAGTTTAAAAGATCTAAAGCGTACAGGGAGCAGGAGATTCGGTTTTATTTTAATAATATACATTTTTTTGCACATTCTCACACAGCATGACCCAGCCCAACTAAGCTATAAATAAGTTTGTGCTATGGGATATGTAGACAACTGATAAACTTATTCTAAATACATACATATTATACGTACATAAAAACACCCAAAGTCCGAAACAAACATTTGTGGATCACACAAATATTGTAATCGACTCGCGGGATCGAACCCGAGACTGCAGCGTCGTAAGTCGACGCACTACCGACCAAGCCAACGATACCACCATGTAGGTGGTACCCAATCCCACGTGACTAAAGGCTTGGGCAAACCAAAAGCAGTTGCAGTGCGGTAGCAGTGCGGCAGCAGTGCGTCTAGGTTAGTAAATAATGTAGTTATATGAGGGACGACACACTGACCAAACGCGGGCCCGCTTTGTTCTGTGTGTCATCCCTCATATAACTACATTATTTACTAACATAGACGCACTGCTGCCGCACTGCTACCGCACTGCAACTGCTTTTGGTTTGCCCAAGCCTTTAGTTTTCTCTATTTCCCCTATTACCGGGATGAACATTATACCTCCTTCAAGATTTACTACGAGTAGCTTATTACAACACATCATAGGGCATTGCACTCAGTGCTAAAGCTACTTAGTGAACGGATTATCTGAAACAGTTCAGTGGTTTTAAGATTAGGTACCCTCTATCTACCGGGCGCCACTGGAAATACCTTCTGCGTGTGAACCAGAGACGCCCGTTGCCGGGCGTCTCTGGTTCACACGGTTCACACGATTCACACGGTTCTGGTTCTGGTTCCCGGTAAGAGCGGCCGCGGGCTTGGGCCGCGGAATTAATAAACAAGTTAAAAATATGGCCAAAATTTGCCATATCTAAAAAATGTCACATGACATGAAGGTCAACATCATTTTAGAGGTCTCTGACCATGCTGAGTTGATTGCAGCTGGTCTTGAGTCTCTAACTATTACCGTTCTCGATTTGACCTTGACCTTGAGATCAGAGGTCAAAGATCAAGTTCATTTTAGACGTCTTTGACCATGCTAAGTCGATTTGCGTTTACACCGAGTCTCTAGCTCTTACCGTTCTCGAGTTGAAAGTTGTTCACGGACGGACGGACGGACGGACGGACATTACTGTTGTATAAGAGATTTTCGTTTCGAAAACTCTAAAAGGTACCCTCTATAAACAAATAAATTGTACCTCTTTAAATATTAGTACAGATAAGCTTCTTGCTTATCAAATTTCGGCCAATCCCTAAATTGACGACTGACGATACACTGTGACAGAACAGGACGTCAACGTGATGCAGGTGATCAAATACATGTAACGGGTATACTTGCGCAAACCTAGTACAAAATCAGGCTGTGCAAGTCTAATTATTAGTAGGTTTGTGCAAGTATACCCGTTACATGTATTTGATCACCTGCATCACGTTGACGTCCTGTTCTGTCACAGTGTATCGTCAGTCGTCAATTTAGGGATTGGCCGAAATTTGTTTCGTGTATTTGATGCAATGCTGTATTTTGATAGTTATGTGAGAGATTTACCGGACACTCACACACAGACATCTAACCCAAACTAAGCTATAAGTAAGCTTGAATAGAATCTGTACAACTGATAAACATACTTAAATATTTCTAAATACATACATATTATATATAGAAAACACCCTAACACCGAAACCAACATTTATTGTGTGGATCACCCAAATATTTGATTTGACCCAGGGATCGAACCCGAGACACCGGCGTCGAAAGCCGATGCACTGTCGACCACACCACCGAAACAGTCATTAAGAAGTCCATGATATCTTTCTATTGTTCGGCTTTTCCTATCTCTTCCACGTGGATTACCAAATCCCTACACGCCAAGCTCTCGTAAGTATACGTGGGTCGCCTCTTTATTGTATACACAAATATCAGCACTATTGGTTCACTAGTTTACCGGACTCAATAAATTTCGCATTTAGAATATTATTGTTTATGTGAATGATCATTCAGTTTTTAACATTTATAACAAAAAGAAAATATTTGATTTTCTTATTTTTTTGCTGCCTCTTTTTTGTACGGCCACAGAGAATGATGTAGAGGAAATAAGGGTGCATATTATAAAAATGAATACCCTTAATAGTTAACAATAATATAATGCGCAATAATGTAAAGTGTTGTCCAAGTTTAGACATTTTATTTATTCGCTATGGCAACATAAAGTATTAGGTACATTAGTGTAAAAAATAACGTTGGGCCACACCTGCGCATTCGCACAGCGGAACCGCCTCGTTTTTGATGTATAAACCCAATAAATATGCAGCCACGTATAAACAACTCCATCATACACGTTCTCGCTCAAACTAGGCAGTGTGAGTTTTGAGAACTATATAACTGCCACAGTATGCTGAATAAGTGTGTAAAATTCTCCATATTGTAAACTAGAAGTACTTTGGTAATGGATCCGAGTCATGGATCGAACCATTGACTGGGCACATAAACGGTGATGGATATGGCCATATGGATGCCATATCTAGGCATTTTCAATCACGAGCATCTTAACATAACACCTTATTTGCTTTAGTAAACTATATAGATTGCTTTAGTAAACAGCAGACACAAAAAATTCCTACGAGTAGGAAATTTTTGACATGTTCTGTTTCAATTCATATAAAACATTACGTGACTATATGCGCTAAACGCGCTTATTGCTGTGCATTAAATTACATCTTATTAATAACAAGCTGGCGACAGCCGGTGCGCTATCATCTATGTAATTATTTATCACTCAAACATTTTAACGGTATATCTATTCCGTAGTGAGCCAGCGGTCATAGCACAACTGCCAACGCACTCAGCATTGTAAGTGTACGCATTATAGGCAGATTATTATGCAGTAGATCTTTCATGTTAAGTCACAAATCACATTTTACAAAAAATAAATCATTATGTATTTTAAAATAGCGTGTCATCACGGTTGAGATCTCCTCCAAGTTAGTTACTACCCTTCTGTAGACCTATCATGTAGTGAGCTGGACTAATTAGCGAGCACCCGAACTACTGTCCCACGAATATAGATTAGATTGAATTGTCGGCTACAAGAAGCTGCAAGCGGAACTAGTTTATGGTTTCAATGAAAAAAAGTCTTTACAGTAAAATAAAAAAATAAAAATATTGTACCTACTTGCATAGCCATATTTAATTATTCCAAAGTAAATTACGAAACAAATTATTTACATGCATTAATATACATATTATAACATATACATCTAAAAATGAATCTAAACGGAGCATGGTAAATATGTTCCACTAATGTGGATTTAAGAAATAGTATAATTTCATGAAATTAATGAGTACTTATACTAATGACAGGTACACGAGGAAAATTGCTAATCTTCGCAAGTAATATTATAAAATCTATTAAGTATATTATTTAGTAACTGGAGAAATTCATTAATTATATATTAGGTCGAACTCGCTATGCTACGGACAAAGATGATTTAATAAGGCGGACGTTTTATTATTTCCTTGGTGTAATGTCACAATGCCTGGAACAGACACAATACTAACTGATCTATACCTAACATTAACGACCAGCACGTCTTGATCTCGCTATATCTAATATTTATACTACATTTTATACACTATCTATCAAGGAATATTAGTAAACAGGGATAAATATAATTAACTATCAAAACTTCAAAAGGACTTATAAAGGTTTATCAAATGTAATAAATACAGTTCAATCTATTTTTACCCATGGTAGCCTTAATTACTATAATTGCAATTAGTGTTTTGACCAATTCTGCATTTGTTTATGATATTTATATATGAATCGTTCGACTCCCAAGCCTATCGACTGATATTTCACACATCTAATGGGTTAAGTATGTAAAAAAGTTTGCGATTGTCTTTTATATTACAGTGTGCTTATCGGGCAACACAGTTCAATAACCTGTGTGGTAGGTACTTGCAGTTAATGGCACTAGTCTATTTATCTTTTAACATGTAAGCGACGGCAATATTTAAGCAAGCAGATTTTATAGGTACCAGACGCAATGCACAAATTACTCACGCTAGTTTATACGACCTTTCACTATGGTCCACAACGCAAGTCTATTATGTTGATTGAGAATGTTCCCAGTCGAACATGTGGCAATTCTGTTAATTACATCTCTCAAAATATATTTATTTGCGCCCAAATATTATAAGTATAAAGTTAGGTCGAAATTCGCATAAAAGTTATTAAGATTAATTCTGACGTTTAGAAGTTAGTTATTATGTATTTCGTATTAGCAAATTGTTTTCGTAGGTATATTAAATTTATTTCGCAACTAGACCAACTCCCTACCCCTGGTTGTGAAATTTTAGAAATTCTATTGTAATATGAAGTGATGAGTGATCGCATGTGTACATAATATCGTGGCATTGGATCTGATTAGTATATGCAAGTATATTAGCCGCATTTAATAACAGTTAAAGATAACGTAAAGAGAATGGATTCGCATAACACTTCAATCTTATTTTTAACTAGGGATACCTACATTTAAAAGTTGACCAGCATCCTTAAGTTTACGTATTGTAACGCTTATTACCTATGGAGCTTGTCCAATTCTTAAGGTAATATTTACATGTCAGTGTCTCGGGTCGCCATCGCTCTGCAGACTGTCGCGTGGACTTGGCCGCAAGGGCCGAGTTTACTCGTTCTCTTCATGATCACCCGAATGTTAATCTCAGTTCGGTGTCCCTTCACTTCGGTGTCCAGGGTTTCCCTTCCTGATTTGCCGCCTCCACGTCTTGTCCATCGTCAAGTGCGGTATTGTGCATCTTTGTAGATCTTTGATCGTCAGATCAGGTAACTCAATGTCTCCTATGGAATATATAAAGACGTGTTCATTAATTTCGCATTCTCGCCTCATATAAGCCATGGCCGTATAGCAATTATTTGCAGTAGCAAGTACCAGTAGTACATTCGCATTTGCTCCCAGCAGACCTACCTATATTGCCAATTGTCCACATACAGACCCCCAGTATAAGTTAGCGTTACAATGGGGTCACCACATGACATTAAAAGAAGATCTCAGAACAATAACTTCGTGTAAGTAAGCTAGTTCGTTTTTTGCCACACGCCAACTTATACTAGACAACCTGTAGTAGAATAGTCATAAACCATCGAACCACAAATAAAGAAACCTGACGTCCGAAAGGCCGCTTTATAAATGGTACTGAAATAGGTTTTTTTATAACTATTTGTAACTATAATACTATACTACTTATTACATTATAATTTCGGTGTTTACTGTAATAAATAAATCAATATCTATATTTTATTTTTTTCGGGCATTAACATAACGTAGATATGTTGTATAAGTACATGAAGGCACAGTCGAGTAAACACGAAAATAGGGGTGCTTTTCCACTGGAGATGTGCTATGCTATAGATGCGTCCACATATCTTAGCACTGGTGGAAACTAATTTAACTAAGGTAAGGTCAGGTCATGTACCTTCGGACAAATTTAGACTATCTGAACTTCCAGGCATCATCTCTTCACATAATATATGGTATCATCATGATAAATTTGAATTGAATTAAATTATTTAAATTAGATTTAGAAAAATAAATTTAATTGAGTTGGATTGAGTTTGAATTAAATTAAAATTTAATTGGAATAAATTTGGATTGAATAAGTTAAATTTACAAATTTAATTTAAATGGCATACGTGGCAACAGTCAGTATTCTGGGAACCTTTCCAGACGGTAATGACGCGGAGCATTTTTTGAACGATATTTTGAAGTGTAAATATTTTTAGTACATAATTATTTAATTGTAATTCTTATTGAAAATAAATTTTGAGTAATCTTTATATGCAATTAAATTGAATTTATTTGAAATTTGTTTTAATTGTATTTAAAAAATTTATACCGTTACTAATATTCGTTAATTAAGTACACTTAAATTTATAGTTTTATTTATTTAATAGTAATTATTGTAAAATCAATGTCCAAAGGTAATCGCGTCCATAGATACAAGACATGACCCTAGGTTTACAGGTACAGGTGATGCATGCTTTCGATGGTCCCTAATGTCGATACATCGCATAGTTCGAGCTCTGCATATTCCTCGCGCAGCTATTTTACGGCAGCGCATCGTTAACATCGTAGCGAGTTATATAATAATATATCTCGTTATCATATAGTTATACGCCATCTTGAATTGAAGAGTTTGTTGAATAACTCGTTTACTTTTGAATAATTTAATAATTTCATTTAATTTATTATTTTAATCATAGGCGTAAGTAACTCCATGTTATACAGCAAAAGCTGTGAGAAACTTGAATTTAGTGAACCTGTGTTACAGATCTCTAGGCACTACAACAACAAATGGAAAAAAGTTGCGTAATCCAGACTGAAATTTACAAATTGGAACAAAAAAGTCCCCATGAAATTCAAAATGGCAGATAGGGTAACAAACAGAATACCACGCAAAACAAAAATAAGACTTATGACGGCCCTCAGCGATGCTTAAAATAAAATTGATGTACATGAATTAAAATTACACGAGTAATTTATAAAAAAATGACCCTTAAATGTAGATGGCTAATTAATGCACGCAACTGAATACCACGCAAAACGAAATTGACACCCGTATTCACAAACGACGCTGAAAAATCAATACGTTTTGACAGCGCTTAGCGTTCGCGTGCCTCATAGTGTCGCTTGTGAATACGGGTGTTATGACTGCCAATTACCTCCCTTAGCAAACCTAAAAGGAAAATTTCTAAATAAAATAATAATAAACAAGCTATTCAACTAACAAGATTTTTCCGCCGCAACAAGTTATCCGCCTTCAAGATGGCGACTAACGCAATGAATTGATTACCACGATTAAATTTAGACTACCAGTGATCTTCTCTAACGGATTCCTTTTTAATTTACCCTTTTTATTGGTGGATATGCACCGAATACCACGAAAATTTAAATGTAGACTGTCAGTGATTTCCAGTAGGGAATCCTAAAAGAAAATAGTTAAATAAGTTTAAAATAAACGAGTTATTCAACAAACCCTTACATTCAAGTTGGCGGATAACGCAACGAACTGTATACCACGCACAACTAAATTTAGACTACGAATTCCGAAAGAAAACAGCTGTTTAATTATTTTCGGGTTTGGTTCATTTTTAAACTAAATCGCATGGGCTAACTTCATAGCACATCTAAGGGTAATAGCATACACGGACTGCTTGAAGCAGTTAGGATGGACTACATTAAGCTGCTACTGCATAGTGAACTCCTCTATGTACCGATACACGTACCCGATCGAGCAGTTGCAATTGTTCCTAGCAGTTGGTATCCCGGTGCATTGGCGTCTGCGTCAAGCAGTCGCCAGGCATACACTGACTGCTCGAGCTATTCGGAAGCCACATAACGAAATGGTCTGGCTAATAGGCCAGCTAATTAGCAAACAACAGTCCCAGTATTTTAGGAACCTGTAGCTTCGGCTGTAAACTTATATTTTCTTATCGCAATCGTTTATTTTAGCAAATATCTCGTTTCAACGTACCATAAAAGGCTGCGTTCGCGCCTGCCACTGAGCGGTTACTATCAACTGCATGAGGCGTCATCAATGCCAGCTTCAACTGGTTGGTTGAATATGACTGCTTCAGTGGACCGTGTATGTTAATCACCGTCTAACTGCTCGAGCAGTCCGTACATGCGCCGGCCCTTACTCGCTCAGCTACATAGCTTAGCTTCTGCACACTCGCAGCTTAGCTGCATAGCACATCTTTGGTGGCAAAGCACCTTATGTTTGCACCGACTTATTGGTCTCGATGACGAAGGGTGGCTATAGCTTAGCAAGTCACCCGGTGATCACGGCCGCGGTAACCCTATGTAATACATATAGTTATAGCTCGCAGACTTGCACAACACCCTTAATAGTCTGATCAAAAACATCGCGGAATTTTGAATGAGCAACCAAGGTGGGGAACCACCACCATCGCAGCGGTGACACCGATCATGGACGAGTGGCTGCAGAGGCGGCAGGGTGACCTCACGTATCGCACGTCGCAGATTATTACCGGGCACGGTAATGCTTCGGTAAGTATCTGCACGGCATCCATAGTGAGGTCACACCCCAGTGTTAACACTGCGAGGCCTCCGGCGAAGACACCGCACTCTACGCGTTGGTGAAGTGCTCAGCGTATGCGAGTCAGCGCCGGGACTTCGTCGTGGATCTGGGCGTGAATACCCTCTCGCTGAAGACCATGCTTCAAGCCATGGTCTCCAGCTGGAGTAGGTGGAACGTGGCGTGTCCTTGAAGAGGCCGAGAGGGAGAGGGAGCGTACCCTCCCCGCTGAATTTCGACGTAGGCGGCCAGGGCGAAGATGCGGCAGGGCTGAGGTTCCGAACCACACTCACCGACGCGGAATAAACCCAACCTCAAAGATGCGGTATAATACCCGACCCAACCGCGTGAACACAGGCCACGCAGGTAGCCTAAATCCGCCAGCACCACAGAGAATACCTGGCAATGGACGTGGGAGCGGCCGCGACCACAAAGATAAATGGAAACTGCTCCATGACAAATTAGAATGCACCTGCTCACATTCCAGACACTACGGTTGTCTCCGCTTCCTGCGATTACTTCGTATTTCAGGAAATGAAATAACCTTGAAAGGAAGTCGATTTGACATCATTGATAGGAATAATAAAGGAGGAATCCCTAAAGAAATTTTGTGCTTTTAGTGATTTCTAAATTAGAAAATCCGCTGGCATAAGTTCATAAATAGTCCAGGTGGAATACTTTAAAGAGACAATATCGATATTCAAAAGTAAGATAAAGAGAAAATTGAAATTCCGCAATCCTTTTGATCAAAACAAGTACATCGCGTGCCATATTAGTGTTATTTTCCGAAAAAAAATATAAAATATAGATAATGAAACGCGAAAGTTTAAAAGTTAATAAATAAATATGTTAGGAACATACGACTGATCACGAATGGTTAAGACACAACACAACTATTACAACAAACTTGAAAATATACACCATGACTTTACAACCGTTTTGAAAAATAAGTTGAGACTCAGTTTCGATAACAGAACCGAATGAAAGATTTGTTTTAAAAAAAATGATTTTTTTTATAAAAATAATCAAAAACTCATGGTAGGTAACTTCTCACGCTTACTAATTCATAGGATTAGGATACAATATTTTCATCCAAAATTACGTGGCAGCCGGCACGCCTAGCGGCTAGCTTCATGCCTTCAACCGATCACAGCTGTTAAGCCTAGTTCGCATTAGGCTAGTAATTTAGAAGAGTAGCGACTAATTTAGTAGCCGCCTAGTTCGGATTAGGCTAGTAATTTAGAAGAGTAGCGAGTAATTTAGTAGCTAAATATGTGCGAACTACAAAAATTTAGTCGAGTAATTTAGTAAATGATTTAGTCGAGCCAATTCATTATTTTTTCGGGCGAGTAGCGCCTCCCACCACGCATCCGTGCTCACTGGTTCACCGGCTAAACAAGTCCGAACCTGTTGATTAGTCGAGTTCATTAGTAGCCGCCTGGCCGCAAAAATGTCGTTTCGCAGGAGCGAAGAAACAACTTTAAAATTTGTTTCCAAATATTTAGAACATGATTGCTTGTGGAATATTAAGACCCCGTATTATAAAATTAAACAAATAAAACAAGCTGCATACGATTTAGCTTAATCAGTTTATTCACTCTATTGCGTTGCAGCCCGTTCATCTCGCACAACACCACTCACTTGTGTACTGTACTAAACCGTAATGCGAACGATTTCTGTGTAGTAGCGAGTAGTTTAGCCACTAAATTACACACTACTCTACTAAATTACTAAAGCAGTGCGAACTAGGCTTTAAGTACGAAATTTTATTTTTATTTAAGTATATAAAATAGAAAACTACACAACCAATGTCGAAGGCGTGTCGCGATTTCATTGACGGATTCCGAAATCTACTCAGAGTCGCGACCAATAAATAATATAATGACATTAGAAAGGCGTCTGATTACTTTTAATATTATCATCAAATTTCATTTTTTTTAAACTCAAACGACTGAAAAAGTTTACAGAAATGACCAACTTTTTATTATTACCAGTACAGCCATAAATCCACGGTGTATATACTTTTACATAGAAAAGGCACCCAAAATCCGAAACTTGCAAATCTCCTCAATAAATCAACTCCGAGGCAACTCGACGTTCGCACATTTCGCTATTGAATGTGACAAAATGCATCTTGCGAGCGAGCGCTTCCAGTGACAAAGAAGCGCTCTTTAAAGTACATATCCTACGAGGGTTCTTATACCTAGTTGTGTAGTTTTATACACAACTTTATCTAATCTCATACATTAGGTATTTCGAAAAACACAAATTTGAAGTTATCGACAATATGGCAGCAAAACTCAACAAGGCTTTAAAGACTGATCGAACGACATTAGCCTTGTTATTGCAAGCTGAATTTTATCATAATTTACTATGATTATATCCAACGGTTTTTATGATTTAAAAAAATACTTTACGATACTGATTTGCATAAAATCTCATACAAAATCTGTATCATAAAATACTTTTTAATTTTTTATAGTACTAGTGTCATAATCATAGGCTTTATATGTCAACTATCGAAATCATAATTCGAATTTTTCGACATGAGAGTAGATAAATGTATGTGCCATACTCAGCGGCGACTCGCGAGATACTAGTCACTGCCTGGAGCATTTCGTAATGGGAGAACGACCTTATTGTTCTTACGTAGGTAAGTTAAATCTTTCACCTCCTAAATAAAAAAAGAAAAACTGTATTAGATATAAATATGTATGAAACTTACCTTGATAAATGATGAAAAAGATGTCGCAGTCCAAATGACTCCCTCAAGGGTTCCAAGCAGGGGTCCTAGTGGACGGAGGCTCAGACTCACTATATACGAGATAAGATTCCCATTCGTTCCACCACTGACAGGACGAACGGGCAGAGACTTACTTTAGATCGAGTGATATTTTTTAGGCTCGTGGCACTAACTAAAAAAATTGTCACCAAAAGTCTTCTGCTGTTGTTCTAAATGTGGATCGACTTACCAAAAATATTATCACTTTTATGCTTCGTTTTTCTATCTGGCCAGAGCCACGTCTCTGGATCGGCAGGTGCATCGAAATAACTATTATATTTGAACGGATGAATAAGAAATTTGACACAATTCCAGTTTAAAATGGAGAAGTCTATACCCATTTTCCTATTACGGTCTCCGGGAAAAAGACGCTTTATGGTTTGAATTTAAAAAGTTTACTGCAAGTAGACAAATTTTATCCAACAGTGCTATAATTATTTAAAAAGTTACTTTACGATACACGTTTGTTGTAAATCTCGTGGAAATCTATATCTAACTTCTTAATTTTTTAATAGTTTTTCAACTTTTAAAATCATAATTCCAACTTAACAGCACGAGAGTGGATAAATAAAAAGTTTAATAAAACACAAAATTTATGTTTTTTTTTATTTTTTTATCTTGTTTCATAAACTTTATAACACCTTTCATTACCCGTATCAACTTCATATTATTCATATTGTAATGAAATAAGTAATCAAAAGAAAGTTCGATTTAATACAATTTTTAAAACAAAACCGACAGTTTTAATACTATGTTCAGGTACATTTATTTACTTTACGTAAAATACTAATCGCATGGCAGCATTATATAACATTAAAACTGTGCGGTCGGGGAACCCCCTTCAGGAACGAAGTTCTTTACACAACTGCAACGCAACCCCCATCCTGGGTTAGGTTAACTTAGTTACTTTTCGTTTTACTACGCCGACGCTAAATTTAACAAAAAAAGGCGGATCATATTTTGGCTTCTGCGGACCACCGGTTGGGCACCACTGATAAGCGTAACGTGACGATTTCTACTAAATCGAACTACCCGTAAGCCGCGTTTGAGAACTTCGTTCCAAAAAATATACCTTAATCTTAATCGGTGAGATAGAAGTACCATTACATAGTCATAACAATTAAAAGTATCACATACCTATTTCATTGTAAAATTTGCATTTGCATTATATAAAACTAAATGGCTCAGCAAAACGCTAAATGTCCATTGGAATCATTATACATTATTATATAATATATACCAGTGTTCATATTATATTATGTATAATGTCGCAGGGGATTTGTACGATTCAGTCTTTTACATAATTACAATATGGCGTAACCAATTTAACTGTCAAATCTTTTATTTTAATGGAAAAACGATAAGCCACTTAGAAATTTGTATAAAATACCAAACTATGACGTCTCTTATTTAAAAAACATAAATTATACTAAATTAATCATGCACATTGCCTGCGACATATACATACATGTAATTTTTTTTAAATTAGGAAGGAACTATAAACATGGAATGGTGGGGACATGACTAAAACAATCGGACAGAACTAAGGATAAAAAGCGTATCCAGCAGACGCAACATAATCCATCTGCGACAAGATGTGAAACAAGGGGACTTTCCCACTAAACTATTTTCAGCATTTAGCTCTGAGATCGGTTGGTCGGCTGTAAAAGGCATCTCGCTTAATAAAGCGCACAGAAAGTGACTCGCCAACCAAATTATAAGTATTCTAGACTTATAATTTGGTTGGCATTTAATCTCAATATGAGTATCTTGGACTAGTGCATGGCGGTTAATCTCAATATGACTATCTTGGACTAGTGCATGGCGGTTAATCTCAATATGACTATCTTGGACTAGTGCATGGCGGTTAATCTCAATATGACTATCTTGGACTAGTGCATGGTGGTTAATCTCAATATGACTATCTTGGACTAGTGCATGGTGGTTAATCTCAATATGACTATCTTGGACTAGTGCATGGTGGTTAATCTCAATATGACTATCTTGGACTAGTGCATGGCGGTTAATCTCAATATGACTATCTTGGACTAGTGCATGGTGGTTAATCTCAATATGACTATCTTGGACTAGTGCATGGCGGTTAATCTCAATATGACTATCTTGGACTAGTGCATGGTGGTTAATCTCAATATGACTATCTTGGACTAGTGCATGGTGGTTAATCTCAATATGACTATCTTGGACTAGTGCATGGCGGTTAATCTCAATATAAGTATCTTGGACTAGTGCATGACGGACTAGACGTGTACACAGACAGTAAAACTGGTACAAAATGTCGCACAGCGTTGGACTTTCTGAGAGGGATTGTATTCGCAAAGAATATAATATAATACGTCAAAGAACTGAGGTAAGAAAACTAACGTTCATTGTCACTTTGAAGGTCCCAATTTGGAAAGTTATTGACACTTTAGTTAAGAATTTAGAAAAGGTTTGTGTAAATATATAGACTAGGCATAAAACCAGCCAGATCATAAAAACAGTTAACATCTTAGAACTAATATAAATTGTAATAACTATAATACTATTATTTAAGTATATAATTAATGGCACGGATATTATATCACTTATTAGGAACACATTACATTAAACATTTTTTTAGGAATTTTTATGTTGGGGCAGATCCTAAACATAGCTGTGATTTTCTCATGAGGTCTTATACGACCAGGTCGCGTATAGTTTAGTATTTATATGGCAACATTTATTATAAGGCACCAACCGATATAAATAAGTAGAATGAAATATCAATTGATAAAATCGCAGCTATGAATAAGAAATCACAAATCGCAAGCACCAATGAGATTATACTTTTTACAATATATACAAGTACAGAATATATCATGTTCTAAAGTAATTTTGTATATGTAATGTATTTATACAGTATAATATATTCTGTGCGGCAACAGAACCGACCGTCATTATATAGTTACAGAATACAGCTGCGTTTATATTCAAGTAAATTCTGAACGCGTTAGTCGTTTTTAATAAAATGTATTGATTAAATTCGAACAATCACATGTTTAAACATATCGTAATGTAATGTTCGTTATATTCTAAACATTATATAAATGACGACGGTTTACAATCGCATTAGACCTAACACGGATAGTAGCTGGCTGTGCACAATATCTGCACAGCCAGCTATAAAAAATACTAGGTACTAAAAAAGGCCCCTCAGTCTTATTAGGTAATTCAGGTACTATTTACTATTATAATTATACTAGCAGTCTTTGACTAGCGAATCTAGTGTTATTTTTAAATTTAAAATAGTCGAGTGTAAACAAGAGACATCACGACTCAATAAAAATCGTGAGTCTAAATATGTAGACTAAATACATAGACTAAAAAACTATTGTTCCTAGTCTAAGGCTAGTCAATAAGACATAGTCTTAGACATAATTTCACTATAGTATTAAAAATTCGCAAATGTATACTTAAAATATAACTTATTTATGTTTACACTTGCTTCCCTATGGTGCCGTTTTGACATTGTTCGGTCGTCAAGTTTGGAATTTTTATTTGTAAGGTGCAGTTAATATAATGATTCATTATACACCTAGGCATTTATTGAGTTAGAGCCGACAACGCGACAACAGACTGACGTTATATTATAAATCTGAAAAATCTTACCTTTGAGAAAAAAATAATAATAAAGGTACCACAATCCCAGCTCCATCAATTCATCGTTCTTACTGTCACATTTCAGTATTTATAAAATAACGAAGGTCTCCTCGTGGGCTCTTAGCATAAGTTTGGAGCAATACATTTCAATTTTTATTGTCAATAGTGAGGTGCAATTCAAATATATTTATCACACACCTCGACATTTCTGTTTGTTATTCGAAATTTAAAATCATGAAATCGACTACGATTTTATTTTACATGAATTTTAACATTTCACGTCACTATTTTAATATGTCAAAACGGCTATGCCACTACTTTATATCATATAAAAATCTTTTGGTATTTAGCAAGCTTTGGTGAGTATTACGCAAGCATTGACAAAGTTTTGAGAGGGCCATAAGGTTTATAGAAACGTGTTTACTTAGTACAAAATTAATTATAAAAAAATAAGACGATAGATGTCGTCGGAGTTCTACGGCCGGAAACCGTTAGTACATAACTATACATTTATAAATTGTCATCAATCACTTTGTAAGTATGTGAAGTATTTAGCTGTTTTTGACACAAATGAATTGATTAAACCAATTTATGTGGCATTAAAAGTTGAAAACCGGAGAAACTTGTGAACAATTATGTGGTTATTTACATTGTACAAATAAAAACATTAACTTTACTGTTATAGGAACTCATATTATAAATTTATAACTGTTTCTATTCCAAACAAATATGAATTCCAAAAAGCAATACTTATTTAATTATTTTGTTGATTGATTTATTTAAAAAGTGTTTTAAAAGGCCCTGCATTCAATATTTAATGAACAATGAATAGATTTTTATGCAATAGAATATTCACTAACTTTCCCTAGTAATGTAGATGATACCTTCGGTTCCGTACACAGCCTGCGTCATATAAAGATTACCATTAAACAAAACAAATTATTGAGCACAGGTTTACGCAACAGCAAATACCTTTCATAATTTTTTAGGGTGATGGTAAGGATATCTTGTCATGTGTCGTGATCCGTTCATATAGTGTTGACGGTTCGGTCGTGCAGGACCACCGACGTGGTTAGTACCTCTTACCACCGGTGGCCTAAACTGGTGCGCGTGCCCATTCACCACTGTAATAAAATCAAATATTATTTCTAACCCCTGAGAGCCTAAAGGATTATTTTATGATAGAGATGATTTTAAGCTTTTATAATTTTGAAAGATCGTCAGTTCGGTTACTAGGAAATGATGGGATCTCAACACATGGCGGTGGGTTTTATTGATTATGAAAATTCATCAGCTCAGACCTTGTAGCAGACACCCGCGGCCATGTTTTAAGATACATATATGTCACCGTAGGAACACACTGTTGGATCATAATCAAACTTGCGTGATAGTAAATGGTTCAAAGATAGATGAACTGTAAAATACTGGTTGAAGTTTCACGTACTATTTTCCCTTTATTCCGCCCTGTACCATTGGATTTGCCACTGGGGTCACAAAACGGAAAAAATCTTCCGGTTTGTGCCATTGTTCTAAAAATAGAGCATAATCTAATTACGTATGATGCATTGGCCACTTATGTTGAAGGAGGTTCTTAAGTGATGTCTATTTATATAAATGTCACATATACATTATGTCACTTGAGCATATTTATTCTTTAAATTTATCATAAATCAAATTATAATATTTGGAATATGTATGTGTGATGATAAAAATATTATAATTATATTCATACAGTAAAGGCTATTTTCAGTTGATTATTATATAATCAACTGAAAATAGCCTGTATTATGTAAGTGAAATAAAATGAGATGAAAGGCACCTTGCGCGCTGATTGGTTGCACGATAAGTCCATCGACTGCCCCGCGCTGCTATATTCATTCGTTTGTTGTAAACATAAAATTATGCAAACCAACAGTGACTTGGTGAATATAAAGTATTTGGAAACCTATTTGAAATAACTTACAGCTTTCAAATTACTGACTGACACTTGTGTTTCATTCCTAACACTGTGGACCCAGAACCTACTTTAAAACCGACCAACCAGGAACAGCCTTCGGACACTTGACAATATACATTGTCATTGAGATATTCAGAAAAAAATTAATGAATTTGTGTAGCATCTTATGTCTTATTGTACTTAAATATTGTAACGGATATTATGAATAAATAAATAATAAAATATGACGGTTTCATTACGATTGTTTATAATCAACTGAAAAAAAATACGTGAATCTATTACCAGTATGGTACGGTCCACAATCTTAGGACCGTTTACAATCATGCGAGTTTGATTATGATCCAAGAGTATTTACAATTCTATGGTGACATACTATTTACTTACTATTTATATTGTTAATTCATAATTTGATTGATTGATGAACTGCTTCGGTGGCGTGGTCGGTAGTGCATCGGAGATTCGACTCCGGGTTTGTGTGCTCCACAAATGTTTGTTTCGGAGTTTGGATGTTTTCTATGTATATTATGTATGTATTTCGAATATAAAAGTATGTTTATTAGTTGTCTAAATCCCATAGCACAAGCTTAAAGCTTAGTTTGGGCTAGATGACGCTGTGTGAGAATGTCCAAAAAATATAAAAAAAAAAAATACGATGTTGGTGAAAAGAAATAAAATTATGAATTCTGTATGCTGAAACCGTGACGCGAAACAGGTCATTGTGTGCAAAACTAAACACAGTGACTAACGAACCTTCGTCTGTTGGACGACGTGGTTTCACAAAAACTTCAAAATCTGTTTCGCGCTCAGTCGCCTTTTGTTTATACTTCAAGCTAATTTCTAACACACCGCCGCGCCGCCTTAACAGGCGTTCCCCTCGCTCACATGATTAGGGCGTATGGTGCATAAGTTACGAATAAAACAAATTGGCGTTTTGACAACTCACTAGACTAGATCTAGTTACGCGGCTGATATGACTTTACACTAAAATGTTCAGTTTTTTTGGTGTAAAAGCGATCTGCTACATATAGTTTATAAAATGTTTTTACCTTTAATTTCTATCTAATATTTAATCAAATTACATTATTAATTTCTTTTTAAACCTATTTATTTGCAATAATCACAGTATTATATTTGGATGTTTCTATCAACATGGGGTCTATAATCCGCGAATCGATCGAACCACTGACATGAGTGTTGTCACTCTCCCTTACCATGGCGCTCGGAGGAGTTTGTCGTTATCCAATAATATCGCAGGACATTTCAAAAAATGTGTTAATTGAGTCACGCGTTCCGAATTTACTGCGATATCATTGGTAATCGACAAACGCATCCGATGCCATGCTAACAGGAATCCTGACAACTACTTTGTTATATTTATGTCGCCATGACAACACGATGTTCCAACTTAGATATCGATAAAAAATTGCAAATGCAAAGAGGTTCAATATAATCATTATTGTAATCTTAACATAGTATAAAACAAGTCACTTCTTGCCGTATGTACCTATGCCTATGCATAGATCTTTAAAACTACGCAACGGATTTTGATACGGTTTTTACCAATGGTCGAGTGGTTCTCGAGAAAGTTTAGTACCTACCCACATAGCTAGTTAAAGATATTTTTTTCTGATCTGAGAATAACGTAAATACCCATAATGTTAACTTTATTTCATTAAGTTTAATACCTATTACTATTAGTGTCTTTTTTATCTACCGCGACTTTCTAGCGTGAACATTTTGTTAATACACATTAGCAATACGGACCTAGGCCTCATTAACTTAGCCCGCTATTTTTATATTTCAAACATACATAGGTCTCTTTTCCATTGGACTATGGTATTCTACTTAACAACCTGTCCATCAACACCCGCCATATGTACTGACCTGTTTCATCAATCTCCTTTCATCCATCTTTTCTACCTGCCCGAACCATCTAAGCATCCCTTTATCTAGATCACTACACACCGCATAGTTCCCGTATCACGCGGCCGTTCCTCACTTTAGCCATACTTTTCAAACTTCTCAGTTTCACTCCCTACTGCATTTATTTTACTTTCATGCTTCTTCTGTCACTCCCAATATTCACTACCGTACTGAAGTGTAGGCACAAGCCCTCCTATACGCACAGCCAGCCGGGCTTTCTGACCGTACCTCCTGACTGTTCATAATGGTATTTAGTGACCCAATCACTTGACTACCTGCGATAACTCTTCGTTTAATATCAGCGTCATAATACCCTTTATCCTTTTTGAACTTGGACCCTAAGTGCACGAACTCTTTCACTTGGTCCACTTTTTCTCCTTCAATCACAGTCACACATTTTTATATTATATCGTACAAAATGTTCAAACTGGTCAATACCCATACCAAAATCCAATCTTAATCATTGTTTTAGCTAGAGATACCCCGGGAAGTGTCCATCTGAATAGCGAATGCGATATTCGGACTTATAATATTTGCACAAACCAAGGGTATTCATTTTATTGGTGGTTGGCACCCGATTGGGTTTGAGCCCCCCCCCCATAACTTTTTATTATTTTCAATGTGGTTAACCTACTCGGTTACCAAAGCATATAATAGATATTGTTTACTAATGTCATAAAACAAATATACACACATTTTTTTAATAAAACCATTTTACCCCCTTTATTTAGCCACGTACACGAAACGACGAAAGTTCGTGATATGCCAACCTTAAGGTATTGCTTAGATTGGTGAGATATTGCTTTCAGTGATAAGATAAGGGAGTCCTTTGTACATCAAAAAATAAGGTTAGTGATATAGAGTTAGTGATATAGGGTTAATGGACACTTACTGTTATTAGACGTAGAAGGGAAGTGCGGGTAGAACTGGCGGGGTGGCGGCGGAGGTGCCCCGTGCGGCGAGTAGGCAGGCGACGCCGCTGCTGTCGGTTGTAGTTGTGGCTTTGCAAGTGGTTTCTGTAACGGTTGCGCAGATGGTTGCCGTACTGGTTGCAGTACTGGTTGCGCAGATGGTTGACGTATCGGTTGCGCAGATGGTTGCCGTACTGGTTGCGCAGATGGTTGACGTATCGGTTGCGCAGATGGTTGCCGTACCGGTTGGGCAGATGGTTGGCGTACCGGTTGGGCCTCTGCTTGGCATACAGGTTGCGCAGCTGGTTGGCGTACTGGTTGCGCAGCTGGTTGGCGTACCGGTTGCACAAGCTGTTGGCGAACCGGTTGCACAAGTGGTGGCCGTACCGGTTGCGCAGCTGGTTGCGGGGGTGGTTGGCGTACCGGTTGCGGGGGTGGTTGGCTTACCGGTTGCGGGGGTGGTTGTCGTACCGGTTGCGAGGGAGGTTGGCGTACCGGTTGCACAAGTGGTTGCCGTACCGATTGCGCAGCTGATTGCGGGGGTGGTTGGCGTACCGGTTGCGGGGGCGGTTGGTTTACCGGTTGCGGGGGTGGTTGTCGTACCGGTTGCGGGTGGGGTTGGCGTACTGGTTGCGGGGGCGGTTGGCGTACCGTTTGCCCAGGTGAGTGCCGTAACGGTTGCACCGGTGAGTGCCACTGCGGTTGCGCAGGCGGGTGCCGTACCGGTTGCGCAGGAGGGTGCCGTACCGGCGGAGGGTGCCGTACCGGTTGAGCAGACGGCAGCCGAACCGTTATCCCAGGCGGCAGCCGTAGCGGTTGCGCAGGCGGGTATCGTACTGGTTGCACAGGTGGGTGCCGTACAGGTTGCGCAGGCGGCTGATGTCTAACTGGTTGCGCAGGCCGCAGATGTCGAACTGGTTGCGCAGGCGGCATATGCCCAGCTGGTTGCAGTTGGGGTTGCGGCCGTGGCGCACTCGGTCCCGGTCGAGGCGGACGGAGGACTTGTGGCGATTGTCCTCGTACAGTATTCTGTACATTCCCTGCATATATATGAGGCATCCTATTCCCGTTTACGGTAGTGCCTCTTGCACCCGCTGTCAGCTGCGGTTGTAAAGGGTTTGATAAATTCGCCTTTGGTATTTGGACTCTCTTCAGTGGTGCGACAGTGCCATTTTTTGTTAGATGTGCCCCGCTCGTAGAGGCCTTAACGGCAATTGGAGTCTTGTGGCCTGAAATAGTATCGGAAGCAACAACGCTGAATACACAAAAGGATCTTGTTTCTACATCAAATAACTAAAATAATTAATTTTAGGTTAGGTACTTTTGAATTCCAAATAGATTCGAATACATTTAACACTCGTAGGATTACCTATTATTAAGGTCGATAACTGTATATTAAATAAGACATTTTATTTAATATACAGTCATCGACCTTAATAATAGGTGTATAAGTGTATGGTAGGTAACATACCGTTGCGAATCATTTCCAATAATTTTTGGAGCGACAGCTTGGGATCAGGTTCGACGACAGTTGTTGGACGTGGGTTCTGCAAACATTAAATTATGTATGTTATCACTCTTACAATTATTAGGCAATAAATCATAGTATCAAACAATCAAAAGTTTCATGATTTTAGGCGAAAATCATATTACAAGGATTTAAAATATTGATTTACATACATTTAATTGGGACATTGGTACTTTATTAAATTTAAGATAATAAATAGTAAAGAGTATAGGGAAAAATAGGTAATATTTGACATTATTACATTGATTTAGTTTTAAGAAGACATTACATTATGTTAAATTAATTGGTAAACATGTGCTCAAACTTAAAAAATTTACAAAACTTAACAATTACAAAACTATCCAAGATGGTATTGGGATTCACATCCACTGTGCTCTGCCTCACCGAGTATGCAATTCATAATACAATAATGTCTATAATAATAATCTTTGAATAAAATGATATGTCGAATTACCAAAATAGAATTACAAATGTCAATAATTAGATCAATTAGTCATGTAAGTACATAAAAAATGTCATAAGTGAAAATTAAAATGTCGTAAACAGTGTCACTTAATTAGTCACACACTGAATAAATATACCTTTCTTTTCAAAAAATCTAATAGTTCCATTTTGAACACATTTAAATCTAGTAGTTCCATTTTGAACACATGTAAACCCCTCATTTCTAAAATAGACACTGGCAACTTATTAAACACTCTTGGTGCCATTGCCAGATAGCTTTTGTCATATACTGGTTTTTTATGCAATCTTAAACGAATTTTGTTTTGGTGCCGTAGCTTCTCAAGTTGTGTTTTGAGTTCTAAAAACTCGTGAAAGGAAGGCCATGAAATACTACGTATATTAGAATGTAATATTTCATGGCCTTCCTTTTATTTAAGATGCTAAGTTTCTTTGAACGTTTTTTTGGTTTTTGATTGGTTATTTCGTTTTTTTGATATTTGATCGGTGACGTAAAATAACATGTTCATGAACATTCAAATATCAAACAGCTGATTAAAAAAATCTATTAATGCAGTTAACATTGTTTTAAAATAAAATAAAGTCTCCTTTCAGCAAAATTGTCTATCTACAAGACTTAGAATATTTAAAGTACTTTCCCTCCATGTAGCACGGTCTTGGCACATACTGTATAATATGCTACCGGTAACACCTGTTATTAGTTACAACGCGTTGTAATTTAGAGCATTTTAGAAATGTTGACACTGAAGGTCATTACTAAAACACTATAGAATCCCGAAAGACGTTTGTGCCTCGCCCGCGCCGTCGAGACCTGATATATTCCGTTTTTAACAGACTTCCAAAAAAGGAGGAGGTTCTCAATTCGACTGTTTTTTTGTTTGTTACCTCATATATCTGTACTGGGTGAACCGATTTTGATTTTTTTTTTAAATGATGGCTGTAATAGCCGATATCGTATTTATTTTCACTGACCGGTGAGGTGAAACCGGTCAGTGTAAATAAAATTATAACAGTGGAAAAGTATGTTTTTGTGCAATACATGTATTTTATCGCGATAAAATAAGCGTGCAGTAGGTATAGAACTAACAGTACCGTGGGAAACCAACGTACCTAAAGACCGCGCTATAAAGGTACACAAATACTTTGAATTGACTAATAACTAATAACTTAACCAAAAATGGCTATATATGGTAACTTTATGCTGTAGAAGTAGGTGCAAGGGGAAGTCTAGCTAAATCTCTTTACAACTTGCTTAAAGATCTCGCATTGCCGAGAGCTTCAGTAAGCTCTTTACTAGGACGAATATCTAAAGTGGCACAGTTATTATCTTACCAAATTTGGCTGAGTAGTCAGGCTAGGGGGTACATGACGCATGGTGAAGGTAAGCGCTGACTAGTTGCAAGGTGGCCACCCTAAATCTACAACTGAGTCGCAAGTGGCTAGGTTGAGGGGGGAACACGTCGCTTGGTGAAGGTGAGCGCTGACTAGTCGCAAGGTGGCCACCCTATATCTACAACTGAGTCGCAAGTGGCTAGGTTGAGGGGGGAACACGTCGCTTGGTGAAGGTGAGCGCTGACTAGTCGCAAGGTGGCCACCCTAAATCTACAACTGAGTCGCAAGTGGCTAGGTTGAGGGGGGAACACGTCGCTTGGTGAAGGTGAGCGCTGACTAGTCGCAAGGTGGCCACCCTAAATCTACAACTGAGTCGCAAGTGGCTAGGTTGAGGGGGGAACACGTCGCTTGGTGAAGGAAGGCGCTGACTAGTCGCAAGGTAGCCACCCTAAATCTACAACTGAGTCGCAAGTAGCTAGGTTGAGGGGGAACACGTAGCTTGGTGAAGGTGAGCGCTGACTAATCGCAAGGTGGCCACCCTAAATCTACAACTGAGTCGCAAGTAGCTAGGGTGAGGAGGAACACGTAGCTTGGTGAAGGTGAGCGCTGACTAGTCGCAAGGTGGCCACCCTAAACCTACAACTGAGTGCATGTTTAATTAGATCTCATCTCACAACGCGTTGTAATTAATAATGAGTTCTTACGGTAAATATACATTTGATACTTACGGACTCAATTATGTTTCTTGCTAATTCCATAACGTTCAATAGCAGTTGACTTTGTAGTGTTTGCGGACCCTGCAACAGTTAGGTACTTAATTAAAGATGGTCGTCTAGTCGTCCTAGCCGTAGCCGGTTGAACTTACGACGTACCTTACAATAGGGAAGATGCCTACAACTAAAATAAATAATTTAAATGTATTTGATAAATAGAGAATTCCAAAAGAGATTCGAATATTATATTCATACAAATTAACTTACTTGTATTTATTTTTAATTATCAATTGAAATACTAATAGTTACTGATTTGACAGTAAAGTGTCGTTATGGGTTTCAATTTCATACAATTTTCAACGTCCCGTTTTGACATTTTATAAAAAAAAGGTGATTTGATTTGACCGTCATCTTTTTTGAAAGCGCGCGACGTTTTATCTGAAGTTTTAAATGCTTCGATGACGTCATATTTCAAGCCTTCTTTTTTTTTAATTTCGCGGTCCAAGGCCGCGGCCGCTCTTACGTCCGTTACCGGGCGTTCATATTTCAAGCCTAGTCTAGCCGTAGTGCGTTTATAGCGTGCGGTAGATAGATACCATAAGGGACTTACCGCTACTAAAGATGACTGCTGGCTCAGTTGTGACACAGTATTGTTACCCTTATCACCTGAAGTCGTCGCCTGATAAACATTTACTCATTAAATTATACGAACGGTACATATACATGAATATACAGGTGTACCAAGACCATGCCATGTCCCAAGACCATGCCATGTCCCAAGACCATGCAATGTCCCAAGACCATGCCATGTCCCAAGACCATGCCATGTCCCAAGACCGTGTCTTGGAACACACTGTATATTGTTTTAAGCGGTGAAGTTTGCTATCCTTTATCAATTAATTTTACAATATAAATCAACATATTTTATTTTAAAGCAATGAGTTTGCTTAAGCTATTCTTAAAATATTAAGATAGAAATTATAAATAGATCACAAAAACTGATGTCCTCGGCAGGACTCGAACCCACGGCCTTTCCCTAACAGGAGGAATGCTCTGACCACGGAGCTACGATGACCACTACCGACAACATCGAGTTTTTGCTTCATATCATATTCATAATTACTAGATCGCGCTATTAAGGTTAGCGTTGGATCCACATACCGGAGTTCTGCCGAACTAACGGTACCAGTGTATCGTGTTACAACGTGGTTAGGATTCAAAATTAAAATACAAAAATATATTGATTTCGTAAGGATTCATCTAAAATTCAGTGTTTAAATATCGTTGTAACACGATACACTGGTACCGTTAGTTCGGCAGAACTCCGGTAGGTGGATCCAATGCTAACCTTGTATCGTTTTTGTGGTCTATTTATAATTTCTTTCTTACCCCAATGGATAGTGGTTACGACGTTATAATATGTCAAGCGTGCGAAGCCGCGAGCATCCGCTAGTGTGAATATGTAGTTATTGGATAAACTTGCCTCAATATACGCGTCCAGGAACTTAAACAGGTCAGCACCGACCATGGACTTGAGTACCAGTTTTGCGTTAGCCACAGCCGGTTCGTTCTTCTGCAGACGGGCAGTCCGCAACGTCCTTTGCCGTATCAGAACAGCGAGTTTTTTTTTGAACACCTTAACCCTGGAACCAAAGCAAAGGCATTGTTAAAAAATTAAATTACACCAGTCAAAATGGACCTTCAAGTTGCAATAATTTCTGTACGAATCATTGCAATTGAAAACTCGTGGAGGTCTTAACTACACCATTATAGCACAAATATCAAAAGTTCACATATTGATCCGAATTATGCAACAAAGATGAATAAACAACAAAATTTTCGTTTCTTTGGATTTTTCTCGTAAATGCTGATTTTTTTAAAAAAAATGGTTTGACAAAATTGTAGATTATAAAATTATCTATTTACATTAACCACTTTTTTCCTAATAACTTCTGAGATATTGCGGCTGTTAATGTCGAACAAGTTATATTTTACAATATATTATGCTGCTCTGCTCCTACTGGTCGTAGCGTGTTTGGTACATCGTTTGTCGTGGTGAAACGTGGTGGACTATTAGCACTGTTCAAACTAGTTTTAACATTACCACATTTTAAATTTTGGTAATAAATCTTTATTTTTAAACTCCAAAGTTCAGTATAGACACTTATAGATATTGAAGAAACATCTTAGGTAAGTCTTGCTAATTTTGTTTTTAATTTGAAGCTTACTGTTGGGCGTCTTAATAAAATTCAAAATAATTCACAATAAACACCAACTCTTTTTTTTATTGAACGGACAAAAATTTTGAAAATTTGAAAATTAAAGTAAGTGTCAACTTTAAGTTACAATAAAAAAATAAATAAAAGGGTTTGAGTTCTTCCATTTACTTATTATTTTTTTTAGTTTATCCTCTCTCTATTGGTGTGCAATATGTTATGTAAACCTACTTCGTTCATTTATTCAATAGAGTTTCCACATTTTTGTAATAAACATCTTTTAGTACTTTTTAACTTAAACGCGTAATTTACCTTGTTTGGCCTGTCGTTTCGACCGATTTACATCGGACCGTGGTCACAGGCTGACAGAAGGTAAATTACGCGTTAAGTCCCGAAATCGTAAATATCATCTTTTAGGATCAGATCAATACTTAAACTTTTTGTTAAATACGTGCGAGGTGGTAACTAGTCCGTGGTCTCTCCCCTGCATTATGAAACTTATTATCTATCTCACTCTATCATTGCTAACCGCCAGCTAGGAATGCAATGCGCATGCGCCATGCGCCATTTTTGTTGAAATTTTGACATTAAAGCGACCTATTAATTTTTGAATCGATTTATTATTTATTAATTACTGTTACTAATTATGTCTATGCATAAATGATTTAAAACTAATCATTTGTTTTTAATATCCTAAAAAATCCTCAATATTCTGGTTCACAAGTGCTTTATAGTTCAAAACTTTTTCAAACTCCAATAATTATGACTTAGGTGTATTTTCATTCGGAAGGGCAGGTTATTATTTTTTTAAAGAAAATTTAAGGGCCGTTCCTAAAAAAGGATGTGTGATTTCTACTTGATTTTTTTTTAGTTTGAAAAATTTCAACTCACGGAACTGTAGGACTTATAATAATTACTCTATAGGGATTATGACATTTTTCTTCTGAATTAAAAACAAAAAATAATTATGTAACTGCTCTCAAAAAATGTATTGCCCTTGCTATTCATGCAAACGTGTTTTCTTTATTTTGAAAACTGTTTCTGTTACACAAATTTAGAAATTTTGTTATTGAACTGAGCGTTTTTTCATAACATATTACATACCAATAAGTAAATTGGAGAACTCAATCTCTTTTATTTATTTTTTATTGTAACTTAAAGTTGATACTAACTTTACTTTTCACTTTTTTTTAATTTTTATTCAGTCAATAAAACAAAAGTTGTTTATGCTGAACTTCGGAGTTTAAAAAAAAATTATAATCGATATTTAAAATATGGTGATGTTAAAAGTACTTTAAACGGTGCTGATAGATAGATAATGACATCTTCTATCAGCCATTTAAATTTGACGAATGATGTACCAAACATCCTGTATAACCTGTTACTCGCTAACAACGTAGCTATATATTGGTGAATGAAATTTTACCATTGGTACAGAGGAATCACATTGTCTGGTAATTTATTGTTCATATTATATTGATGGTGACTTTTGAGATTTGTTTATAATGGTGTAGTTTAATACCTTCGCCAATTTGCAGCTCAATACGAATTAATGCAAGCATACCAAGCAAAAACACATGCACAGAATTTATAGATTTTATTAATTTTCATTAATACATCAAAAATTTTAACAGTCGCTTTTAATAATTTTATTAATCATTTTAATACTCTAATCTCTGGGCAACAGTTCAACTTAAACTCGCCAAAAAAAAAAGAGAAAAGTTGATGGATTTTACATTTTATTCTCATTCCTACTTCAGTAAAGCAAAAGTAACATATAGTCTTCGAAGACAATGAAGCTACGTATAATTGAAATAATTTATATTTCAAATCAGTTCAGTAGTTACCGATTCAGTAGTTCAATTCAAAATTTTTTTTCGCAAGCTTTTACTTTATTGCTACTAAGAAAGCCCGGAGTGGACTTATACGCCATCGCCAGGCCAAATGCGATAAGCGTCGCAGAGCACTGGGCGAAGGAGCACATACTATTAAACAAAGTCGCTTTCGTTCTCTATGTATGCTCAACCATCAGATTTCGATGTGATGGCACCAAAGGTTAGACTGGTTCTCGAGGAAGGTTTCTGTGTATATAATTTGTCAAGCGGGCGAAGCCGCAGGTGTCCGCAAGTAAGTGCATAACACAAAGAATAGTGTTGTTCATTGAGATAATAAGAAAAATATTTTCATTCGAATATCATGCATAATACAAAATAAAGGTACATTATATCATGTCCAACCTGAGCTCTCGTTGGAGACAGCTTTTGCAGAGGCACTGTTCGTCTCCTTGTTTAGATCGTTTGCTAGGTCCAGCTGGGAACAAGATCAACAAGCGCCAAGCATACAACATTAGCAGGCCACAGAATGTCACACAGAGAAAGTACACTTTGAAATAAAATGTCACCTAAATAATAATTATTTTGTGGAATAGTTGTATTTAGCCAGCCTACCTATATTTACGCAAAACTACTTTCTCTGTATAGACTCAAGATAGACAACAAGAAATTAAAAAATAAAGAATGTCATTGGAAATGTCTGCGTTACACTATCCACAAATACTGTAACATCGAAGACATTTCCAATTGACATTTAAATTATAATAATAATTTAAAAGCCAGTTGTTGTTTGAAATTATAATAGAACTATGGTTCTAGGGTCGATGAGGAGGATCATTGTAGTTTAATGGTTTTTGTTGAATCTATTCTTGGCAAATATTGACCAGCATACTGAAAATTATCCATGGAGAATAATAAGAATAACATAACAATTGAACTTTCACCACTTGTATATGTAAAGTGCATTGTATTAATGTATCTATCACATGCATATTTATGGAGTTAATATTACAGCATATAGTCGCTTTGGTTAAGGAATATATTTATAAATAACGAATGCTTGCCTATTTGCTTTAATAGGAGCAGAAGGGTGGCAAAAAACCAATCACATAAATATTATGTCATAATGAGCAGAATCATAAAATAAGATACTAGCTGATTCCTGTGGCTCTACCCACAAAATATAGTTTTCTCGTTCCTACAAATAAGTGAGAAAACCTTCAAAATCAGTTCAGTAGTTACCAAGCGTATTCAATGCAAACATACAATTAAATCATTCCTCAGGAATAATGTAGCTACAAATAAGTGAGAGAACCTTCAAAATCTGTTTAGTAGTTACAATTCAAACATACAACTGGAAATACCTTCTGGTGGATACCAGAGACGCCCGACAATAGACATAAGACCGGGCGCGTTAGCGCGGATTATAAAAAAAAACAGTAAAAAAAAAACAATTAATATTTCCACTTTTAGTATTTGTATGAAGAGAATATGCACAGCATTGTAACTGTAGAATATTTGCTAAACTAATGTTTATTATATTACCTTCGCTAGTTGCCTCTGCCGGTCTCTTTCTATCACCTATTTTATTCAACGTAGGTAGCGGTGGAGGTGGCTTACTGGCATCAAATCTGTAAAATAAATTGCTACCTTTTCATCAAAGAATTTTACAGTGACATTCCACCTGGAAAGGCGACAGTAGCTAGTTTAAGCCCACCCCAGGACTATAGTTTATGCGATTCAAATAGTTAAATTATTTGAGCTCTAACAAGTTTACTAAATAGACTTAGAACATCTTAGTGTGTTTTATATTACTTACCCTGTAGGTAGAGCCACGGGCTGTAGTTTGTTTAGTTGTCCATTCACGGTTACACTTGGTGGATTACTGACTGGTGGAGGTGCTAAAACGTAAAAAAATACTCATTTTTATATTTATTTTTCATTATGGATATTGTGGATGGGTGTGGAGTCTTACATAATGATGAATCTTATTATCTGGTCTTAACTTATTGCATTAACAATTTACCATTGGTCCTGTTTCATGAGGTAGGGTATTTAGTTAGTCAAAGTTTTCTACATGCTTCTGAAGCTATTGTAGTTTCTTTTACAGGGGCGAAATGTGGGTAAAACACTAAAATATTGTTTTAAATATTCGCGAGATCTACTTTTTGGCCACATGGGCGATAACTAGAAGGTAGCTAATATTATGTTGATAAGATCAAAACTACAAACCAGTAAAAATTGGAGGAGTCACCACTACAGGCGCTGTGGCAACAGTCGGCGGCGGTGGCGGGGGCGGTGGCGGGGGCGGTGGCATCAGCCAGGCGCTTGGAATTTTCATGCCATGAGGTCTTGCAGTAGAGGTCCTTAGAGAGTTCCCTAATGGCCTCAACTGCAAGACCTCAGGCGCAGGCGCAGGCGCAGGGGGCGGCGGTGGCGGTGGCGGAGGAGGCGGTGGTGGTTTATTCCTTAGCCCATAATAAAACATGTTTTCATTGTACCGTTCTTGGAGTACCCTCGGTATTTGCCCAGTCGTTAAAAATAATACTTGCTCTTCATTTGTGCAATGCAAATAAGTGCATCCTGGCCGATTACAGCCAGATCTATTTTGGAAGTCGTGGCAAAATTTTAAAATAGTTTTCATGGACTCCGGGTTGAGGGTGTGCTCATATCTGCAATGAGACCCTTTCGAGCAAATACCCCATACAAAATCTCTACAAGTTTTGTCCTTGTCTGACGACTTTGAAGTCGTGGATTGCGCATTTTCGGTGACGCGTGGTTCTGTGGCTGTTGATGTTGATGGCGCTGCTGTATTTTGCGTAGTTGTTTGTATGGTAGTGGTAGGCCGTGCACCCGCTGCTGCACGGCCATCTTGTCTGTTGATGTTACTCATGACCTACGAAAAAAAAATCACATCATCTTTGACACCACGACACAAATAATTAACATGGAAAACAAAAACTTACTAGATCCTATGTAATAAAAAGGAATATACTGATCAAGATGTGTCACCGCTTCTTACGATCCATACCGTGCCACTTTACTGCGAGGAGTCTAATTAATATTAATACTTTCTTATCTACGTGTAATACACATGCTCGCATAATCTCTTTACTTTTTAAACTTTTCTGACTTTTGAAAACTTTAAGTCAAATTTTGTAAGCAATATCACTCCATTTCACATCCGGTAACGACCAATCACACCCGACTTCCACTTCCAAGTTCCTTCACTTCACTCGCACCAAACTTCATACTTAGCTAGCTAAATAAATAATGAGTATAATAACGAATGATAATTTTCTTTTAAGGTGGCGCCATCTCTATTTATTATTCCAATTTATTTATTCCAATAGATTAAACTCCTGAAGACCCCTGATCGTAGACATCTTATACAGTAGACCGGCTACCTCTACTAAATGAGTAATGACAGATTCTTTAGTGAGCCATTTTGAAGCACGTTTCTTCTTCTTTTTTTTAAAACGTGGCTCCATCGATGTTCCTCAATGATTTCACCAATGTCAAGGCACAAGCTTGATTTTTGCCGCACACAATAACTAGTTATTCTGAACTAGTTCGCGGTGCACGACAAGGAAACGTTGTTCGGTATTGCAATTGAGCGTTTGGGCCTTGATTTTTGCCCAGTGTCAGAGGTAATAATTATTTATTAAAGAGTTTTGTACATCACTAGTAAGTAATATGAAAGCCATTTAATGGTTAAGAACCATGTTTTATGCTGTATTTGTTACCGTAAGATCCCGTTTTAAGGGACAACGCGTTGTAACTAGTAAGAACACTTTATAACTAAAGACCTTTGAAACTACGCGTTGTAACTAGTAACAACACGTTGTTATTAAAGACATTAGTAGAACTGTTCTTTAATTTTGATGTCAGTTAAAACTACTATTGCCGCATTAGCCTGCAAATAAAAACCATAACCTAAAACGCGTTTTGTCTAGTGATAACTGTTACTAGTATGTGTTCTTACTAGTTACAACTATACAGGGTGAATTTTTGAAAAGGGCTTGGATGGCCAAGTCCAAAACTATAAGGAATAGCGAAAAATGCTCAAAGGAGTCACGAGCCCGACCTATTATAACTGCATATAATATAACTGCACCCTTCCAAGACTCAAGATAGTTATAGAAAAGTGTGTTTCAATGTAATAAATTGACATTTCATTGATTCATAATTATTTAACCATTCTATAATTTTGACATTCATTAATTAGCATTCCCCCTGTAAGGGGTTTATAAGACAGGCCGTGGGTTCGAGTCCTGCCGATGACATCAGTTTTTGTGATTTGTTTATGATTACTATCTTAATATTGTAATTATTTACAATAAGAATTACAATGTACAAAATATACATAATTATATACTAAAAATATTTACATTACAAAATATCGTTTAAAAAATCCTCCGCGTCATTGCCGACTGGGAAGGTTCCCAGAATGCTGGCTGTGTTGCCACGTTGGATGGCGATACTTATAATTTCGGCCAGAAATTTGGTCCTGAGAAGCATCGATTAGGCGTTTAGCAATGTCTCTATAAAGGTCTGTGTAAGTGTCTCTATACCCCAGTGTCTCAACCCCAAACGGCTCAAATATGTAATCACCTGCTAGGTTAGCATATTTACGCCGTTTGAGGTCTTCGGCCGATGCAGCAGCAGCGCCGGCACATCCGGATGTGCTTGGAAGGTGTAAAGGTGCTAAGGTGTCACCGCATGTAGCGACCCACACCAAAGGCCTTCCTATTGTAATTAATTATAAATTTTATATTCATTAATCACTTTAAACATAATAAGACAAATGGATTATATAAATCGTCGCTTGAAGGGTTTGTCAAACATTTCTACG
This sequence comes from Nudaria mundana, assembly GCA_963556515.1. Taxonomy (NCBI): domain Eukaryota; kingdom Metazoa; phylum Arthropoda; class Insecta; order Lepidoptera; family Erebidae; genus Nudaria; species Nudaria mundana. The sequence goes on along the minus strand of OY748286.1, from coordinate 37,337,290 downwards.
TTATGGACGTAAATTGACGTGAATGACCAATTTATCCGTGCCTCGGAGAGCACGTTAAGCCATCGGTTTCGGTTGTCATACGAACATCTATAGCGGTCGTTTCGGGTATTTGGAGCCCTAAAACAAAATCCGACTCGGTCGGGTGGCAATATAATTCTAACACTAATATAAAAACATACAGTTGAATTGAGAACCTCCTTCTTTTTTGAAGTCAGTTGAAAACAGAATGTTGTTATAATCAAGTCGATAACAACATTAACTGGTAAAGTTTTTATCGATACCATAAAGGTTGTTGTACATCATTAGATTCAGTTCCTAGAAGCTCATTACTGTTAACTTTGTCAAAAAAGTTGGTTAGCTAGTTGCAATATGAAAAACAAAACTTGACTTGGTTTTCAAATGTTTTCATGTTGTCATGGTGACGGTGACAGTGAAACGGAAGGAGCCATCATGCCATTAGCTATACATCAAAGGCTACTAGGTGAATTTAATAAAAAAATCCTACTAATATTATAAACGCGAAAGTTTGTGAGTATGTATGTATGTATGTATGGATGGATGGATGTTTGTTACTCTTTCACGTAAAAACTACTGAACGGATGTTAATGAAACTTTACAATGATATAGCTTATAAATCAGAATAACACATAGGCTACAATTTATAAAGATATTGTGTGAAATGTTCAAAATATAACGCGGCGCGACGGGAACGGGAAAAAATCCAAATTACCACGCGGACGAAGTCGCGGGCGACCACTAGTCCATATATATGTTTACTTTATTTACTCAGCTTTTTGTATAAACATGTAGAGGTACTGTTTACTGGTACGTATATAAACTATAGTTACATGTAAACCTTTTATTTTATTGTAGATTCCATGAAGTATATCATTATCTGGTGAAGATCATGAAGGTCTATTTATGTCAAACTATTTCGAAGCGGATACCAGCTCTCAGTTGACGAAATCGGTATCAGCTACCGTCACTAAAGCAACCCGAAAATATGTATTTGTCCATTGGTATACTGCGAGTATCAGTACGCCTCAGCTTACAACCCAGATTCTCTACTTCGAGTCCTGGTGTGTGAAATTTAGTTTTTAATGTTATACTGATAGCATCCCTTCTCAAAAAGAGGTTTATTTAAATACATTTATGAGAATGATTTTTGTAATAATTAATATAGTTGTTTTGTGTATTTTATAGTGTAATAAATGTTATTTAAGTGTTATTACTTCTTTTATTCAATGTGTAATTTTAATGCAACAATAGTCAATGAGTTTTATGTCATCGTACAAGGACGAACGCCGAGTGTACTCAAATGAGTACATTAAATAAAACGAGGAGCTGATTTTTTTTTCATTCAATTACTCAATTACTACTCGCAAAAAAGTCCGCTATGTCAATAATTTTTAAGGTTAACTCACTACAACATACTCGTAAAATAGCGAATCAAATTCATTCTAAAATAATTATTTGCGAAGCTAGATGTTATTACGGGCGTCCGGAACCCGTAAAATAATTACGAGGGACGGGAACCAAACTAAGGTCCAAGTCCGTATGTTACAAATTACCACGCGGACGAAGCGACCGCTAGTATAATATAATATATAAAAAATATTTATAGTTTTTCAAAACAAGTTTTTTGAAGTGACGAGTTGTTTTATTGGTCTTATGACTTAAAGCTGGACGTTGACGATTCACCCATTTGGTTTTCGCAACCATCATTTGTCAGCATTGATGGGTGCACCCCAACCGAATGGTTATGCATCCAAACATGGTACCATTGACGGTGCTACCGTTTAGAACACATGGCCATAGATAATACACATTGTACATAGCTTCACCATAGAGTAAAAAGGATAGTTCCTCGAAATTTCGTTAACTTTAAACTCCGAACAAAATACATTTCACACACATTTCACGCCTATATCCTCGCAGGGGTAGACAGAGGTGCATTACACACCCACAATTTACCAGTATTTTTAGACCCACATAGTAGGGGGCAAGCCTATTGCCGTCACCGGGCACACATGTAATGGGTTATGTCCAAAACGGCTGAATGCATTTAATAAAATGTTTCGGCGTCTTGGACTTGTATCCCAAATGTATTTAATAAATTTACAAAGTTATATATATATATATATATATCTCAACTACTACTGAGATATTGGCCCGTCAATTTTGACAAATGATGGTTGCGAAAACCAAATGGTTTCATCGTAAATGTGACCTTAAATTGAAATTGCAAATGGCCGCGCGTTGTGTTTGCGCATTTTATTTAATGCAGAACAGTAAATAGAGATGGCGCTACATAAAACGAAAATTATCATTTGTTCTAAAAAGCTAGGCACTGACGATTTTCGCAACCATCATGTGTCATAAAATTAAACGATGGGTGCACACCAACCAAATGGTAATTCAAATATATACATTACCTACTATCATAGATATAGTATGTGATTAAAGGAGCGAAGCGAGCGCCATCCCAAGTCTCTGATTACTATAATGTAATGGTAGGTAATGCAAAATGCAACCATTGACGGTGCTACCGTTTGGAACACATGGCCGGCCATAGATTATACACAATAATACACATTGCTCATAGAGTAAAAAGATACAGATTACGACAATGTAATAAATAATATACTCGTTTGTGCGTAAGGAGAAATACTATTGCTGTCTCTGTCTTTAACCACATGAAATTATTATATTATATTTGACAAATGGGCATCTATTTATCTAAATCTAAATATACTCGCTTTTGGGCTAAACGTAGTGACTTTATACCAGTTTTATACTCTTTGTTTGTGCCACAGTGAAAGTGAAAGTTGGCGGGTTCGTTAGTTCTTACGCAGGATCAGAAAAAATGTACAAAGTTATATTATAGATTATACCTCCTAGATTAAAAAAAGCGAGGAACTGCTAGTGTTTCCAAGTGTTCATTTTGGTTTTTGGTAAACATGCTAAATATGAGCATGCTTATGAACTGTTTACATTTCCTAGCAATAAGCATGCTATTTTCAAGTATGGTACTGAATAAGCAAGGCTGTGGAACTCGCTCCCGCCGAACATACAACGCTGCAACACTATTTTTACATTTAAAAGGAAAGTGAAGGAACACTGTCTCTCCTCTCTGTCTTAAATATCTGTATGTATGTATATATATTATTAATATATATATTTGTATATATGTATTTTCATGTATATATATTGTACCTATATATTATTATTATAACCTAATCTGTAAATATCTATATATATGTATTTGTGTAATATAGATCCACCTACGTACACATAAGACTTATTCTATCAAGCATTTCCTTCCCCTGGCCCACTGGAAGAGATTTCTTATGAAATAAGTGGTGCCTTTGTACTCAATCTATCCTTATTGTTCATCTTCTTCTTATTTTATTTGTCATGTGTGTACATAAATAAATAAATAAATAAGCATGCTCAAAGCAAACACTATACAACACACATGCCATTTTGTAGCGTGCTCTCTAGTACTAGCGAACGCCTGCGGTTTCACCCGCGCGAATAGTTATGTGGTTCCCAATTCCCATGGGAAGATTATTTCCATGATAAAGTAGTTACTAGCGGACGCCCGTGTGGAAGTTATCGGATTTCCAATTCCCAGGGGAACAATCGGGGGATAAAAAATATTAGCCTAAAATTACGTTAGGTTCTAGTAAAATACCGATAAAGCCTGTCTTTGTCATTCATTACCTCTGTAATGAGTTAAGCCAGAACAAACAGACAGACCGACAAACAAAAGTTTTATAATTTTTTTATTTTGTAGTGTGTAGGTACACCTATAATTTGTTAATTTTGAATTTCAAACAGTCAAATTAATTATTTATAAGTGTATTAATGTAGAGAAAATAATAAAACATGAATAAAACTCATATGCACTTCAACAACGATAGGTATAGTAAAAGTACCATCTCTGAGTAGTTTGCGGTACAATACAAAAATCATTTCATGTTACCTCATCTGTTTGACGTGTTGACTCTCAAAAATTGAGCGGTATAAAGAGTCTAGCAAGCTCAATAAGCAAACGTGTTCACAGGCGCTAAAAGCACCCCCTCCTCCACCCGTGCTGCAGGTAGCATGCCCAAAAATCACACGACCGTCGATTTTTGAGCATACACGAAATATGCATGCTCATTACTATTATAGCAATGTTTCGACACACATGCTACTAAGTAGCAATTGCTACTTAGTAGCATGCTTTCGTGCTAGTAATAATCATGTGTAACCGTACCATAATTATTATAACAATAAACATAGGGGCATTTCACGCCAATCGGTCAGGTAACAAAGCTTGATGTTTCCGAGTTTGTAATATTTAAACGTACCTACGTTCTGCCTATACATGGACCAAATATTTTTGAAATATAAGGACTGGTTTAATAGTTACGGGACGGTGGGTATGCAGTACTTCAATGCCAGTTTTTTAACTGTTTAACTGTTTTTTTTTGGAAGCGAATAAAAAAATATTTTTCATAAATAAATACAATTTCATTTTTGTCCTTAAATGTAAACTGTCTCAGAGAGAACAGCCAGTCTTGATAATGCCTCGTTTAGAGGCGAAACAATTGTCGACGTTTTGTTGTCTTTTTGATTCTGCGAAAAATTAATGCTATTAATTAATGCTAAAAAGTTTTTTCTTAAAAAATTTTTACTTACCATTGTTTTGTCATGGATTTTCGCCAAGTAACGCCTGTTTCTATCCAATTCTTTATCTAATATATAAAATTCTCGTGTCACAGTTTTCGTTGCCATACTCCTCCGAAACGGCTTGACCGATTCTCATGAAATTTTGTGTGCATATTGGGTAGGTCTGAAAATCGGACAACATCTATTTTTCATCCCCCTAAATGTAAAGGGTAGTCCACCCCTAAAGCAAAACAACGTTTGCCGGGTCAGCTAGTATACATATATAATTCTACTGTACGTGTGTATGTAACTGAACTCCTCCTAAACGGACGGACCGATGTTGATGAATTTTTTTGTATGTGTTCAAGGGGATTCGAGAATGGTTTTAGATTCACAATTTGGTTCTTTTTTTTGCAGGACAATGTCTGTCGGGTCCGCTAGTTTAAATATAATATTGTTAGTTTTTTTTTTAAATCCGCGGCTCCCGGCCGCTGCCTCTCCCAAGACCGTTGCCAACACTCCAAGAATTTCCAGTGGCCCCCGGCGGACTTTAACCACACGCGTGGCCTTTGCGCTGCGGTTTGGTCGGGATTTATCCCGCGTCGTTGGGGTCGGGTTTTATCCCGCGTCGGTGAGTGAATGACTTGCTCGCGGAAGGACACGACCGCGTTCCACCTACTCGCGCTGGAGACCATGGCTTGAAGCATGGTTTCCAACGAGAGGGTATCTACGCCCAGACCCACCACCAGGTCCCGGCGCTGACTCGCCCACGCTAAGCACTCCATCAATGTGTGGAGTGCAGTGTCGTCGTCGGAAACCTCGCAGTGTTGACACCGGGGTGTGACCTCATGATGGATGCGAAACAGATAGCTACCGAAGCATCTATGCCCGGTAAGGATCTGCGTCGCACGATACGTGAGGTCACTATGCCGCCTCTGCAGCCACTCGTCCATGATCGGTCTCACCGCCGCGATTACGGTTTGGTGGCTCAAGTCGCACCCTCCACGTCTCCATGAGATCCTGGCGGAGTTGGGACCCCTGGTCCTCGATTTCTCGAGACGAAGGCCTGTGGTCCCTCTCCAGCGCATCCTTGAGCTATTGAAACAATGACGCAATGGCTCTCGCTTCCAGATCCCATGGAGGGGTCCCGGCTAAGAGACATGCAGCCACTCCGGTGATCGTGCGGTACCCCCGTATGGTTTTGACGGCCAAGGTCCTCAGTGGGAGATTCGGAAGAGCCCCGTTCCTCTTGACCGTCAATCTTTCCGCCCATACGGGAGCCCCGTATAGGGCCATACTCCGCACGATCCCCAGGTACAGTCTCCTGCAGGAGGCGTCGGGTCCCTTTAGGTTGGGCGTGAGTCGCGAATGCGCGACTGATGCCCCCGTCACTTTTGGGACCAAACTTCGGAAATGTGGTCCGAAGTTCCATCGGCTATCAAGTACGATCCCTAGGTACTTCATCGAGGGCTTGATGCCGATGCTAACGTCTCCTACATTTATGCTGCAACCTTCAGGTGGACCGTTCCGAGGTCCGTGGAAATAAAGAACTTCGGACTTGTGCAGGGCCACCTCCAGTCCCAGCCGCCGTATCCGACCCACGACTTGAGCAACACCCGTCGTGACCTTGAGTGTAGGTATACTTGTCATAAATATTGTAACAAAGAAAAATCTTCGTTTTCTATTGCAAATAACCTTTATTACTTTTACAATGTGTCAGTTTAATACATTAATATAAATCAATTTAAAATATAAAAAGCTTATTCAAACTGCTTATTCCATTGGCGACAATAGTCTTTTAAACGTTGGGGCCAGTTATCAAAAGAAGCACGCACTCTTTCCATGGGAAAATATAGATTGTTTTAAGGACTCTAAATTATCATGGCGTTTAGAGCAAGCCGTACTACTAAAACTGACCATAAATCATAATCCAGCAGATTAAGATCGGGACTAGACGACAGCCAGTCTTCAGCACTGATGAAGTCGACAACGTTTGATTCTAACCAAGACTGCGTGGACCGAGCTTTGTGACCCGGCGCCGAGTCTTGCTGGAAGGACCATTCTTGGTTATTGAACATGGTGTTGTCAAGGGGCTTAACTACCATCGCAAGAATGGTATCTTGATAGACTTGTGCCGATGTTTTGATACCTGATTACCTGAATTTAATAAAAAAATCCTACTAATATTATAAACGCGAAAGTTTGTGAGTATGTATGTATGTATGTATGGATGGATGGATGTTTGTTACTCTTTCACGTAAAAACTACTGAACGGATGTTAATGAAACTTTACAATGATATAGCTTATAAATCAGAATAACACATAGGCTACAATTTATAAAGATATTGTGTGAAATGTTCAAAATATAACGCGGCGCGACGGGAACGGGAAAAAATCCAAATTACCACGCGGACGAAGTCGCGGGCGACCACTAGTCCATATATATGTTTACTTTATTTACTCAGCTTTTTGTATAAACATGTAGAGGTACTGTTTACTGGTACGTATATAAACTATAGTTACATGTAAACCTTTTATTTTATTGTAGATTCCATGAAGTATATCATTATCTGGTGAAGATCATGAAGGTCTATTTATGTCAAACTATTTCGAAGCGGATACCAGCTCTCAGTTGACGAAATCGGTATCAGCTACCGTCACTAAAGCAACCCGAAAATATGTATTTGTCCATTGGTATACTGCGAGTATCAGTACGCCTCAGCTTACAACCCAGATTCTCTACTTCGAGTCCTGGTGTGTGAAATTTAGTTTTTAATGTTATACTGATAGCATCCCTTCTCAAAAAGAGGTTTATTTAAATACATTTATGAGAATGATTTTTGTAATAATTAATATAGTTGTTTTGTGTATTTTATAGTGTAATAAATGTTATTTAAGTGTTATTACTTCTTTTATTCAATGTGTAATTTTAATGCAACAATAGTCAATGAGTTTTATGTCATCGTACAAGGACGAACGCCGAGTGTACTCAAATGAGTACATTAAATAAAACGAGGAGCTGATTTTTTTTTCATTCAATTACTCAATTACTACTCGCAAAAAAGTCCGCTATGTCAATAATTTTTAAGGTTAACTCACTACAACATACTCGTAAAATAGCGAATCAAATTCATTCTAAAATAATTATTTGCGAAGCTAGATGTTATTACGGGCGTCCGGAACCCGTAAAATAATTACGAGGGACGGGAACCAAACTAAGGTCCAAGTCCGTATGTTACAAATTACCACGCGGACGAAGCGACCGCTAGTATAATATAATATATAAAAAATATTTATAGTTTTTCAAAACAAGTTTTTTGAAGTGACGAGTTGTTTTATTGGTCTTATGACTTAAAGCTGGACGTTGACGATTCACCCATTTGGTTTTCGCAACCATCATTTGTCAGCATTGATGGGTGCACCCCAACCGAATGGTTATGCATCCAAACATGGTACCATTGACGGTGCTACCGTTTAGAACACATGGCCATAGATAATACACATTGTACATAGCTTCACCATAGAGTAAAAAGGATAGTTCCTCGAAATTTCGTTAACTTTAAACTCCGAACAAAATACATTTCACACACATTTCACGCCTATATCCTCGCAGGGGTAGACAGAGGTGCATTACACACCCACAATTTACCAGTATTTTTAGACCCACATAGTAGGGGGCAAGCCTATTGCCGTCACCGGGCACACATGTAATGGGTTATGTCCAAAACGGCTGAATGCATTTAATAAAATGTTTCGGCGTCTTGGACTTGTATCCCAAATGTATTTAATAAATTTACAAAGTTATATATATATATATATATATCTCAACTACTACTGAGATATTGGCCCGTCAATTTTGACAAATGATGGTTGCGAAAACCAAATGGTTTCATCGTAAATGTGACCTTAAATTGAAATTGCAAATGGCCGCGCGTTGTGTTTGCGCATTTTATTTAATGCAGAACAGTAAATAGAGATGGCGCTACATAAAACGAAAATTATCATTTGTTCTAAAAAGCTAGGCACTGACGATTTTCGCAACCATCATGTGTCATAAAATTAAACGATGGGTGCACACCAACCAAATGGTAATTCAAATATATACATTACCTACTATCATAGATATAGTATGTGATTAAAGGAGCGAAGCGAGCGCCATCCCAAGTCTCTGATTACTATAATGTAATGGTAGGTAATGCAAAATGCAACCATTGACGGTGCTACCGTTTGGAACACATGGCCGGCCATAGATTATACACAATAATACACATTGCTCATAGAGTAAAAAGATACAGATTACGACAATGTAATAAATAATATACTCGTTTGTGCGTAAGGAGAAATACTATTGCTGTCTCTGTCTTTAACCACATGAAATTATTATATTATATTTGACAAATGGGCATCTATTTATCTAAATCTAAATATACTCGCTTTTGGGCTAAACGTAGTGACTTTATACCAGTTTTATACTCTTTGTTTGTGCCACAGTGAAAGTGAAAGTTGGCGGGTTCGTTAGTTCTTACGCAGGATCAGAAAAAATGTACAAAGTTATATTATAGATTATACCTCCTAGATTAAAAAAAGCGAGGAACTGCTAGTGTTTCCAAGTGTTCATTTTGGTTTTTGGTAAACATGCTAAATATGAGCATGCTTATGAACTGTTTACATTTCCTAGCAATAAGCATGCTATTTTCAAGTATGGTACTGAATAAGCAAGGCTGTGGAACTCGCTCCCGCCGAACATACAACGCTGCAACACTATTTTTACATTTAAAAGGAAAGTGAAGGAACACTGTCTCTCCTCTCTGTCTTAAATATCTGTATGTATGTATATATATTATTAATATATATATTTGTATATATGTATTTTCATGTATATATATTGTACCTATATATTATTATTATAACCTAATCTGTAAATATCTATATATATGTATTTGTGTAATATAGATCCACCTACGTACACATAAGACTTATTCTATCAAGCATTTCCTTCCCCTGGCCCACTGGAAGAGATTTCTTATGAAATAAGTGGTGCCTTTGTACTCAATCTATCCTTATTGTTCATCTTCTTCTTATTTTATTTGTCATGTGTGTACATAAATAAATAAATAAATAAGCATGCTCAAAGCAAACACTATACAACACACATGCCATTTTGTAGCGTGCTCTCTAGTACTAGCGAACGCCTGCGGTTTCACCCGCGCGAATAGTTATGTGGTTCCCAATTCCCATGGGAAGATTATTTCCATGATAAAGTAGTTACTAGCGGACGCCCGTGTGGAAGTTATCGGATTTCCAATTCCCAGGGGAACAATCGGGGGATAAAAAATATTAGCCTAAAATTACGTTAGGTTCTAGTAAAATACCGATAAAGCCTGTCTTTGTCATTCATTACCTCTGTAATGAGTTAAGCCAGAACAAACAGACAGACCGACAAACAAAAGTTTTATAATTTTTTTATTTTGTAGTGTGTAGGTACACCTATAATTTGTTAATTTTGAATTTCAAACAGTCAAATTAATTATTTATAAGTGTATTAATGTAGAGAAAATAATAAAACATGAATAAAACTCATATGCACTTCAACAACGATAGGTATAGTAAAAGTACCATCTCTGAGTAGTTTGCGGTACAATACAAAAATCATTTCATGTTACCTCATCTGTTTGACGTGTTGACTCTCAAAAATTGAGCGGTATAAAGAGTCTAGCAAGCTCAATAAGCAAACGTGTTCACAGGCGCTAAAAGCACCCCCTCCTCCACCCGTGCTGCAGGTAGCATGCCCAAAAATCACACGACCGTCGATTTTTGAGCATACACGAAATATGCATGCTCATTACTATTATAGCAATGTTTCGACACACATGCTACTAAGTAGCAATTGCTACTTAGTAGCATGCTTTCGTGCTAGTAATAATCATGTGTAACCGTACCATAATTATTATAACAATAAACATAGGGGCATTTCACGCCAATCGGTCAGGTAACAAAGCTTGATGTTTCCGAGTTTGTAATATTTAAACGTACCTACGTTCTGCCTATACATGGACCAAATATTTTTGAAATATAAGGACTGGTTTAATAGTTACGGGACGGTGGGTATGCAGTACTTCAATGCCAGTTTTTTAACTGTTTAACTGTTTTTTTTTGGAAGCGAATAAAAAAATATTTTTCATAAATAAATACAATTTCATTTTTGTCCTTAAATTTCAGTTTATTTTTGTTGGAAAATAGGTGATATTGTATAGAGCGTCCTTGCTAAGTTTTACAATGGGCGTGACAGTGGAATAGGAGCTACAATGGAAATAGTACTAAAGCATGGCCCAGTCAAGGTAACCCCAAATAGGACTAAACCCGGAAAAAAAAGTTTTTTTACGTAAGTTAGTAGGTATACCTATACCTACATGGTTCAACTTTAATTGATGTAATTTCTCTATTGGCACATACATAAGCCAAGTCTTCTTTGCCAGTTACGTTCCACGTCGTACGTCTATGTAGACATTGGGTCATCCAAATGGAACCAAACTAAATGTAAATGGAACGTGGGTCCTGCCGAATACATTTAATTTTTTGTGATTTATTTATATCTTAATTATATTTTATTAATCTTTAGGATTTACTTAGCGGCCCGATTGTCTATTGGATCCTTTATTCTCATAAGGGTAACTTTTTAAAAAGGCAAATTCACTTACAGGCAATTTTACGCAAATCTTTATCTAATCAATGGTAAGTAAAATTTTTTTAAGAAAAAACTTTTTAGCATTAATTAATAGCATTAATTTTTCGCAGAATCAAAAGGACAACAAAACGTCGACAATTGTTTCGCCTCTAAACGAGGCATTATCAAGACTGTCTCAGAGAGAACAGCCAGTCTTGATAATGCCTCGTTTAGAGGCGAAACAATTGTCGACGTTTTGTTGTCTTTTTGATTCTGCGAAAAATTAATGCTATTAATTAATGCTAAAAAGTTTTTTCTTAAAAAATTTTTACTTACCATTGTTTTGTCATGGATTTTCGCCAAGTAACGCCTGTTTCTATCCAATTCTTTATCTAATATATAAAATTCTCGTGTCACAGTTTTCGTTGCCATACTCCTCCGAAACGGCTTGACCGATTCTCATGAAATTTTGTGTGCATATTGGGTAGGTCTGAAAATCGGACAACATCTATTTTTCATCCCCCTAAATGTAAAGGGTAGTCCACCCCTAAAGCAAAACAACGTTTGCCGGGTCAGCTAGTATACATATATAATTCTACTGTACGTGTGTATGTAACTGAACTCCTCCTAAACGGACGGACCGATGTTGATGAATTTTTTTGTATGTGTTCAAGGGGATTCGAGAATGGTTTTAGATTCACAATTTGGTTCTTTTTTTTGCAGGACAATGTCTGTCGGGTCCGCTAGTTTAAATATAATATTGTTAGTTTTTTTTTTAAATCCGCGGCTCCCGGCCGCTGCCTCTCCCAAGACCGTTGCCAACACTCCAAGAATTTCCAGTGGCCCCCGGCGGACTTTAACCACACGCGTGGCCTTTGCGCTGCGGTTTGGTCGGGATTTATCCCGCGTCGTTGGGGTCGGGTTTTATCCCGCGTCGGTGAGTGAATGACTTGCTCGCGGAAGGACACGACCGCGTTCCACCTACTCGCGCTGGAGACCATGGCTTGAAGCATGGTTTCCAACGAGAGGGTATCTACGCCCAGACCCACCACCAGGTCCCGGCGCTGACTCGCCCACGCTAAGCACTCCATCAATGTGTGGAGTGCAGTGTCGTCGTCGGAAACCTCGCAGTGTTGACACCGGGGTGTGACCTCATGATGGATGCGAAACAGATAGCTACCGAAGCATCTATGCCCGGTAAGGATCTGCGTCGCACGATACGTGAGGTCACTATGCCGCCTCTGCAGCCACTCGTCCATGATCGGTCTCACCGCCGCGATTACGGTTTGGTGGCTCAAGTCGCACCCTCCACGTCTCCATGAGATCCTGGCGGAGTTGGGACCCCTGGTCCTCGATTTCTCGAGACGAAGGCCTGTGGTCCCTCTCCAGCGCATCCTTGAGCTATTGAAACAATGACGCAATGGCTCTCGCTTCCAGATCCCATGGAGGGGTCCCGGCTAAAAGACATGCAGCCACTCCGGTGATCGTGCGGTACCCCCGTATGGTTTTGACGGCCAAGGTCCTCAGTGGGAGATTCGGAAGAGCCCCGTTCCTCTTGACCGTCAATCTTTCCGCCCATACGGGAGCCCCGTATAGGGCCATACTCCGCACGATCCCCAGGTACAGTCTCCTGCAGGAGGCGTCGGGTCCCTTTAGGTTGGGCGTGAGTCGCGAATGCGCGACTGATGCCCCCGTCACTTTTGGGACCAAACTTCGGAAATGTGGTCCGAAGTTCCATCGGCTATCAAGTACGATCCCTAGGTACTTCATCGAGGGCTTGATGCCGATGCTAACGTCTCCTACATTTATGCTGCAACCTTCAGGTGGACCGTTCCGAGGTCCGTGGAAATAAAGAACTTCGGACTTGTGCAGGGCCACCTCCAGTCCCAGCCGCCGTATCCGACCCACGACTTGAGCAACACCCGTCGTGACCTTGAGTGTAGGTATACTTGTCATAAATATTGTAACAAAGAAAAATCTTCGTTTTCTATTGCAAATAACCTTTATTACTTTTACAATGTGTCAGTTTAATACATTAATATAAATCAATTTAAAATATAAAAAGCTTATTCAAACTGCTTATTCCATTGGCGACAATAGTCTTTTAAACGTTGGGGCCAGTTATCAAAAGAAGCACGCACTCTTTCCATGGGAAAATATAGATTGTTTTAAGGACTCTAAATTATCATGGCGTTTAGAGCAAGCCGTACTACTAAAACTGACCATAAATCATAATCCAGCAGATTAAGATCGGGACTAGACGACAGCCAGTCTTCAGCACTGATGAAGTCGACAACGTTTGATTCTAACCAAGACTGCGTGGACCGAGCTTTGTGACCCGGCGCCGAGTCTTGCTGGAAGGACCATTCTTGGTTATTGAACATGGTGTTGTCAAGGGGCTTAACTACCATCGCAAGAATGGTATCTTGATAGACTTGTGCCGATGTTTTGATACCTTGTTCACAAAAGTATGGCTCAGTCACTCCTAGATAGCTAACACCCCACCAAACCATCACTGAAAAGTCGGATAATGCCCTCGTTGCACCCTGTCGACCAATTGGGAAGCTTCCTTAGAGCTTTGAGAATAAATAAGGTCATGTTTTTTGTTAAAAAATTCTCATCCGTAAACTATTTTTTCCTGTGACATCCCTTTGCGTACCGCTTCAGTAGTTATTTCAATTTTACTACCCTATTATTTTTCAAATTTTCAGCTAAGAAATGACCAGTGCGTTTCTTATAGGCTGCAAGGCCTAAGTCATCTTTTAAAATACCTACGTGACATGGTTCTCAGGTGCTATCTTCATCTCCCGAGATAAAATCTTTTGCTTTCGGACAGGATTTCTTCGAATTTTTTCCCTTATAGTACGTGGGCCGTAGAACATTGAAAAATATTGATTAACAGCAAGCTCATTTTTCGTAAGTAGCTTTATTTCACCGAGTCCTACCCCGATTTCTAAACAAAAATCTCAAATCAGGTAGCTAACAGAGTTATCCAGTTAAAATATTCGGAACAAAATTGTAAGGTTGCATTAATTCGTATAGAGCTGCAAATTGGTGCAGGTCTTAAGTACACCATTATAAATCAAATATCAAAGTTCCCATCGATCCGACTTGTGATAAAAAATGTTATTCAAGGTTAAAGATGAAAATTTTCGGTTTTTTGGATTTTTCTCGTAAACAGTGAATTATATCAAAAAAATAGTTTGAGACAAAATTGTAGATAATAAAATAACCTACAAAACTGGCCTTACAACTTTTTTCCTAGGAATTACCATTACTGAGAGATTGCGGCTATTAACATCCGACAAACAAAGCTGATCCGCTCCTATTAACTCTGTCGTGACGTTATAATGTTCAATCAAACAAATATCGCCATTCAACATCCGACAATGACGCGGAGGATTTTTTAAACGATATTTTGTAATGTAAATATTTTTAGTATATAATTATGTATATTGTAATTCTTGAGACATGCAGCCTCTCCGGAGATGCCTGCGTCACCTTGGTGGTCCCTAAGGTGACGCAGGCATAGGAATTTCAGATAATGTGGTCCGAAGTTCCATCGGCTATCAAGTACGATCCCTAGGTACTTCATCGATGGCTTGATGCCGATGCTAACGCCTTCTACATTTATGCTGGAACCGTTATGGTGGACCGTTCTGAGGTCCGTGAAAACACAGAACCTTGGACTTGTGCAGGGCCACCTCCAGTCCCAGTCCCAGCCGCCGTATCCGACCCACGACTTAGCAACACCCGTCGTGACCTTGAGTGCTGCCTCCTGGTACGTTGCACCCCGCGCCGTGACGAGGGTATCGTCGGCGTAACGTGCTACGCGTTGCCCTCAGGCAACGCACCCCACAGCACCTAGTCGTAACCGATGTTCCAGAGAAGCGGCCCCAGGACCGACCCCTCACGACACATCTCGCCTGCTCTGCGGCTCTGCTCCTATTAGTCGTAGTGTTATGTTATATAATAGGCCTCCCCGATAAATGTTTGATATAAAATCAATACCTATTAAAAAATTTAAAAAGAAAAATAATTTCAAAGAATATTCGTCGGGGGCTGCCATTGAACGAACAAGTTTTGTATTATTATAGTAACGTAAATAATTGGAGTACTTACACCCTTAATGTATAAGCCGGGCCCCTACAATGGGGAGTATTAGAAGTTGATGATATCAAATAGTGTTGGCAGCAGAAAATTTAGAATTTCGATATATATATATATATAAATAATATATAGGTACTGCAGCGCCCTCTAGTGGGTTAAACTGCACCAAAACCGTACTAGCAGTTTTAAATTTACACAAACAAATGTTTACTGCAGCGCCCCCTGGTGAGTTATCACCGTAACACCTATCAGAACATTCACCAATCAAACCCAAACCCATAACTGAAAACTGCATCAAAATCGAACAAGTAGTTTTATAGAAATAGTATAGCAACATGTATTTGCACAAACACACAAACAAAGAAACACAGATCCTCTCACCCCAAACGCATATAACGTCTCCGTTCCGTCATGGGTACAAATCAACACAAAAATAGGTTCCAATTCTAATCATATTCTAATCTATCTATATATCAGTAGTCCCTAGAATTTGCACGTTCAACTAAACAAACAAACTCGATAATATCTACTACTTAGATAAATTTTATTCATTGTTAAACAAGTCAGCTCTCATTAACACAACCGGTTCATTAATTTGCATATTAATAAATCCTGGAGAGATAAATGGGTATAAATGGAGAGTATTTCAGATAATTTCTAACAGTCGACGAGAATCATCTCAACCATGAAGTTCATACTAGTATTACTAGCAGTTGTAACTGTAGCAGCGTGTGCCGACGAAATGCTAAAATATGAAGCCGAGAAACATAGATACTGCGGGAGGCGATTAAGCATCGCACTGGATTATTATTGCCTGACATACAAAGATAAACTGACAATGAACCGGGCGCAGTTAGTTAAGAGAGTTTTAACAAATCAATACCAATACGATGACAATTCAATGACTATGGATAACAACTGGCCGAGGATAAAGACTGATAGTAAGGCTTACAAACAGGTGGGCAAACGTGGGATCGTCGAGGAATGTTGTTACAATGCCTGTGGTGTGGAAGACCTGTTGCAATACTGCCCATACGACGACTAAGTCCAGATACTATATGCCTGTACCCTATGCCTACCTACCTATTATATCTTTGATTATATAGACCTCTATATATATTATTATATTTAAAGCCTATCATGTTATGGCCTATTATGTGATTGTAACTAAATAAAGTTATTATTGTAAAAACTAAAGACGAGATTTTATTTATTCGGCGATTTTTACAGGATGTGGAGGGTGAGGTCAACTTTGGTCGCATGTCACCTACCTATTTTAAAACTGCAATGTAAATAAAAATAGGTTTTTAATTAAATACTATATCATTCTTTAAAAAACAGCCAAGTGCGTGTCAGGCCACGCATAGAATAGGGTTCTGTAGTTCCCATAATAGCCTCTATGACTCCTGAACTAACAAAGTTATCCAAACTATGTATAGTTTTCATTGAAATTTCATTACATGGTGGACTACCATAATTTAGATATCTCGCAAACGGATGCTCAAAGAAAAATATTGACATCGGAATCCAATGTCCAGAAAATTGATTTACCATTTCCGATAAACGAGGGTAGACAAAAAATCTGTTGTGTGATACCGGTACTCCTCGCACAAAAGACAGCGATAATAATACGTCCGAGTCGATGACTCACCGGCAATCAGCTGTGGCCGACGTTTCTAGCGAGCCGGGACACACGGTCGCCAAGAACGTAAACGAACACGCACTAGGTGAAAAGAAATCTTTAGCCAATGTTGTTCGCGTTAGGGATTGGAAACAACCCTAAGAAGACAAAGAATGTACCCTAGTGCAGATAAGACGTTTGAGGAATCGCTTTGCTGCTTACAGAGGGAAGGCAGTTTTAAGCTCAGGTGCGAGTTTCAAAGACGTGGCAAAGGTGTGCCCGTGTGTGACATACAGACTTATATTACGGATGTTGTTGTATTCTTGTAAAAAAATTAAAATGAAAATACCTAAATCGTACGATGCGTACAAGGTATTGGTACCGAAGCATGAATAAGAAACTTTTCTAAATGATGATTTCTGTCCGGTAGGAGTCGCATACCGTCGTTTTGTCGACTTCAAGAAGAGAAGATTAGGTAAAAGAATGGAAAATAATTATAGTATCTTTATACATTTCCTATTAGTAATTACGGAAAACTTGTGTGTGTATTAACTATCAGTGGATATACTGATACCACTACACACATCAGTGGACATGTGAACCACTGATAGTTATGGTTCCCAATTTCCGCGGAAACAAATTTCCGGGATGAAAAGTAGCCTATATTATACATTATCACATCAGCTGTCTGTCAGTGAAAATCCTATTAGAATAGGTCCAGCCGTTTCAGAGATTAGCCAGTACAAATAGACAGACAGGCTGACGCAGACAGTTTTTTAATACTCTTTTGTATGATGGGTGGTTACCTTATATAGGTACCTACTATCATAAATGCATTTAGTGAAAAGCAGTTCATTTGGAATAACACACAGACTCTGCATTTTTATAATTATACACTAATACCATCTTCGAAAACTTACTTTATCCATTGGTGAAAACCGTATCAAAATTCGTTGCGTCGTTCGTTTTAAAGATATAAGCTTAGTTACATAGGGACAGACAGCGGAAAGTGATTTTGTATTATACAATGTTAAGAAGTGCTTATGTTTTACCCGTACCGAGACCTGTTATTGTGGGAGCCTGGTAATTGATGATGCAGCTTTGTAAGAGACTCTTACAAAGCTGCCAGATATAAATCATCAGCGAGTTGACGCTCACTACTGAACAAAGGCTTGCCCCGACGAAATCCACAAAATTCGGTCCTGTGCTGCTCACATTCAGCAGCATCCCCGAACCTAAACGATGTCGGTCCATATTGTGGCAAGCCTGCCCACTCTGCGGCTTACAGGTTCGTAGGTAGTTGCCACTCGTGGACTTTTTGCCGCCTCCGGCTACCAGTCCTAGGGCCGGCGCACACTGTCGGCATGGCACGGCAGATTGTTCTGCGGCATCCCGCGGCGTTCCGTGGCATGCCGTGGTATGCCGTGGCATTCTGCTGAAAGCCCAGCCCAGCGGATTCGAAGTTGGTTGTGTCGTTATGGTTGACTGGGATTTAGTGTTAATAGCACTTCTAGCTAGCTGAAGATGGAAGAGAGACAAATGAGAACGGCTAATTTGAAGAAAAGACATTTCTGGGTGCATAATTTGTGGAGAACAAGATCTACAAATGGTGAATTCAGCAACTTGTTTAATGATTTGAGATACGACATGCGAAAATTCTATGATTATTTCAGAATGGACTACGATAATTTTGAAAAGTTAAGTGATTTGCTAAAATCGCATTTCCATCACGTTTTCGCACGAATTTCTAATATTTTGAGCTCCTAAATTACTATAGTCTGTAATAACTAGAAGTTATTGAATATGCGCAAAAAATGGGCCAAGCCTTCGTGTTGACGTTTAATGTAACACATTTACTAAAAATAACTTAAATTGAGTTTAAAAAAATACGTAAAGCATTGGATATATATTTTAATCGTCATACAATATCATATACATACAAATCGTTATACATGTAACAGATGATTGAATTGTATTATAATTATTTAGTCAAAAAATAAATCATTCGGCCAATTTTTGAGTTTAACATCGCAATTTGATCGTGATTTTTGGTTTAAATACACAGTAATTACAAAAATAAAATTATTCCAAAATATTCTACGTTCATTAGAGAACCGATTTCTGCAGTAATATAGGAAATTCTTGCATATACTTTGTCAAATTATTGATATAACTTCAATCAAAATTACAATAAATTACGATACACAAGTGGGCACAGTACTAAGACGGCGCATTTTGTGAAATGGCTCTTATCGCCTATACCTGTTACCGACCGGACTGCGCCCCATTACCTGAAATGACCTCTGCACAAGTTACAACCTCATTTCAACCACCTTAGCAATCATAATTCCTCGGCACAAAGTGACCCATACGTCTCGCGAGATACAATGGCATGCCGAGGTAACCCGTGGAATGAAACGGCATGACTCGTCATGCCACAGCATCCCGCGGCATCGTGGTATCGAAATAAAGTACCATGAACTCTAAACTCATTGAAATAAGATTCAAAATAACTTGATTAGTAATAAAATCCTTTGCCATGCCATGCCGTACCGTGCCGGCAGTGAGCGCCGGCCCTAAGTGATGTGCTATGCCCACTGCCACTTGAGTCTGGTAACTCCTCGATCTTTGTAGTTAACCCTATAGGTCTTTCTTTAGATCTCGTCATTACGGATTCGATCGCGAAGTGAGACACCTTTAAGTATTTCAACTGTATAAATAACTTTGTAACTCCATAGATTTATATGAAATTACAAAGTTATTTATGCAGTTAGTATATCTAGAAAACTAGACCGAAAAAGCAAAATGATTTAATTTTTCCTTGAGTTGTACGCCAACCTTAGAATTTTGATGATCGGTCAGTGACAAAATTTCGAAACTTTGAATAGTTATAATTCTTAAACTACTGGTTCAAATTAAATGAAATTTGTAACACACCGTGCTTATAAAGATGCTTGCTTGGTACCTGAAACTTCAGGCTTTTAATTTTATCCACAACAAAATTATAGGGGTCGAAAATGGCTTGAACTGTTTCGAGAAAATTATGTTACCGCCGTGCCAGTTTTTTTTTACTCGACTTGGCGGGTAAACCCTCTAATATTGATACAAAAACCAACTTCACGTCACCAGAATGATACCAAATAATTGTCAGGATGGGACCAAATTGAAATGGAACCACTCGATGGACTCGCGCAGAAAGGGTTGCGTTCCAAAATGGCAAAAAACACGTTTGATGTATAGGGGTTGCCTTAAATATTAATTATATTCTGTTTTTAGGGTTCCGTAGTAAAGGTCTCGGAACCCTTATAGTTTCGTCATGTCCGGCCGTCCGTCCTCGGTTTTCCTTCCAAACGGAAAGATGAAACGAATGATGAATGATGATGTTAGAAAGATGAAACTTTGCATGGATATGTATATTTACTACGCCGACGAAGTGCTACAATAAAATTTAGAAATTTTTTTTTTTGCGGCACCTCCCCTACACGTAAAGTGGAGATGATATTTTTTTGTGTGGGGTATCATTAGATAGGTCATTTAATATTGATAGATTGCTAAGATTATTTTTCGATTTAACAATCTGGTTGCGAGTTATTTAGCTTTGAAGAGCATACTTTGAAAGCTACATACAGAACTTGCACTCCGACGTTAATTAAAGCGCATTATTTTGTTTACAGAGAACTTAATTCGAACGTTAGGGTTTTCCAGTAAAGTAATATATATAGCAGCATAATTTGACCAATAATTATGACGTTAATGCCTCAATATCAACTCTATCTAGGGTTAAGTAATTCAAAAAGTGAGTGCAATTGATTAATTCGAAGGAGGGTAGATAGAAATATTTATTCCTAATAAACTTTTTCAACATCCACCGTCAGTACTCCAGTATACCTTAGAAACCCTTAGAATAGACTAGCTCTTTCCAGGTCAAAGGAATACAGGCAGTCACTATGAACTCCGTATAGACAAATGTTCCAGAGATTGAGTCTGGAGACTATTATTAAGTAGTATCAGGTATTTTACGTTAACGCGTCTCGTTCAATATGACGAAAGACTGTGCGTAGGTACTTTGTTATAGGTAATCTCTTTGTCAACTAAAATCCAATGAAATGAAATAAATGATTTATTTATTTGTATAGGTCACTAAATGGCTCTTACAAACGTCAGTAAGTACTATGTCATTGCTTCTATATTTACATGTAATGCCAGATTCGCAAAGCAATAAGTAGAACCGAGAGAAAGAACCTGGCAATCAACCTCTCGGTCAGTCTTTTCAAATAATTGACTCATTTACACATTTTCTTAAGACTAATTGTGGACGAATGTACATTGGCCTCGTGTCAAAATCAAAAAGAGTGTATAATACAACAAATTAAAAAGATCCACCATGGATTTTGTGGACTTTCATACCCCTCGAAATTGATAAAATTTATCAGACCAATTTTTTTTATTTAATCTTCTATAATATAAATATGAATCGCTGAATGTGTCGCTAAGCGCAAATCTCGAGAGCAGCTGAACCGTTTTTGCTAATTATTTTTTTGTTGTGATCGTTACTATCAGGAGACGGTTCTTATGGAGGAAAAAAAAAGTTTAGCGGAACATTAGAAAAATGTATGCGGTACGAAGTTCGCCTGGACAGCTAGTTACTTATAAAATAGTGAAAATAATACACACACTGAATAAGAATACAGAACACGACGTGTCGTTTATAACTTAACTAAACGAGTTTTTTGTTTGTGTGGACCCTTTTTGGTCCTTTATAGTATAACCGGCCTGGGGATGGGCGAGCGCCGAAGAATCTTTTGTATCTTACTTGTACCTACGTTGCATCTGCTGTTTTCCCCATCAAGTTTTACTGCCTGTTCAAGGTCAAGGTCTCTACAGCCCTTATAATACTGGGAATCTTTGAAACGGGCTCTTTTATGCATACTATGATAAGTATAAAGGCATATTTAGGTAAAATGAAGTAAGAACGTACATAAAATAAAAAAAATTCTGCAAATGCTTTGCTTTAAAAATAAATTTTTAAAGCAAAGAATAAAATAAATTATTTATGTAAGAATTTTTTTTGGTAAAATAATGAAAAAATCAAACCTTGTAATTAATAGTTTAAAAACAAAAAAATCACTTGATTTGAAAAACCATTAAGTCCCAAAAAAGTGAGGTCAAATCCCCAGGCGCTCCACTACATAAGTACCCACTATACTTAGTGGACGTAGGTAAGTATGTATATAGCTACCTACTGGTAGCTATATACATACTTACCTACCTACACAGTATTTAACATTAACGGACTGTTTATGGCTTTTGATTCATATAAAAACTAGCTCGAAGCTTCACCCACTTGACATATTCACAAACCTACCCTGAGAACCACTCCATCCATTGGTGAAACCAGTGTGAAAATCGGTGCAGTAATTTTTCAGTTTATCGCGAACAAACAGACGCGGTCAAGGACTTTGTTTTATAATAATACTAGCGGAAGCCCGCTTGATAAATTATTTACTAAAAACCTTCCTCAAGAACTACTCTATCATTGGTGAAAACCGCATCAAAATCCATTGCGTAGTTTTAAAGATCTACGCATACCTACATACAAAACCGGGCGACTGTTTTATAAAATGTAGTGATAGTGATATGCAGTGATAAGTTTCACACGGCAATGGAAAGTAGGGATAGATATTGAGACAGTTAAATTACTCATTAATCTTAAGTCTAAATCTAAAGTACCTAATAGTTTAGGGAGAGGGCGCTGCTGCGAAAGTGTCAACATTGCATGGATAAATTGTGCTTTAAAAATTAAAAATAAAGTCTAAAAAGTGAATAAAAGTGAAAAGTATGGACTAACTATGAAACAAAACTATAAAACGGCAAATTTGTTGTAAAACCGGTATCACATGTAACGGCAACCTTGAAGGTTTATTCATGTCAAAAAGTGCAAAATAACGTAAGGAGTTCCTTAGGAGAACAGTTGTTCTCGCGATATGAAGTCAAGTGTCTAGCATAAGATTATGTAAATTTGAAAGTTAACAGCGAGGAATTAACTATTACGGTGAAAACATAACCTAAAATTTGTCAGAATAATACCAAGTCATCCAGTATTACTTACCTAATAGTGAGTATGAGTAGCGACATCTGTGGTAAAAATAGTTACACTACAAGCAGTGTCAAAGTGCATTATTGTCATTACCAACGGTGATCTATAATCCATATCCAAATAGTTCACTACTAAATCGTTAGAGGCCGTAATAATATTAAGTTCAACAAAATGGAACAAATTACTGAAATATTAAAATCCCTGCGAAATAAACTAGATGAACAATCAAATGAATTAAAAGAATTAAAAGAAAGTATCCCAAAAAGCATAAATAAGAATATTGAAGAAAAATTTCTTATACTAAATTCAAGACAACAGCAACTTGAAGTAAGAAAATCCTTGAGTAGTTGAAAATCCTGTCATTTTAAAGTACTCTTAGAAGAAATAATTTATTTTTCGGTGTTGAAGAAACTGAAAACTCTTACTTCAGTTTGCAAAACAAAATTATTATTGTACTGAATGACATGAAGTTAGACTGTCAAAAAGGAGACATAGAATATGTAAGAAGAATGGGGAAAAAATCTGAAAAACTAGACCAATTATAGTCACTCTGACCACTGTGGGAAAAAAGATTGAAATACTTAAAAATAAAAACATGCTACAGAGTACCTCCTACTACGTCAAACAAGATTATCCGCCTGAAGTCCTAGAGCAAAGGATGTTTGCCCAACTTCAAAAAGAAAAGGATCAAGGAACGAATTGTTACATGAAATATAACAAATTAATAATTCTATCGGACG
The DNA here is from genome assembly GCA_963556515.1 of Nudaria mundana. NCBI lineage: Eukaryota > Metazoa > Arthropoda > Insecta > Lepidoptera > Erebidae > Nudaria > Nudaria mundana. Next base: position 37,313,398 of record OY748286.1, on the reverse strand, counting down.
TTAAAAATACTGAACAACAAGAAGAACATCAGAATCGGCCAAAAAAAGTTTTTTCAGAATCACCTGAAACACAAAATCGTAATATTGGTCAACAAAATACTTACAACAAAAAACCCCCAATAAGAAAAATAAAATGAATCAATATCTAACTAAGAATATCACAAAAACCAGATCTCCTTCACCCAAAGACATTAAAGGTCCTTTTACATCCAATTTATGCCACAAGAGTTTAAAAGACAGCCGCCCCTCCACGTCGCCCAATACGGCCGGTCACCGCGGGGGTCACAGACCACAACCCTCCACTCCACCCACGGTACATGCACATACTCGTACAATGCTCGATCCCCTATCATCACGCGAAAGGCTATTGGATTTTAAAACCAGCAATGGTTAGATGAAATTGAGACAGCGGAAAAAAGCTGGACAGAAAAGGCGATACACAGAGGCAAGTGGAGAAGAATGGAGGAGGCCTTTACTCATTAGTGAGGTCCTTAATATAGATAGAAACAACCATTAGTAATAAATATTGTATTAAGTGAAATGCGAAATGTGCTTAAAATGTGTAGAATAATAAAAATCAATTGAAGTATGTACATAATTATTATAATATTTAATGTATGTAATTTAATAATTAATTTAATTCACCATATTGTTACATTTTTATTTGATTAAATGAAAAAAAAATAATTAATTAATGCTACAATAATGTAAAATAACTAGGTCGAAACGCGAAACGGTACGTTTCGCGACTGCTCGCGAAACGTACCGTTACGCTGCAGCATATATTTGAGCGAAGCGAGTTTAAATTATCTATGACTATAAATGACTGCTTCGGTGGCGTGGTCGGTAGTGCATCCGCTTTCGACGCCGGAGTCTCGGGTTCGATTCCCGGCCGGGACAAACTTTGTGTGATGACACAAACGTTTGTACCGAAGTCTGGGTGTTTCCTATCTATAATATGTATGTATATACAAAAAACAATGTATGTATTTATATCAGTTTGTCTAGAACTCATATCACAAGCTCTGCTTAGTTTGAGACTAGATGGCGTTGTGTGAATTGTCCTAACATATTAATATTTAAAAAAAAAATTAAAAAATTCAAAATTCTGGCATCGCAATAACCTGGGTAATTCTGTAAGCTATTGATGAGTGCAAAATCCGAAATCGGCCGAGTATTCGCCGAGAAACAATTTAACATAAATCGTTTGAAAAATAATTTGAGTCACCCGTTGAGAGCTCCGCTCAATAAAGTATGTAATGTAATAATTATTTTAGGTATATTCTCTTTCTTATTTACTATTTTTATTATTTTTACTCAAATGGAATAATTAATTCAGGATTCAAATATTTATATGTAATAATGAAAAAGAATTAATCAAAAATAAATAATAATAATGTAATATAATATATTAATGCATTTCCTAATTAGTTATAAATAAAATTTAATGACGAGGTTGTGTAATAATATAATGTAATTTAAAAATAAAAGTAATATTGTAGAAGTAGGCATATCTTATTGTAATTGTATTTATTAAGGAAATAAACAAGGCTTATTATTATTATTATTAATCTTAAGTAATTATAAAACAAAGTCGCTTCCTTCAGATCTTTCCTTCCTCTTTATATGAAACCAGTTACGAAAGAAGAAGTATTTTTCCTTACACGATAATTTTAATAAAATAAACTTTTAGTAAACTAACGAATAACATCTTCGTTATTATTCTTAATTTAAACATTATGTAAGTCTCAACATATTTATGTTATGAAGGTATTCTTAAATATTTAGATATAAGTTATAAATCATGTTGCCAAAATTTAACTGACACGAAGGACGTGGGTTTTTGCGGAGCATGTGGCTTGTGGCCTTTTAGGTTACCTCTGGCGCTAGCCAAAAATCCAGGCCCAAACGCTCAATGACATTGGCGAAATCATCGATGGAGCCACGTTTTTAAAAATAGAAGAACTTACACGAATAACTATGAGGCAATCGAGGGTGGGGAAAGTAATAGAATTATAAAGAAAACGATGCTCCACAAGGTTTAAAAAATCACCCAAATAGCCAAAAAGTGTTACTTGTCGGTGAAACATTCGAATTGAAGTAAAGGTGCTGCCACACTGCTATTTAAAAATGTTCACAAACATTTTCTAACATCAAAATATTTACTAACAAATGTTAGGAATTGTTACATTCTATTAGGAATTGTTAAATGTTTTAAGTGCTCCTACACTGATGAAAAATGTTTACAAACATTTATAACATTTGAAAAATCGGCTCGCTCGCAGTATCGAATTACGTTCCGAGGTGTCTACACGAAAATGGAAGAAGATTTGCTCATTGGGTTAGCTTTTATTTTTTCTTAAAAAAAAAAAGAAAAAAAGCAATATCTGCGCCAAACACTAAGAACTAGACAAAAGTACAGTGCCAAAAATTATATCAAGGATCTGGGCAATGATAGTTGCCTAAATGATTTTCTGAGAATGAATAGTTCTGAATTTGAATGAACTAGTTGTAAATTGTTACAACTAGTTTAGAAATGTTTACTAACATTATCTAACATGAAAACATTTTCTAACATTGTGATCGTATGTTTCTTAACAAATGTTTACTAATGTTTGTAAACATTTTTAAACAGCAGTGTGGTAGCACCTATAATAATTATGGATAAGTGAAAAAAAAAAACAGAAAAACACTAAAAACGCGTAAACCGCACCACTTCCTTAAAGTAATAACTGAGCCTTATGTATCTAGAATTATTAAACGAATTTTATCAAATAGTAAAGTTTAAAGTAAGATAAAGAAGTCATTGCAATCTTCATACTATTTTAGTAAATATTATATTCCTATTTTGTGTCAAAAAAAACCACAAACTTGTCCAACATTTATGCTCATATTCTACATACAAATAACTATGAAAATGGCGACTACGTTTTCAATTGATTCTGACAAGATTTCAATTGACAATTCTTCAGAATATATAATAATATAAAATAAAGAGAATAATAATGAAGAGTAAAAATAATGTTGTTGTCATGGAAGTTATGGAAGTTGTTACTTGAAAACTGAAAAGAAATATTTATAAAGTTGTACGGTGTCTTGCGCGGTGCTTCGCGCCGCACCACGCCATAGGTTTTGGCCTATAACTTGTGACCCTTTAAGGCTAGCTAAAATTTTCGATTTTTTGGCTTGCCTCCAGATCGAGGGCTATCCATAGAGGGGTCAACCATCATTGGAGCATAAGCAGTTCTCGAGAGCTAAGGGGGGACAAAAATTACATTCACATTTCTATATATAGATACAGCCGAGATTATCATCTTGAATCAGCGTAAATCCTAAAACTATTGTGTTAATTAGTGGTACCTACCTACATATGGCACCTTCTAGCTAGCAAGTAGGTACCTACTGCTAGTAGATACCATGGAGACAGTAGTTTTAATCAAAATTAGTAGCTATGGTTAGCTGTAGCACTAAACCACAAGGTATATAGAAAATAAGGAATCCTATCTACTCTGTGACTAAACTGTAAAACCAACTAGGAAAGTATTTCATAATTCTGTACAAAAATATTTAATTAATATAATAGTTTATCGGTTAAAACTTGGATGGTCACGTACGTCACTACTTAGCACCGCGCACACAGGGGGTCATAATATTCACACTAAGTACTGCTCAAAAGTCCAAACATTAAGAGAATGCTAAAAATATTTATTTTAATTGAAATACCTTTGTGGCCACGAATGAAAATATTGGTAAAATATCATGATATTTATATAATTATCGTCTCATCACTAAGAATTATATTATGTTATCTGTGCTATCACTATCACTATTATAAGCTAGTTAAAAATATGGCAATATTTTGCCATATAATTTAGTTTTCGAAAGATTTTTCATATAATCTAAAAAAAAAAAAAAGTTCAACATCACTTTAGAGGTCTTTGACCATGCTGAATTGATTGCAGCTGGTCTTGAGTCTCTATTACCGTTCTCGATTTGACCTCGTTTTGACCTTGACATTGAGATCAGAGGTCAAAGGTCAAGTTAATTTTAGAGGTCTTTGACCATACTTAGTTGATTGCAGCTGGTCTTGAGTCTCTAACTATTACCGTTCTCGATTTGATCTCGTTTTGACCTTGACCTTGAGATTAGAGTTCAAAGGTCAAGTTCATTTTAGAGGTCTTTGACCATGCTGAGTTGATTGCAGCTGGGGTGTTGAGTCTCTAACTATTACCGTTCTCGATTTGACCTTGACCTTGAGATTAGAGGTCAAAGGTCAAGTTCATTTTAGAGGTCTTTGACCATGCTGAGTCGATTGGCGTTTACACTGAGTCTCTAGCTCTTACCGTTCTCGAGTTGAAAGTAGTTCACGGACGGACGGACGGATATTACTGTTGTATAAGAGATTTTCGTTTCGAAAATTCTAAAAGGCGCTCCCGTCCGTATGTATGCTTAGATCTTTAAACCTACGCAACGGATTATGATGCGGTTTTCATCAATAGATAGACTTGTTCTCGATGAAGGATTTGTGTACAATAATTATTCAAGCGGGCGAAGCAGCGGGCGTCTGCTACTAAGTTTATAGGACAACAAAAGCAATAATAATAAATAACTAAATAGGTAGGTAGGTAGTTGTGTGTGTGAGTGTGTAAGCCATTTTGTTGTTATGTTAAATAAAAGCAGCACCCCTGCACCTGGCTGTTGTCGACTGGGATCCCAAGTATTGTAGCTGCGTGCAACAGTGGTGCTGGTGCTGCGGGCGCGGCTCGTGATGCCGCGCGACGCCGTGAGGCGCAGGCCGCTATCGCGACTTGCCTACTATTTCCGTCCAGACTCCGCTCGTTAGAATTGATGCAGTTCGGTCAAGTGCTCGAGTGAAAACATAATGATAGACTGGGATCTTGTTGTAAGTTTCAAACTTATTAAATGTGTTGCGGCCATACATAGTAAAACAAAAAACTAATTACAGACCCACTAACTTGATTGAAGAGCGGTTATCTCTCTGTCTTAGGTAAGTAATGCTAATGTACCTACCTACTAAGAGTTTGTACTCTTTTGCTTTAACTTTTTTACAAATACTAAATAGAGAAAGTGACTTTGGTCTCTAAACGCATTATGGCCTGGGCTGGCTGGGAGAGAGTCACTTAAGACATCAAACGTTTTGCTTTCTTACATTCACTCTCATTCTCACTCCCACTCTCCCCCTGTCACTGTCACTTTCACTCCTACTCTTACTCAACTCTCACTCCCCCTGTCCCTGTCACTCTCAATCTCACTCTCACTCACGCTAATAAGTACATATAAATAATACTGGTAAGGGAGTTATTTCTATAATTATATGCTTAGGGCAGTTATTTAGCCATCTATTTTGAATGAGTCATCAGTCAACTTTAAAGTTTTAGTCTTTTAGTATTTTGAAAACAACTCTAGTCGTTTAGTCTTTTAATACAACGACTAAGTCTTATCTATATTAATATTATAAAGCTGAAGAGTTTGTTTGTTTGTTTGAACGCGGTAAACTCAGGAACTACTGGACCGATTTGAAAAATTCTTTCACTGTTGGATAGCTCATTAATTGATTGAAGGCTATAGGCTACATAACATCGACGGGACGACAAAGCGACGGGAGCGAAGCAAAACGCCGGTGAAACTGCGAGTGGAAGCTAGTTATTAAGAAAATAAAAATAGTGCCAGTTAAGTTATAAAACGATACACCACAATGCACTTCAGTTATAAAATAACAACACTACTGTAGATACTAAAGCTCTTGTTTTATTACACTTAATAATACATACATATATTAAGAAACTTTAAAAATCACATATTCTATCGATTTCACAATTATTATTAATGAATTATTGATTTATGGTGGTTTATGGCGACGGCGTTAGGTTTTCGTGATTAGTGAAAGGTGCATCGGATATTTCAGTTTCATCATTTCTGACGGATGATGGTGTGTACGTGTATGGTGCTGATCTTCTCGCGGCCTGAAAGTTGCTCATGTTTGATGGCGTGTACGTATCGTTTTTTTTCTGTAGAGTTAAAGTTTTTGCCAGTTTCGTAATTGGGAAGAGGTGCATCGTTTATCTCATTTCTGTCATTACTGACGGATGATGGCGTGTAGGCGGCGTTTTTGTTCGCAGGGTCATTATTTTTCCTTGTTTGGTAATTAGCAAAAGGCGCATCGATAGCCTCAGTTTGAATATTACCAACCGATGATGGCGTATGTGTCATAACACTTTCACCACGATATGAATATAATAAATTAAGTTCTTCTTGTTCTGTCAATTTTAATTCTGCATCATTAACTATCTGGAAGATCTTGCGTTCAATTTCTGCCTTTATTTTATTAGGCATTCCTTTTATTTTTTATCCTTTTCCTTTACTTGCCACGCTTTTAAAAAATAATCTGTAGAGTCCTCTTCCTTTTTAGCCTCAATGTAACGGGATAATATTTCGGAGGCTCTAGGCTGTTGTGAAATATTTAATGTATGTGACGGACACCGCGATACAGATCCCGGTCGTGATAATGGCGAGTTTGCTTGGTAAGGTGACTGTGTAGATTGCGAATCATCATTTATAGTGTATGCCGATGATTCGTCTAGATTTGAAACTTGGGAATTTTCTTGCACAACATATTTTTTTAGAAATCCCAATCCTTTCTCAAATTTTATGGGCTTAGCCTTTACTCTGGCAGATTACGGATTTTCTTCCAGCATTTTTGACAGCCTGGTGCTGAAATAAAAAATAAAATTATTGTATATATTTTATATAATAATAATAGTTATGCAGGATATCCCACAAATCAACGTTAACCCTGAATTATTATATCGTATTTGAAAAATATTCTAAAAATGTTGGTCATTTACTTTTCAAATTATAATTAGTGTCAAAAATGCTAACCGTCACGACTTAGCCAATGTCCATTTTTGGGCTTGGCGATGATATCTGTGAGAACCTGAATATAGTAACTATTGTATTGTGTGTATTGACTAAACAGTATTTTAAAATATCATTTTCAGGTTTCTGACTACAGCAATGAGCTTTAAGTCTTTAGCACAAAGCTATCCTATATATGTTTTTGTTGGAGATGAGGCTTTTCCACTGTCTCAAAACATAATGCGACCCTTTCCCAGTGACCAAGTCTCCCATAATCGAGAGAAAAACATATATAACTATCACTTGAGCAGAGCAAGGCGCATGTAGAAAGTGCTTTTTGAATTTTGCAGCAGAAATTTGATATTTTTCATAAAAGAATAAAAATTCAGCCGAAGTATTTAAACAACATAATTTTAGCATGTACATGTCTTCATAATTACATGCTAGACGACATACCCGAAAAAATTTCATTACCAAGAGACAGCATTCTACACAATTTATTAGAGACTAGCCAAACTGATGATGATGAAGAACCTATAACTAATTCTGCGACTCTAACTCTGCGAATGGTTCGGTCTACTGGCAAAATGATATGATACTCGTAGAAAGATGTGGGTAGGTAACAATAATTTCAAAACAGACGTTAGCGTCGATGTAGGTACTGCAAAAACCACACCATGCGATTTTATCACCTTTTATATTACGATAATGTGCTATTATTTATTTATTTATTTACACATAACAGATTACAATCGAAAAAATACATAAAATACAAATCAGAAAGATCAGAATCCAGGTTGCATTCCAAATAAAATGTGTATACAAAATAAGTAACATTAAGGAGTTGATATAAACATATAAAGTATACAATTTTAACAAACAGGACATGATGGAGTTTCAAACCTCAATACTCTGATTTAAAAGCTGTTTAACATTTCTTACAAATAAAAACAGTTTAGGTACAAAGACATCGAAGACTGGGTTATTATTGTGCTATTATTGTATTTGTTTGACTAATTGTGTACCTACATATGGATATTAAATGTATTTTATGATATTGACTTGTTTTATTCAAATCGATTAATTAATATTTACAAAGTTACTTAGGTACCCGATAAACCCAATTGTTCACTAATTTTGTCCCATGCATAATTTTTAGCATTTCTGTCACTATAGTGTTTTGATGATACATTATACAAACACTCGTAGCGCTGCACAAAAAAATTAACTTCTCGATCTCCATAATGCACGCGCCCGCCAGAACTGCTCCGGTCGCCCGCGGCGAGTACCTACGTTTACGTTTCGCTGCGCCCCGCGGTGTCTCGCTGCGCAGCAAGACGTCGCGCTGTTGTCAACTTCACGATGCACCTAGCGACGCCGCGACGCGATACATCTCGCGGCGTCGCCGTCGGTCTTCGCGCTGTGAAGCGCAAAACCACTGGCCTTTTCAAGCATCGTCGCGTCGCGTCGCGTCTTGGTGTGAACTGGCCCTAAACTGGCGGGGTGCGGTGGTTGCGATGCGGAGGGACGCATGACGCCACTAACTTGCCAGTATAAGTTGGCGCGTGGCAAAAAAAGGAACTTATATAATTGTATGGAGTTGTTGTTCTGAAACCTCGTCTTTAGTGTAATGTGGCGCCCCCATTGGAACGCCAGCTTATACTTGGCAACATTGCAATTAAAATCAATAACTGCTGCCGGCTGGCCGGTGGCGCCCCGGCTGAGCAAATAGCAAATGCGCGCGGCAATTCCCTTTTTAACCACTGTCGCAAACGTAGTGATTACCTATACCTCTTTGATTATCTATCTGTACAATACACTATAGTAAACCGCGTTACAACACTACCGATTAGGACCACTCGCGGTCGTCTCCCCGCTCGATATAATATGTAAACCGTCGCCTGTTGAACGAACGCCCAACACTAGTTGGCGCCGCCAGCCAGTCACGCCCAGTCTGGCGCAACTTCCTAGTAAAAAAATTAACTATGAAACGTGCGCTAGAAATAATGGCGGCTGTTGCCCTCTCGCTTTATTCGGCCTTGTCAAACGCACGCAATTCCAATTTTTTTCTGCTGCTAAGAAAACAACAACAACTAAGTTCATTTATTACAAACTTACAAATTAACAATATTTGTGTGTGTACCTAAGTAGGAGGTGTTGTGTATTGTAAAAGTATAAAACATGCATTATAAAACATGTGAAATATGTGGTCTAAGATCCGGCCGGTCAATTGCCGAGAAACGAATCTTCATGGCTAAATTTCCTTTGGATGAAGACAGGTAAGCATAGATCTTTTATTATTTGACTCGTATAGTAAAATATTTATGTAATAAGCTTTGTAACTTTTAAATTACACTCATGCAAATCAATGTTTACATCAATGATACAAACTATCAATAGTGCTTGACATTTTTTTATCGACTATCGATATTTTTGTATTTCATACTTTTTATTGACATTATGTACATTATTTTATTATACTAATGGTCGCCCTTTGGTCGAACAGCAGACCTTGCGTACATTAAAACATTTTTAGAAAATAAAAAAAAAAACACGAAATAAAATTGTATTAAATTAAGGAACACATGAGCCAAATTTCGTCGAGATCGGTTAAAAACTGGCCGCTAGCCCGGAATACAAACAGACAGACGGATGAAAACAAAATTGGTCGGTCTTGAAATGTAGACTCTCGCACACTTTGTTCGCTCGGTCAATAACATATTACATAGTTACATACGTATAACAACTCCTTAAATATCTTTGTTAGATGCAAACAATGGGTTAAAGTTACGGGTAAAGAAGACTTGGTGTATGTACCCATCGAAAAGCTACACCAATTGAAACATATATGTGGCAGACATTTTGAAACTAAGGATCTTAAGAGGAAGAAGACCCAATTAAGAACCAATGCTGTTCCGTCTGTAGGACTTACTGCACAGCCATTGGCAGATGAGTTGTTAATTGGATTTCCTTTACACTGCGCCAAAATAGACGAATCAGGTAATACTTTATTATTTCTTAAGGAAAATATAACAAGCGATCATAGGATTTGCCCGTTGCTAAGTGATCATCGCCGTCGATAGACATCAATTGACTTAAAAATGCTTTTCCGACCTTGGAGGGGAGATAGGCCTCCAAATTCTCTCACTCACCAAATAAAAGAAAATGTTGAGAATAATATAACGTTTTCAGTTTCCTTCGTAGGTAACTCATTTTTAATAATATTTTACAGAGCTATCTTCTGTTTACGTAGAACATAACTACTGCTGTTATAGAATCGGTACACTTGGTAAGTATAATTTTTTTTTAATGCGTTTATTTATAATAAGAGACACAGTTAAAATACTCTAAATCATTGTTATAATTTATTGCAGTACCTTCAACATCGACTGCTGATCCACTACCTCCATTTGAAACTAGAGCATAAAAGGAAATATGTTTGACAACAGGTGAGATTTTTTGGTTTTCAGTATTCAAATAATTTTAGTTAATTCAAATTAACTAAAATTTTTAGATAATATGCTAACTTATTTCTGACTAAAATTCACGGTGTAATGGATTTAGTTTACAAGATATTGTAAATATTCCAGGACTAACAAGCAAAACTACAAAACCTTCGATGCCTCGGAATAGTTGCATTATTTTTAGAGACCCAGTTAAAATTCTCTTAATCATTTTTATGATTAATTGCAGTACCTTCAACATTGACTGCTGAACAAATGTCAATCAAATATTCAACTGGAAAGAAGAGGTGTTCTACTAAAGGTAGATAAAGACTACGTTCAAATTGTCACAGAAACAAAAAACAGAAATGGTATATAATCGGTAATGGAATATTTACATACGTTTTAGTTACAGATATAACAATTATGTCAATTACGTCACCATTTGAAAGTGAAAATTCAATAAAAAAGAAAAGACTGAGTCCAAGTAAGTTGAAAACTACATAATACGAGTATATATAAAAGGTTTGAATGCGCTTCATAATGTGCGAGTTAACATATTTTCTATATTACCTGACCTTCAACATCAACTGCTGATCCACTACTTCTATTTGAAAGTCCAACAAAAAAGGAAATATTGACAACAGGTGAGGTTTTTGGTTTTCAGTACATATTCTTTTTTTTTAAATTCATATTTCTGAAAATATTTAAATATGCTAACTTATTTCTTACTTCGCCGTGTAACAGATTTAGTTAACAAGTTACTGTCAATATTCCAGGACTTTCAAGCACGACTACAAAACCTCTGACACCTCGGAATAGGAAACTAAAGATGACTGCTCCAAATAAACCTACTACACCTCGAAAAAAGAAACTATTAAATAGAATAAGACAGAAAAACATTTTAATTAAAAATCTCCGATAAAAAATTGTCCAAGTTGATAACATTCTCGCTGGGGACCATGCTTCAAGCCATGGTATCCAGCGGGAGTAGGTGGAACACGGCCGTGTCCTTCTGCGAGCAAGTCATGCTCGCGAAGGAGGCGGCCGGGAGGGAGAGGGAGCGTACCTCCCCGCCGAGTTCCGTAGTCGGCGGCCAGGCCGCCCCAGACTACGCGACTACGCCCAAGACTATCGTCCTCCATGATCGGGGCCTGAGGACGGCGGGATCGCCACCCACCGTCCTTACAGAAGCAGGCTAGAAGGGTTGCGTGCTGCGGGGCCTTTGCGCCATAGCACGCAACCAGATTCACTCACTGACGCGGGATAAAACCCGACCCCAATGACGCGGGATTCTCGTCCCGACCCGCAGAGACCACAGAGGTGGTCAAAGTCCGCCGGGCGCCACTGGACATACCCTCTGCTAGTAACCAGAGACGCCCGGCAACGGACGTTAGAGCGGCCGCGGCCTTGGGCCGCGGAATTAAAAAAAAGAATTGATAATATTTCTTCACCTGCGTTAAAAAGTCTTCTTGAATCGACTTTAAAGAACGAAAAACGCAAACCAAAAAGTTATCGCTGGTCTAAATTAAATAAAAGCGTAGCTCTTGCCTTATATAAGAAATCACCTAAAGCATACCGATATTTTGGTCAACTTTTATCAATGCCAAGTGTAAGAACGTTGCAAACAATTTTAGAAAAAATGAAACTGGAGCCAGGTGTTGATCCCTGTGTTTTAACGCATTTGAAATCGAAAGCTGAAACATTAAAAGAGGAAGATAAGATCTGTGCTATTTTATTTGATGAGATAGCATTAAAACGTCGACTTATTTACAACGTTGCGGCGGACAAAATTTATGGCTATGTAGATCTGGGTGACGAAGGCGGACGTTCAGAAAAAATTGCAGATCATGCCCTTGTGTTCATGCTTCAAGGCATACGCAAAAAATTTAAACAACCTATCGCCCATTACTTTGTCAAAGGAACAATCGCAACAGAAAAATTAGTTGTGATTATTAAAACTGTAATTGAAGCTTTGACGAATATTGGTTACAAAATTATAGCTATAGGTATATATAGGTATATATATTAAATATATATACCTACGAATGTGGGTGCATTACATTTGCTCAAAAAGTTCTCTTCGGTTCCAGCTGAGTCAAATTATTTTATGCAAGCAAAAGAAAAAAAATTCATTGTATTTGACGTTCCACATCTTTTTAAGTCTATTAGAAATAATTTCCTCCAAGCTGGTGAACTTGTCATGGACGGTAAAACAGCAAAGTGGCAACATTTAATTGACTTAGAAGAAAAAAATAGAACCACACTTCACTTCAAAAAAATTTCAAAATTGTACGTAAGCCCAAAATACAGATCGAAAATGAGAGTGAAACTGGCTGCCCAGATACTGAGCAACACGGTTAGAGCAGTACTAAAATTGCAGTCCGAAAGTTTTGAAAACGAAAACCGCGAAGAAATCTTACAACCGGCTCAAGTGGTGGAACTTCTAGACCGCTTATTTGATTCCACGAACGGACCGGCATCAAAAACAGACATAAAAAAGAATATTTGACAAAATGTGTCCAAACATAGTTTTCACCACCAAATTTGGACAGAATACAAACAAAAACTGCGGACTCTTAAGTTTTTGAAATCCGACAGCAAATTAAGACTAAGAAATGTTAGATGTGTCAATGGATACATAATAACTATTTCGTTCGCAAGACATTTGGAAATTTGTAGAATCAAAAAATTTCAAATTTCTTAATTTACGCCAGTTAAACCAAGACGCACTCGAAAATTTGTTTGGGATTATAAGGCAACATAGCCCAACAAACAAAAATCCAACCTACCACCATTTCACATCAGCATTGAAGAGTTCAATTCTAACTCGCCTTAGTACGCCTAAAAGCAGAGGATCAAATTGCGAAGAGGATAACAACGAAATTATATTTGACTTTCAAGACATTGTATTTTCCCATCGTGAAGAAAGTAAAGAAGAATTTAAGATCGAAGCTGCTAAGGAAGACAATATAATATCGGACAATGTCACTCATCCCGCTCTGCATATTCCTGAAGTCGAAAATTTCGAGAAAGACTTGGAACAAATACTTAAAGCCTAAGGCTTCAGTGCTTTTAAAAAATGTTACTTGTGAACAATGTATTAATGCCACGAAAGTTTTAAATCCAAAGCCAAATTCTTATTATAATTACATTGCGCTACGAGAATGGTGGCCTGATAAACTATCACTAACATATCCATCATTACAACTTTGCGAAAGCATAGGTGTTGCAACATCTACGTTTGAACGGGTAGTAAAACCAATTTTGTACATCGAGGATATAAGTAAATATTGTAAGACTGAGATGCTATCCAGTATCGACGTATCCTGGGTGTGTCAAACGCATAAAAATAAAATGGTAGATCAGTTGTTGCGCCGTCTGAGCCATTTACTGATTCGAAACGAATGCGGATTAATTAATAGTTCGTTCGCTTTAACCGAAGAAGTTTCTGCAGATTCGGCAAAGAAAGCGCAGCAATTGAGCCTTGGAAAATAGAGCCTGAAGTTTTATTTTACCATTATCACATAAAATGAATACACTACACTATCCTAGTGTAGTGTATTCATTTTATTGAAATGTAAAAGAAAATGCAAGGAGTGCCTACATTTTTTTTTCTGTTTATCGATAAAAATTACAAATGAATAGAACATCCCTATTTCGTGATTATGTTGGTAGCTCCGGCACGTCATGGTCATGAGTAATTTTTGTTTTGTTGGTGCTTAGTCTTAGCGCACGTTCATACAAAGTGGTTTTTCTCAGAGTATATAATCACTACCTACGTTTAAGAGACGGGACTCTGAACAAAAAATCGGTCATATGAAGTGTAATGATATAATTAATACCAACCTAACCTCGAAAATTAAAAATGGCAGGTCGTCAATGCAGCCAACATAGGAGAAAAATAACTAGGGATGTTCTGGATTCCATCGTCTAGGTATAGGTAGGTACTATTATCGATTAAATTTATTTTGAGGCAAAAGAAAATTAAACAAAATATTTTTAATTAATAACACTTCTCTTTTATTAGGTACCATATATCTAAAAGTACACTACCTCCATAACTTTTAAAGTACCTGTTGGGGCCTGGGTTCTTGATAATTGATTTGAGACTCCCCAACGGTTGAAAATATTATATTAAAATAATTTAAGGTACAAAAGGTTGTGAGAACTTGTGTGTCGTGGTAGATGCTCGTAGGCTAGGTGTCCGGCCTACGCTCCGTCGTGTGACGTATGGACCGCTTCGGAAGCCTGCTGGCTCCGCCCCAAGATGAGACCAGTATTTGTTGCCTCAACAGTACCTATTGTAATAACTGTTAGTAATTTCCATGAGTTGCTATTCCTATCGTTAGTCTTGCTGCGAGGTATAGATCCCTGTCTAGGTGAACGCCTTCTTCATATTCAGCCTTGACACCATAAGCGCCAGCTTCCAAGAAAAATTTTCTAGCAATTTTGAAACTGAAATGAAATTAATACATTTTGTCATATAGGTCATTAAATGACGCCTATAAACCCCAGCACTATTTTACTAGGTAACAACAAACCTTTTTTAATGTGGGCGAATGTACATTAGCCTAGTGTCAGCCAGATATGGACCCCTGTCTGGGTAAAGGCCTCCGTCATCTTCACCAGTAACTCTGAGCGCCAGCTTCCATCCATTTATTGCCAGGAAATTTGATTATGAAGTTTGAGTAGAATTACAAGCGGCAAATTTTGGGCACACTTGGGCTGAAGGGCCTTATTCTTTTGTGAAGTGAGGCCTCACTCGATGAAGAAGGTACTGCAATACTTATATGACTGATGCCAGATCCAGACACTTGCAGTAGTGTTCCCATGCAATTTGTGAACATAAATCTGAAAATGTTAAAAAATATTATTATTAAACCTGGGCGCTATAATTATACCATATTATAGATAACCAGTACGTAATCTGAACCTAATTTCTAACAGGTAAGTAATAGATGATATACAACAAAATCTCTAATATTTACAACATAGAGGTCATTCTACACTACAAACAAAACTTACAAATATTCACACTGCAAAGTGGAGCTAGCACGTTTGTAGCTTTTTTAATGTGTAGTGGGAATTCTTGCATAATTTCTTCGGACAATGGCTCAGCAGTAATTCCAATACACGGTATGGCTTTTAGCCTAAGCCGTGTTTTCTTATTGCAAAAATCATTGGGTCTAAAATGTTTTCCACAGATGGTCTTTAACTGCTGATACAGTTTCTCTATTGGCAAATAAGCCAAGTCTTCTTTACCAGTT
Organism: Nudaria mundana; assembly: GCA_963556515.1. Lineage (NCBI taxonomy): Eukaryota > Metazoa > Arthropoda > Insecta > Lepidoptera > Erebidae > Nudaria > Nudaria mundana. The sequence goes on along the minus strand of OY748286.1, from coordinate 37,297,809 downwards.
AATTTGACCCATTGTCTACATCTAAAAATAAATAAATTAAGTACTTATTAAAATTATACAATGTTTACAAAACAGGGTTTCAATTAGAATTGGCGAGGAAAAAAACTATCGATACAGAACAGACTAAACAATTTGTTCAACAATTTTATACAAAATTGAACAAAATTTGTCTTAATTATGATATAAGGGACTCAGAACAGATGAAAATTATGTTATTAATTACTTACCGGGCTTCATTCAATGGAAATTGGGCCATAAATAGTCTCTTGTGCTTCTCCGCTCGACTTTTTGAAATACCACATATTTCGCACTTCATTTTCTAATGAAACACTGAAAAGATGATAAAAGTATTAACTACGTATCTAATTATGTCTAAAATTACGTAAATTTTGATAAAATGCTATAAAGTAAGAAAAATAAACAATGATCATCAAATGACCAAGAGTTTATGTGATGACTGATGAGCCGCCATTTATTTTGAAATGTACCTACCTAACATAAGTTAGATTGTACCTCTCGTGTTGGCTGCATTGACGGCTGCCATTTGTAATTTTCGATGTTAGGAGGTTGGTAATGATTATATCATTACACTTCATACGACCGATTTTTTGTATAGGAGTTTCGCCAGCCTGGTTTTTCTCTTTTTTTCTAAGGAACTCCCGACTCTTAAACGTGCTTATATTCTCTTTGCAGCGAATTTGAGTTTTCTTGAACCTATACCGTAATTTAGATTCTAAACAGTGAGACCATCGAATGTAATTTTCCAATAATATTCAGCTACTAACATCCCTTTCGATTAATACGTCAAGCAAACGGTCATCCACGCTGAGATGGAGAACCAAATTATGAGACGACATAGATCAGTAAGTTTATTACACCAAATCTAGCCCACAAGATTTGTAAATTTACGTTTGATTATTCAATCATTACTTAAAATGCTCTTTATTGTAGGCGCAGATCCAGGATCTAGAAAATTTCTATGCCATAAAAGGTAAAGCTAATGTTGCGATACCGACCAAAAAACAAGGCCTGACCGTTCGTGGTGCTTTGGGTGATATCAATACTAATGTAGCAGTCGCCACTGCTGAGTTTGAGAAGAAAGCCTCCCTTAATCGTGCTACGGTCCGAAGGTAATGTTTTAAATATACCCACCAGTATTTTTTTATCAGCTGTGAAATGTATTGTGTTATTTACGTACCTTCTGAAATCTAAGTTTCTAACTATGTAGTATTTTAAAGTTGCTATCAATGTTGATAAACTACCATAAATTTTATAATTTACAGCAATTATAGTCATGTTCAGGCGAGAGTTGATACGGGTCTTGCGGTTAGGGCTGCTGCTGCGCCAACGGCGCGGCCGCCATTGCGTCGAGAAGAGAGTACTGCAGGTCTCGCAGCTCGAGCTGCTGCACGCAACAAGGTAATCTTACTTATACTAAGCTTATCAAAATATACAAAACCACCTGATTTTGAAGTTTGACCAGTCGTGTCTACATGCTACATACATATTATAATCACGCCTATATCCCTCAGAAGGTAAGCAAAGGTTCATTGCCCACACATATTTTTATTAATTGGAGGCAAGCATGTTCAAACCACTAGGATCAATGTTCACACCTTCCATCTCTGCAGTCCGAGCAATCCTTAAATACAAATCTTAAGCATTTATGTTGTGTTAGAAGTAATGGTAGTATATTTATGTTAACATGGGAACAAGATTTTTTGAGTATTACTTGGCACTTTCTGACTTTCAATCTTAACCCTGTTTATAATATTCAGATAACTATGTGGTATCCCATACACATGTCCCAGAGATGTCCTCCTTATAAATAAGCAGCTCATGCAATTCCTAGAGGATCACTCGCTAATCAATGATCGACAATACGGCTTCAGGCCAAAGCGATCAACGGGTGATCTTCTGGCATTCGTAACGCATGTCTGGGGTGGGGCTATGGAAAGGCACGGCGAGTCCTTGGCTATTAGCCTGGACATCGCCAAAGCCTTCGATAGGGTCTGGCATGCTTCGCTCCTTTCCAAGCTTCCAGCATATGGTCTACCTCCTCAACTGTGCAGCTGGATTGCCAGCTTTTTAAACGAGCGCCGAGTGCGGGTCGTCTGCGATGGCCAGGCTTCTCGCTTCTTGCAAGTGAATGCAATGCATGTGAATGCTTGCAAGGGTACCGCAGGGGTCCGTACTATCACCAACTCTCTTTCTTCTGCATATCAATGATATGCTATCCCTCGGGAACATTCATTGCTATGCAGATGACAGCACACTGCACCGGAGTTACTCGGTTCGTCCGACGGCGGGGCGATCTGAGATAGAGGAGGAGAGACGACGACTCGTGGCTGATCTCGACCGTAACCTCGACAGTATCTCTCAATGGGGTACCGAGAACCTGGTCGAGTTCAATGCCCGCAAAACAGGCGTGTGCATTTACTGCGAAGAAATCCCCTTTCCTTCCCTTACCCTCTCTTCAGAATGCATTATTACCAATGAAGGACAACCTTGATATCCTTGGCATAGACTTTCGTCGAGAGCTCAATAATAAAAACTACATCGAAAGATGTATAGGGCTAGCTTCGCGGAAACTAGGAATACTGAATAAGGTAAAGAGATTCTTTACACCGGACCAGAGGTGTCTGCTGTACAAGACGCAGATTAGACCCTGCGTCGAATACTGCTCTCACCTCTGGGACGGCTCCGCGAAGTATCTGCTGGACGCTCTCGACGCTATGCAGCGACGGGCTATCCGTATTATAGATTGTCCGGAGGTAACGGGAAGCCTTGAGCCGCTAGTTCAGCGCCGAACAATAGCTTCCTTGGCCGCATTCTACCGTATTTACCACGGCGAGTGTTCTGAAGAGCTCTTCAATCTGATCCCACCCTCTTCCTTCCGATCCCGAACGACTCGTGCCGGGCAGAGATGCCACCCCCACACAGTGGATAGCACGTTCGCGAGAACCGAACGTTTTAAACGTTCGTTTCTCTGCCGAACGATAGTGGCCTGGAACGCCCTGCCTGTGCACGTGTTTCCTCCCACATAATCCTGGGTTCTTTAAGCGGAGCGTGAAGAGGCACAGCAGTAGGTCGTCAAGTTGAGGGCCACTCTCAATAGTAATGTGTGCTGTGAGAGTGGCCCACAATCGCTAGACGTCGTCACGACTTAACACCAGGCGGTGGGCGTCAATTTGGCGAACCAAATATAAAAAAAAAAAACAAAAAAAAAAATGTCTTTTAACCAGAGCATGTAGTGTAGTCATTAATGTTTTATTTTCAAGACATTGCCTTTGATGTTAGTGGACTAATTTTTACATGTTGTACAACTAAACAATACTTTACTTTATTCCAAGCGGACACCTGCGGCTTCACCTGCTTGACAAATTAATATACATAAAAACCTTCCTCGAAACATTCTTCCATGGGGAACGGAAGGCGACTTTGTTATTTACAATTTTATGATTTGCCAGGCAATTTTGAAAGAATCACAACCCAAAGCTGGAATTAAGGATAAAGAAAACAAAAAGTCTTCAAAATTGCCGACAGTGAAAGAAAACAAAGAAAAAACATTGAAACCAATTCTCAAGGAATCAACCGAGTCACTGGGAAAGCTGAAGTTGGCAGATACTTTAGAACAAACTGACAAGAAGAATATTGAATGCAATTCAGATTTAGTGCACCTTGATTTGAATGTGACACCTGCTTTACCTGATGACATCGAGGATATTGATGCTGGAGACGACAGTCCTCTGCTGATGTCAATCTACATAAAAGATATCTACAAATACTTGATAGAATTGCAAGAGAAATATTCTATCGAGCCTGACCACTTAAGTAAACAGGTTTGTACTGCTAGTTAATCTATATTGACTATTTCTATGACAATGTATTCCCTAGCTTATTACTGTGGTTTCACCCGTGTGATCTTGATTTCTTGTTCCCAATTCCCTCACCATTGCTGGGATAAAAAGTGTATATCACTTAGGGATATAATATAGCTGCATATTTTAGGTAAAGAATTTTCTAATATTGGTTCTGTAGTGTCGGAGCCTATAGTCTTGGGCTGGACTCAAACCAGCAATTGTTCCCTTTCCAGGAGGAATGGTCTACCAACTGACCACCACATCACTAGCCCAAGGCCTCTAATATCGTGACTTCATTGCTTATAAAAATTGGTTCCCGTCGCCCGGAATTATATTTCCCGTTCCCGTCGCCCGTAATAACATCTAACTTCGCAAATAATTATTTTATGAAGAATTAAATGACAGATTTTTGATTAATATATTCCCATTTTGTAGACTGGAAAGATGAGGGCTACTCTCATTGATTGGCTAGTGGAAGTTCAACGTCAGTTCTCACTTGCACTGGAGACATTGCATCAAACCATTGGAATTATTGACCGATATTTACAGGTAAATATATTGAACACATTGCAACTTCTTCATCATCATCACCACAGGGCATTATTATGACCTAGTTAGGAGTTTGCTTTCCAGTCTATTAGTCTATTGGCGATATTGTAGTTCTGTAGTTAGACTAGTTGTATTTTTAAGGGCTGCCCGTAACGACTGCCATAGATGTTCATGTAGCAACCATTAATGTGGGCTTGCTATTATAGCTTGTCCTTATTTGCATTTTAGCACATAGTCATTACTGTCTACACTAGGTCGTAATGTAAGTGTAACATTCATTTTAAAGCTTATCCACAGGTTGGTAGAATTTGCTAATTATTTTATTTAGCCATGAAGTGTATATTGCATTGACTGAAACAAGAACTCTGAAGAAGGAAGACTCGTCCACGACGTATTCCTGAGGTTTCCAAGAAACTATTAATAATCTCGGATATCAGAAACATACACAAACTCGTCTATTATCCCTGATTGGGTAGATAAAGACATTTCCGGGCACTTAGACAACTTGCTAGAGTCTTGTGGTGGTAATGAAGTAACAGACATACATAAAATCATGCCTGTCTTCTCAAAGGGGTAGGGCAGAGGTAATATTTTTGCCAGTAACTTTGCTAGTCTCTTATGAGAACTTTTATGTTGGTCAGATTTACCGGTAAGGTTGAGGTTGACTTGGGACCCTAAGATCTTAGTGAGACCCCTTTACACTTTAAAACTTGGAAACAAGAGAGTTATTTAGTCGGTTCTTTGGATTGATATTTTAAGTTTTTTGTTTATTCCAGGCGGTACCGAATGTACAAAGGAATCAACTGCACCTAGCGGGTGTCACCGCCATGTTTATTGCCAGCAAGTATGAAGAGATAATGTATATTCTAAGGCTGACATGTTCCGCTGTGAAAGGGATATTATGTCCAAATTGGGCTTCTGCTTAGCTAAACCTGTCCCTCTTCATTTCTTAAGGAGGTAAATATGTCTCTAAACAAAATAGATTTAGTTTTAGGTCTTCAATAGCTCAGGTAATGCTTATAGTTCACAAGCAAATACCCACGGTGATATCTTTCTTATAGAAGTGGTAGTATGCTATCTAATATATAAAATTCTCGTGTCGCGGTGTTTGTAGTTGAACTCCTCCGAATCGGATTGACCGATTCTCATAAAATTTTGTGTTCATATTGGGTAGGTCTGAGAATCAGACAACATCTATTTTCATCCCCCTAAATGTTAAGGGTAGTCCACCCCTAAAGCAAAAGAATGTTTGCCGGGTCAGCTAGTATTCTATACTAATACTTAAAATAAGCTTTGATTGTTTGTTTACCTGGAATAGGTCCGTAACTACTAGGCTGTTTTGAAAAAAACATTAACCTATAAAAAGCTACATTCTTAGCAAGTAACATGGGTTATAGTTATACAACATCAATCATGCTTAGGAGCATGCATCGGAGTACCAATGAAAAATGTTGTAAGAACCATGTTACACACGGACGAAGTCGCGAGTGTCCTATAATAGGCGTAATATGACAGACATACATCACGCCTATATCCCCGAAGGTCTAGGCTGTAATGCATTACACACCCAGTAATTTTGTTGGTCCCACGTAATAGGGGGCTAGCCTATTGCCGTTACCTGGTTCTATAGAAAATCTATAACCAACCTGTAAATCAAACCAAAAATCCAACAGCAAAGACATGGAGTGCTCGGTAGTGCATCTGCTTTAGATGCCGGAGTCTCGGGTTCGATTCCCGGTCGGGACAAACTGTGTGTGATGGATGACATATACGTTTGAACTGAAGTGTGTATGTATTAAAAAAAAATTATAAGTATTTATATCAGTTTATATAGTACTTATATCACAGGCTTTGCTTAGTTTGAGACTAGATGGCGTTGTGTGAATTGTCCTAACATATTTATTATTTACCTACTTGTATTTTTGTTGACAATTTGGGAATGAAAATAGAACAGTAAATTTTCATGTCTACCAAATAATGAATAGACACTGTTTCGAAAGACTTACAATATTTATTGGGTAAATTATGTAAATAACAAGCGTAGGTCTTAGCTATTTCACACCATTTCTGGGGATTACTAGTATAGCATTCGTTTATCTATGTCCATAGTAATTTGATTTATAAGATACTTATATTTTTACAGGTTCGTAAAAGCTGCACATGGTACATCAAAAAATCACCACAGCCAAATATTTCGTTGACCTTTGCCTGATTGAATATTCAATGGCTCATTATAGACCATCAGAGTTAGCAGCAGCCGCTATCTGTCTTTCACTCCTCCTACTATCTAGGAAGCCCCTTGAAGATGTATGGACCTCCACAATGTCATATTATTCTGGGTACACACTTCAACACATTGACATTATCATAAAAAAGCTAGTGAATGTAGGCAATTCAAAATATAAGGCGGTTTACAATAAATACTTAGACACATCGCTTGCTCCTCAATTGAGGGGTGACGCTATAAATGAATTGGCCGATTCATTACCTAGCTCATGAACGGATAATCCATGTAGATAATATGGGTTTATTAATATATTTAGTAGTGACAAGTATACATATGTGACTGAACTGTTTTTTATAAGATTTGTTTTAGGTACCTGCTTTGCTAGTTTCAGTTTAGTGATTTAATTTTTAGACACATTTTGTATCTCGGTAGAGTTATTGACATGGTAGTAGCTATTATATTACAACTGATTAAAAGTATGTGATTTAATTATAATAAAAAATAATAATAAAATAGCTTTTTATTTCCATTCCCTTATTCTAATTTACAAATGGTATTTGAACATTTATTTAAGGAATGGACCCCTTTCGGGTGTAAGCCTCCTCCAAATCTTTCCATTTTTGTCTGTGTTTTCCAAGGGTGCACCAGTTTTTTCCAGCGGTGTACGCTATGTCGTCGGCCCATCTTTTTTTTGGTCTTCCAACTTTCCTTTTTCCTAATAGCCCCGACCACTCTGTCACTTGAGAGGTCCACCGCCCGTCTGTGCGCCGTGCGACGTGGCCTGCCCATTGCCACTTTAGCCTTAAAGCGTGTTTCAGAGCATCCATAAGGTTTGTTGTCCCCCTGCCGGACTCCCCTCTCTATTCTTATCTCTTCTCCCTTAGATTCTAGCTTTACTCTGCTTGTGCTATGTCTGTAGATGTTTTTCAGGATGGATATGTATTGTTCATCTATTTAATTATATATTAAATTAATTTTAAGATACCTTTTAAATAAGACAGTAACCAAAAATGTAACATTGCCTAAATACTGGACGGAACAAATCAACATACTTTTACCAGTTAAGTATTGACTAGATTGTTATAATTATAGTTTTTGACACAATGTAAATATCTCTTCGACCTTGAATTCTATTAAATGATTTTTACAGATAAGTTATATAATATTTTGATTCCATGAATTTTTTTTTATAGGTGTTCTTGTGATTAGAATATGATGGAATTGTTGATAATAAATCGATTATTATAATTTAATAGCTGCTTAATTTCATGGTGAAACTACGTCACTTATAGGGAGAAATACACAGTTTGAAGTGGCTGTTTAAAACAGATTATCTTGCTGACTACACGGTTTAAAACCATCAGTGATTCAATAGAACAGTCATTCAGTCATTCAATAGAACAGTCATTCAATAGAACAGTCATTCAGTCATTCAATAGAACGTCGTACGGGTATGACGTAATTTGGTTTAGAATTACTGTTTACACGATTCTAAAACTCTGTTTTAAACAGTGTATTTTGTCCCTTTAATCCTGCTCAATAGAGCCCACCTGTTTCCCGACCCGCACCGCCTAGACTAGACGTATTTTTTATATGATCTCTTATGATATGCGTTTACTTCATCAACTCCCATAATCGTCACCGAATCTCCTCAACCCATTAGTGACTACTAGTTCACCCTGCGTTACTGAGTAATAGCCGCGTAGGTACCCCACCTAACGCATAGCTTCGCATGGCAGCCTCTCGGTAGAGCGTTGCCGCGCTAGGCAACGCTCACGATACCTAGTAGTAGTTTGTTCGCCTGAAACCGAGCCACTATATACCAACATTAGAAATAAATACGTCCTCGAGCACGATATAAAACGAAAACAACTATTGCAATTCGATTTGATCAACGCAGAAGCCAACGAATGAGAAACACGCGACGCTCTGTCAACGAGTAGGAAACGCTAAGACAATGTCTTTCATTTTCATCTTTAACAAGCGCGATAACTTGAACCTTTCCGTCAGGGCAGCGCCTGTGTGCGAACCCTATATAGCGCCATTTTTTTATGAATCCTCATGTTTGTCTCTTTTTTTTTAAATTATATAAAACGAATTCGATTGGCAATAGCTGCGAAAAATTAAACGCGAATCGGTTTTAGGGGCCATTCTAACATCTTCAGGTCCCCAGTGACCTCACCTGCAAGCGGCGCACTTGCTGGTCAACGAACGAGGCAATGTGAATTCACGGTATCCATACCTCGGTCTCTACGTGGGTACCAGGTGGTACATCAGTGTAAGTACGGGGGTACCCTCGTGCAGCTGTGACAAAGCCCCCCGAGTAACCCAGCCCAGGTTGGGTTGTGTTGTTGGTTCAGATGCTGCACAGCCGGGCCCGGCGTCTCTAACACCAGAAGTATTTCCAGAGGCGCCCGGCGGACTTTGGCCACCTGTGTGGCCTCTTCGGGGGTTTGGTCGGAATAAAAGTCCCGCGTGATTGGGGTTGGGTTTTATCCCGCGTCGGTGAGTGAATCTGGTTGCCCCGATCATGGAGGTCGATGGTCCTGGGCGTAGATGAGTCTGCGGCGCCCTGGCCGCTGACTGCGGAACTCAGCGGGGAGGGTACGCTCCTTCTCCCTCTCGGCCGCCTCCTTCGCGAGCATGACTTGCTCGCAGAAGGATACGGCCGCGTCCCACCTACTCGCGCTGGAGACCATGGCTTGGAGCATGGTTTCCAGCGAGTAATACAGCGCCTAACCTAAACAACCATCCCCAGGATGCTGCCCCACTAGGTCAAGGATAATCCTGATGTGCGGGTCCCGGTGACCACGCATCAGTGGGGTTTTGAAACCCTTCCGTCCAGCGGGTCGGCTCCCATCTAACCACACGGTTCTAGACGAAGCTAGCCCATGAGTCTTGTCACCGCCGGGCGCCACTGGAAATATGTTCTGCTTGTAACCAGAGACGCCCGGCAACGGACGTTAGAGCGGCCGAGGCCTTGGGCGGAATTAAAAAAAAATGCGTCTTGTCACGTACTACTGCAGCAGATGTCGGTATACGGGTTCACACGGATACCAGACAGGAGGCGCCCCACTGGGTAGCTCCGACCACTGTGTCGTCCACGCTGGCCGCCGCTGCCACCAGCACTTGTTGTGCAAATGATTCTTAGGAAGTGGATGGTAGAGTACAGCTGTTTATTATAATTGTATTTTTATCACGTTTTCATCTAATTTTGAAGACGTTAAAAAAGTCCTACCTACTTCACCTAACACAATGTATTGTTTTTAGCGTGAAACTACTAGAATATTAACTTTTAATTAAACTATCACGTTACAATCTACTCGTATTATAATATTCTACGGGAATTAGCATGAATCATACCGATAGATATGCACAGAGGTACATATCTACCTTTTATGCCTGACGTTTCGACCAGTTAACTACGACCGCTGTAACCTGATCGAAACGTCAGGTACAAAAGGTATGTAGGTACTACCTGTGCACATCTATCGGTATGATTCGTGTTAAATCCTTCAGAATATTATAAATAACATACTAGATTATTATTTTAATTTATATGACAAACAAAACAATTTAATACGCACTACTTTGCACACACTTTCGATTAAAGGATTGTTCAATTATTTTGACTCTCTCGTTAAAATCGGGGAATTCCCGTGGCTCCTCTCGACTTGCGTCGCACGTACCGCATCGGGTTGCGATCATAAACACGGCGGGCGCGCCTTGATGAAATTGATCTAAGCACAGCGCAGTTCTTTGATTTTAGCTCGTAGGTAGGTACCTACCTAATTAATGTAAACTAAACAGCCCAGCTGTAAACAGCAAACATGAATATTATCTTGGAGGAGCCTTGTACTTGTACAATGCATTAAGTATGTAGGTTACTTACTTATCGATAGGTACCTGTACCTACTCTACTAAAAAGAATACGTCTTGGCGCCTGTGTGCGAAGTGTGGGCTCGGCCCTGCTTTCCGTTTTGTAAAATGTTACAAACACACAGCTTGACCTGGTGCCAATCAGCCAATCGCTAACAACACGGCAATTAATTTCATCATCATAATTTCAACGAATGTCATAATAAAATTAAAAAGACGGGCCGGGTAGGTAACTCCCATGCAATGTGCTGTCATAAAGCAATAAATGTTCCCGAGAGATAGCATGATGGCACCCCGGCATTTACTCACAAGCGAGAACCCTGACCACCGCAGAAGACCCGCATACGTCGTGACTTCTATTGATTCTTAAGTAGGTAGGTAGGTACCTATCTCATCATGAAATGTGTCGAGCATTTTCTGAAGTGAACAATTAATTCCTGTTATGGCTCGGCAACTAAGTTTTTAATAATTGGATAGATATAATCGCTAAGAATAAAACTTCTCATCGATATGAGGAGTTTTATTCGAAGCGACCTAAGTAGGTAGGTAGGACTTAAAGGGGGGGGGGGGGTAAAATATTTTATCATGCTGTGTATAGGTAACGTCACAGATAGGAATAAAATAAGATATTGCTTTGTATAAAAATAATAATTTTTGTTTGAAACAAAAAATTTTGTGAAAAAAATTTCATGTAAAAACATGGGGAGCCGGCATGTGAAGACGACCTCATTGAGTTGTATTGGCAGGTTATAAATCTTGAGAATTTAAATATATATAATATATATGTACTTATATATATAAAATTCTCGTGTCACAGTTTTCGTTGCCATACTCCTCCGAAACGGCTTGACCGATTCTCATGAAATTTAGTGTGCATATTGGGTAGGTCTGAGAATCGGACATCTATTTTTCATCCCCCTAAATGTTAAGGGTAGTCCACCCCTAAAGCAAAACAACGTTTGCCGGGTCAGCTAGTGTACCTATATATTAAAAAGTCAATAAAACAAATGGAGTAAGGAGATGTCAATGGGTGGAGGGCTAAGTTGGCTGACGCCTAGTAAAAGAATAGGCTTGTGTCCATTAAGAATAAATCGGATTGATGTATATTTCTTATGACTATTTCCAATGATTAGATAACAAAAAGTACTATAAATTGGTACACAGAATAAAGATTACTATTATTTTTATAAAATAAGTTCGGAAAAAATAGGCATTCAGTCACGTGACATCAAACACCAATCAGAAAATATGACTTCACAGGTTGCACTCTGACCACAGAGTAAGTCTGTATGAACTCTGACTTCTTGTGTCAAGTCGTGTCTGTGATATTGTGCAATTTAATTGTTCGTACGTTTTCTTACAAATACAACAGATTGCCTCAGTAAAAGTTCCTCAAACGAAATATCAATATAAATCGACATGGACACAGACACGACATCGAGACAGGATTTATAATAATAAATAGCAAATAGCAGTAATATGCCCAAAATCGACACATGTATAAACAATTTGTTCGGAGTTTTAATACTCGCACTATTACATTCAGGCACTACACAGTACTTGTAATAGTTGTAATAAGACGGATTAGTTTTTAATGATGATTTTCATCACAAATAGTGTTAGCTGCAGCGCCCCCTGGTGAGTTGTCACCGTAACATCTATCTAGAAATATGTACCAATCTAACTCAAACCCATAACTGTAAACTGCATCAAAATCGAACTAGTAGTTATGGAGAAAAGTGGCAATCAGAAATAATGTTTGCTGTAGCGCCCCCTGGTGAGTTATCACCGTAACATCTATCTAAGAACATTCAACAATCAAACCCAAACTCATAACTGAAAACTACATCAATATCTGGTAGTTTTTGAGAAAATTGGCAACATTGCTTTTCACAAATAATGTTCGCTGCAGCGCCCTCTGGTGAGTTGTCATCGTAACATTTATCTAAGAACATGCACCATTCAAACCTGAACCCACAACTAAAAACTCCGACTCAAAATCCGACCAGTAGTTTTGGAGTAAAATGGCAACATGTATTTGCACAAACATCCTCTCACCCCAAACGCATATACATGGGGCACACTAAAAGTTTTGCACTTCTAGCTAATCGGAACTATTTGAATTTGGAATGTTATATTTTTTTAAACGTTGCTACCTTCTTAGTAATAAAAAAAAACAATTGGCGGGAAATCATTTGTCAATTGTTTTTTATCACACATCAAAGTTCTACAACGAAAATAATGTGGCTACTTTTAAGCGGTTAATTAAAGAAAACCCGCGGATTACCTATGAGACAATTCGAGGACTATTAGGGATTGGTATGAGTCAAATCCAGAAAATTTTACACGAAGAATTGAAAGTTCGGAAACTTTGTTGTCGTTGGATCCCTCATGAACTGACAGCGGAGCAGAAGCGGGCTCGCGTGGAATGGTGCTCACAGATGCTACTGAAGTACGACCATGGACATTCTAATGCTGTTTATGACATTGTCACAGGAGACGAAACGTGGATTTATTATTTTGAACCCGAAAAAAAACAGCAATCTTGTGAATGGGTGTTTGAAAATAAGAACAAGCCAACAAAAGTGAGACAGGCGAGAAACGTTGGTAAAAAAATGATCACGTTTTTTTTCTCAGCTACGGGTCCCATCTGTACAATTCCACTTAAAGATCAAAAGAGTGTTAATGCCGAGTGGTATTCTACCATTTGTTTACCCAGGGTGTTAGAAAAAATTCGCGTAAGACGACCCAAAAGCCGCGTTCTCCTACATCATGTTCATGACAACGCTTCTCAACATGGCCAACACCACAGTCATTTTTAGCTTCCGAAAAACTCGTCACCCATCCTGCGCATAGACCCGACCTAGCACCCTGTGATTTCTGTATTTTCCCCAAAATCAAAGATTTGATGAGAGGTTTCACTTTTACCAACTCCGAAGAGGCAGTGCAGTGATAGCGTTCAAACAGCACGTAGAAAACATGCCTTCAGATCTGTGGTCCTCCTGTTTTAAAAAATGGTTCCATCGCATGAAAAAATATTTAAAATGTAGAGGTTTAAAATGTAAAATATTTTGAAAAGCAATAAACATAATATTTTGGTTTTAACATATTGTTTTTTTAAGTTACGCAAAACTTATAGTGTGACCTACGTATACTCGTACCATCTCCGTTCCGTCTCGTAGGTAAAAAGCTATGCGTGTCCAGTCTATAGTAGTGCATAATCCTTGTATTGTCCTTGTATAATCCTAGTATTATCCTTGTATAATCCTTGCATAATAACGTATTCCAAGAACATGTCACAAGTGACATGTTCTTGGAATACGTTGAAGGAAACGCGTAAGCACCGTGAAATTCTCGGCGTTTTTGACCTTTGGGGCGTGAAAAATCTATAACTAAGAAGCGTTCTTGCGCTTGAATATTTATATTACGATTAGACGACAAATTTATTGGTTAATAGCTGCAGCGAACTTTAGTTGTAACTCGTGGCAAATGGCGTTCGTTTTTTGTTCCGGATAGCTTCTCTATACGTAGTAATAATAACTCAATGCCAGTCAAACACATTTTGATTTGTTTCGCAACCTGTGACGTCACCCAATGCGCCATGACAGATTAGAGCGTTTTCATTACAAATTTAAATACATTTTTTAAATCGCAAAATAAACTATGTAAATTTTAATGATTGTTTTAAATCATAATAATACATTTTTGTGACTATACCGGGTTATTTGTAATTAACTAGCATCCTCCCAGGGGTAGGTAGCAGACATCATGAGTAACAACGTTTGTTCTACGACTTTTAATAAAACTGAATAATGAGTTTTCAAGTTTTTATTATCATAACGCGACACTATTAAGTCTATGTTTCATTCATAAACTGAAAAATCCAAACGCGCAGGCATGTCTGGGTCGGTGAGTTCCTAGACACGATGAATATCCATTTTGCCTTCGTTGAGAATGATACTCCACGCGAAGAACTGCGATACATTAAACCGTAGCGCGGCGTCATTGGTACTTGCGGCGGGGTTATTTTCAAAAAACTCCAGTATCCTTTCTTGTTCCCGTACTGAGTGCCTCGGTGGACGACCACTATCACTGAACCTGGGCTGGAACTGTCCGTAATCGCGTAATCGCTGTGCGGCGGATAACATCGTTGCCCGGCTCGGTGTAGGTAGAATTGGAAACCTTACTGCATATGCGGCAGGCTTCCGCCACATTATCATCACACACCTAGCAAGCATCCTCACCATTTCCGTGTATTCCACATTGGAATACTGATAAGGGATGGCGATAGTCAGATCGACGCAACACGGTAACGCGAAATATCGTGGCACACAAGGACAAGTGACACACCTGACACCATCGCGCGCGCATCTACTGGCGGCTCGCAAAAAGAAATGGGTCAAGGTCAAAGGCGCTAGCGCCGCGCCGACCCGCGCCCCGCCTCTTATGCATTGCATGCATTGATGATATGAGTTTGTTTACCTAATTTTTACGATGCGCGTAAACTGCGGCTTAGAGTTAATAACTGTCAGACGCAAAACTAAATTAATATTTATTTTTGTACGAAAGTAAAATTTAACGAATTATAAAAAGTCGTAGAACAAACGTTGTTACTTATGATGTCAGCTACCTACCCCTGCGATGATTTTGGTTAATTACAAATAACCCTGTATAGATTCAAACTACAGAATTAATCAATTTTTGAAATTTGGGACACAAGCCTATTGTAAATGTAATAATTTTATGATTGTAAAACACATTTAGTCAAGGGGAAGAAAACGTCTTTTATTTAAAGTAAGTAGATATAACCCCTCGCACAACTGTTATACTTATAACTGAGCTCAACGTTACTGTGTACCTATGTAGGTAAGTACCTACCCAGTGGCGGCCTTACCCATTGGGCGTTTTTACATTGCACGATAACGATATCGTCACGATATAGGGGAGGTATTGCATTGGGCATGTGTTGTTAAGCAATTTAAGAAATGTTTAAATTGTCATTATGCAGATGGGTACCTCATCAGGTCAGGGGCCTAAGTCGCGTAAATGAACGTAAAACGCCATGCTACTGCTATACTATTACGTTGCAACTGTAATTGGTCAAAAAATCGGTGGTCTGCTAAACTCACAAGCAACGCGCCAGGGCCAGGATGGCGCCAGAAAGGCACCAAACCGAATGACTGCAGAGAACAATTATCATTAGGTTAAGTTGAATTTAGGGGTCTCCCTTGTTTGACCGAATGGAATTTGCCAAATGTTCACTTCCCAAAAAATTTTTCGCATAATTTAATTTGCCAAATTATTACTTAGCAAAAAATCTATTCACAAAAAAATGTAACGCAAACCTAATGTTTGGGAAATGAACGTTTAAACTATAGCTTGTTTACTAACTAGTACTTTTAACATTTTTTATTTAGTCAAATATTTCAGTTGGAATAACAGTTTTTACGCAAAATCAAATAAGCCAAATATTTTGTATCGAAGAAGAAATTAAAATCTAAATAGTTCAGTTCCGGGTAACCTACTAAAAACAATCTATTTTTTCTATTAATGCAAGTCGTTTCTGGCACTCGCCGGCCGCTGCCGCGGCACCGCTCGCTTCGCTCGCTCGGCTCGTGCGTAGGAGTTAGCTTAAAACTGTGACGTTTTAAGCTTACCTAACCTACCCATTTTGTTTAAAGAAGTAATTAACCTAATCTAAATAGTTGAGTTCCGGGTAACCTACTAAAACCAATCTCTTTTTTCTATTCATGCAAGTCGTTTCTGGCACTAGCCGGCCGCTGCCGCGGCACCACTCGCTTCGATCGCTCGGCTCGTGCGTAGGAGGTCACAGTTTTAACCTAACCTAACCTACCCATTTTGTTTAAAGAAGATATTAACCTAATCTAAGTAGTTGAGTTCCGGGTAACCTACTAAAAACAATATCTTTTGTTGTATTGTTTGCTGTAATAAAACATTTGATTAAAGATCAAACGCCATAATGACATTATACTTGGTAATATTATGCCAAGTAAAAATTTGACCAAATAAAAATATGCGTACTAAAATCATTCGAAATATTGCAATGGTATTTTTTTTTTATATTTAGGTCGACAAATTGACGCCACCCGCCTGATGGTAAGCTGAGGCGACGTCTGGCAATTGAGGGCGACTCTCACAGTATACAGGAATACTATAGAGAGTGGCCCTCAACTTGATGACCCAGTAATGTGCCTCTTCACGCTTCGCTTAAAGAACCCAGGGTTATATGTGGGAGGAAACACGTGCGCAGGCAGGGCGTTCCAAGCCACCATCGTTCGGCAGAGAAACGAACGTTTAAAACGCTCGGTTCTCGCGAAGACGGTTTCCACGGTATGAGAGTGACATCTCTGCCCGGCACGCGTTGTTCGGGATCGGAAAGGAGAGGGTGGGATCAGGTTGAAGAGCTCTTCAGAACACTCACCGTGGTAAATACGGTAGAACGCGGCCAAGGAAGCAATTGTTCGGCGCTGGGCTAGCGGCTCAAGGCTTCCCGTTACCTCCGGACAGTCTATAATGCGAACAGCGCGTCGCTGCATAGCGTTGAGTGCGTCCAGCAAATACTTCGCGGAGCCGTCCCAGAGGTGAGAGCAGTATTCAGCGCAGGGTCTAATCTGAGTTTTGTACAGCAGACACCTCTGGTGCGGTGTAAAGAATCGCTTTACCTTGTTCAGTATTCCTAGTTTCCGCGAAGCTAGCCCAATACATCTCTCAATGTATTTTGTGTTATTGAGCTCTCGACGAACGTCTATGCCAAGGATGTCTAGATTGTCCTTCATTGGTAATATTGCATTCTGAAGAGTGGGTAGGGGAAGGAAAGGGGATTTTTTCGCTGTAAATGCACATGCCTGTGTTTTGTGGGCATTGAACTCGACCAAGTTCTCGGCACCCCATTGGGAGATACTGTCGAGGTTTCGGTCGAGATCACCCACGAGATGTCGTCTCTCATCCTCTATCACAGATCGCCCCGCCGTCGGACGGACTGAGTAACTCCCCTGCAATGTACTGTCATCTGCATAGCAATGAATGTTCCCGAGGGAAAGCATATCATTGATATGCAGAAGAAAGAGAGTTGGTGACAGTACGGACCCCTGCGGTACCCCGGCATTCACTTGCAAGAAGCGAGAAGCGAGAAGCCTGGCCATCGCAGAGGACCCGCACTCGGCGCTCGTTTAAAAAACTGGCAATCCAGCTGCACAGTTGAGGAGGTAGACCATATGCCGGAAGCTTGGAAAGGAGCGAAGCATGCCAGACATAAAAATGCCAGATATAAAAAAAGGTTGCTAAAATTTGTTTGGGTAATGAAATTTTGTCAAAATCTTTTCGGCAAAACGGCAGGCATCCTGAATTTAGTTACTCCCGACATTACTTCTTAACTTCCCAGCCCCTATATCCCGGGAACCGAGCTTCCCACCTAAAATCTGGGCAAATTTTTCTTCCCCCTGCACCCCCTCCCATCACAAGTTACATTCGCCTGCAAAAAAAATCCCGGGAATTCTCATCCCTCAAAAATACCCAAGATTCCCAGTACCCTATATCTCGAATACTAAGCATCCCAGGTCTTTTTCTCCCTCATTTTTCCGGCCCCATAGTACCCTAAGTAAGTATTTGAACCCCATCTTCCCACAAATTTTTCTTCCCAATTCTCATCCCACTTTCCACAAAACTTGAAGCCCCTATATTCCGGTAACGGAGCTTCCCAGCTCAATTCTGAGTAAATTTTTGTTCCCCTGCGCCCCGACCTAGACTTATTCTATAAGCCTGCAAAAAAAACCCGGGAATTCCCATCCCACAAAAATACCCAAGATTCCCAGTACCTGATATCTGGGAAAGTAAGCATCTCAGGTCAATTTTTACTTATTTTTCGAACCCCCTTTCTAGTATATATTAATGATCTCCCTCACCTCATAAGAGACGACCACGAGGTAGTTTTGTTTGCTGATGACACTTCTTTAATATTTAAAGTTAAACGTGGACAGCGCGAACTTGACGATGTAAACATTGCCCTCTCTAGGATAGTCCACTGGTTTTGTGCTAATAATTTATTATTAAATGAAAATAAAACTAAATGTGTAAGATTCACCTTACCTAATGTAAGACTTGTTAAAACCAGTGTTAAAGTTAGGGATGATATAATAGAATTGGTCGATGACACTGTCTTTCTGGGCATAACGTTAGACTCCAAATTGCAATGGGGGCCTCATATCGGGAAAATTTCGGCCAGGCTTAGTTCAGCAGCCTATGCTGTCAAAAAGATCCGACAACTTACAGACATTAAAACGGCGCGTCTTGTCTACTTCAGCTACTTCCACAGTATCATGACATATGGCATACTACTGTGGGGTAACGCTGCCGATATTGAATGCATCATGACATCACATGAATCTTTGTGTTGCAGAAGAGGGCTGTCCGGACTATCTACGGAATGGGGTCTAGGGAGTCATTAAGAGATAAGTTTAAGCATATTAACATCCTTAGTGTATTCACAGTATATTTATGAAATTTTATTGTATACCCACAAGAACAAAAGTAAATTTGTGAAAAATAGTGATAATCATAATCTAAACTTAAGAAATAAGGATAAACTGGCTGTTCCTAAATTTAGGCTTCATACAGTGAGTAATTCTTTTGCGGGGAACTTTATTCGATTTGCCAACCGAAATAGCAAATTTATCTGTCAATAAATTTAAAAAACTAATAAAAAGTAAATTGTGCCATAGTAATGATTTCTTAGATGACAAGGCTGCCTGGTTGTAACACGAATTGCTCCTTTCTAAATAACTCAGTATTAGATTTAAGATGAAATATTTTGAAAAAAGCCGAACTGAGTTTCTTGAGGGCTCTTCTCAGTCTCGTAGCATTTTGGAACCCTCGGTAGAGTCACACCAACTTTTGAAGAATCTAAATAATTTTCTAAAAATTTCAAAGATAATAAACGTTATTTTATTTATTTTATTTTATTTTTATTTTATTTAATGTTCGGGAATCACAAACCCCTCGGCTGCCGCATATTATCAATCGGCTTGGCAACTACCGACTTATGCCAGTCGGTTTTTAGCGACATTTGAGACTAGTGATGTTCAAAGTTGCTATAAAGCAAAAACTTGCTAAATGCTATTTGCTAATTTTTTTTAGCATGCTATTTTTCGTGCTATTTTTAGCAGGCTGCGTACGGCAACACGTGTGCATTTCAATCAAGCGCGGCGACTGGTGTGTTAATTCGCAACTCGGACTCGGACTGACAGCATGCTATATAGGTACATAACTAGGTATGCAATGCATGCTGCTGTTGCATAAAACTGAGCGAAGTGTTAAATTTTCGAACGACGATTTATTTTTTTATGTTCAAACTTTTTTTTACTGCAAAACGTATGAAAATCAATTTTTCGTTGATTATTCCTCGATGGTATGTCTGATTTTCATTTTTTTTTGTTCTAAACCACCTTCACGCCACACGTTATCACTGTGGTAGGTAAGTTTGAAGGAGATCGGTTCAGGCGTTTAGGAGGAGTATCCGGACAAACGAAATACATGAGTCGCCTAAGATTGAGCTTCGCTCGCTTCGCTATACATCGGGTTTATGCATTTAATACAATATGGTGCACATTTGCACAATGAACTTTCCTTCATACTTTTCAGGCTTAGGACTGTCTATAATGGATTCATTTATTAACTAATATAAAATAAAATATGATAGTATGTAAAGAAATTATAGGCGTATTTAAAAATTCATTGCTTGTATATACAGAAATCAAAATACTGTTTATTACGGGAGCCGTCCGAGTCCGAGAATTCAACGTACGCGCCTACGCGGTGCGTAAAAAAATAAAACGCAATTTGACCGATAACAATCGCGAGCATGCGACGACAGGAGTGAGTGGCGCGATCCCGTCGTTCCCAGATGTTAAATGCTAATTTGCTAAAATACAACAACAATGCTAAATGAAATTCGCACGCGATTCGCTGGCGTCGCGGCACCTGTGACGGCCCATCATACGATATCGCAGATAGCATTTAGCAATATTAGAAAACCATAATAGCATTTGCTTAATGCTATTTATAAATAGCACGATGCTTTATAATGCTATATGCTATATTAACCACCACTATTTGAGACGATACTGCGTGAAGGACGCGCGCGCGACGCCCGAATGAAAACCGAATTGTGCCGATCGGCACAAGCCGAACGTAATTTAGTAGTTGCTTTGGGTTGGCTTTTTCATTCTGCAATACTGCCGAATAGAATGATGTGTCGACCCGAATGAACAACTCGATCGGCACTAGCCGATTGAAGTCGAACAAGTGCAGTAATTGCTTCGGGTCGGCTTTGTTGTTCGACAGATACTGCCGAACCGACAATGCCGGCTTGCTTATGTGGTGGAAGTATATGAGTAAACATTTTCGAACATAAATCATCGTTCCCAACAGCTGAAGATGCAAGAGAGCAATGTCAAAACATCACTCCTGAGGATCACCTTCAGGAGCGACGTTTTGACATTGCTCTTGTCGACAGCAGCTAGTTTAAGTGATGGGAACACTGGCACGGCTCGCCATGTCTGCTTTGATCGTCATCCATGCCATGGCATCGGTAATCCACGGAGTAGGTGAGTGCTTTATTTTTATTCGGGCGCTACGACACAGTTCGTTGCGTGCCGCATGACGGTCGTAGAGCGGTAACGCCGTAAACGGTAGTAGATATTCAGGAGGGCAACTTTTTGGTCAACGCTATCACTCTCAAAGACATGCGTCCAATCAATGCCTCCCGTATCACCCTGCAAGGCCTCTAGGTCCATACCCCTGTAATACCGGTCACTGAAAATACGGGCTACGGGCCTGTAACAGCAGCTGCTATTACCATAGTAATGGAGGGAAATGAACGACAAGATAAATCTACTTAATAAGTTTAATTACGACGTCACAAAACTGAAGTAAATCACATTAAAAGTACTGCGGCAACGCCACGTCGCGCGTCGTGTCGCTCCCGTCCCTTCTACTTGTCGCCGCCCACGGTCGCGCGTCGTGTCACCCCCGTGCCGGCTCCGCTTATGCTTAAAGTAGGTGCCCCTTCAGATTCAGCTTCAGCTCGTTCTTGATCTGCGACAGCGAGCACGCCTGTCCCCTGGCCTCCCTCTCCCGCTCTCCCCGCCCGACCTCGCGCGCCTGCGCACACACACATACTCACTTCGACTGACGCAGATATCTACGTCGAGACATCGAAAAACGAGACACTAGCTTACTCTCGACACTCGATCTCATGAAATTGGAAACGAATTTTGCCATTTGGTACTCTGGACTGCGAAATAAAGAGAAGGTAATTTTTTTAGCAGTGAATACTGTCATTCAATTGCGATTTTCAAAATACTAGTACACTTTCTTAGTTTTGATACTAATCAAATTATAATTTCAGATATTATGAAAAATTCCAAATTCCCTGCGTTGTAGGATGCATTGATGGCAGTCATGTGGCATTAATAAAACCATCGCAGCATGAAGAACGCTTTTACAATAGGAAATGCTATAACTCTAGGAATGTTTTAATTGTGAGTTACATACATATATTTTGATTTATTGTATTTATCATTTCAATCTAGTTGTTAAAATGAGGTATCATTATGTAGAAAACCAACCTTCTTAATGTAATCTTTGAATAATATTCTGAGAATGATTTTGTTTTATAGGACTGTCACTTGAAAATAAGCAGAGAAAAATGTCGTAGTAAAACAATGTAATTTAAGTTATTTAAACATTTATATAATGTGTGTGTCGATGTAAATAATGAATACATTAACGTGAGTACTAAAACTAAGTCTTTCTAATTCGGAGCTGATTCACAGAAGTAGAACTGGTATAGTTCATACAGGGTGTCAATATAAGGTAAAATATATGACACAATATCTTTTCATGGTAGCAGAGCTGACGAGCTACTGAATTAGAAGGAATAAAAATAAATATGGAAGGAAAAGAAGAATTTAGATTAGCAATATTTGATGGGTCCAACTACGAGAAATGGAAATTTAGATTAAAGTTGTTGCTACAATTAAAAAATTGTGAACAGGCTACAGAGTACGATGTAAGACCGAAAGAAATACCAGAAAATGAATGGAAGAAAACTGATTTGAAAGCTCAAAACTACATAGTAAACAGCATCAGTAATTCACAGCTAGACATCATCATTTCGGAAGAAACTGCGTTTAATATGATAAAAAAACTGGATGACTTATACTTAATTAGAGGATGTGCGAATAAACTGTTACTGAAAAGGAAAATATTGGAAACGAAATTCAGAGATGGGAATCCTATCGAATTTTTTCAAACTTTTGAAAAGCAAATCAATGATTTAAAAGGAGCTGGTGAAAATGTGAACGAAGAAGACCGATTAAATTATCTACTGTTGTCATTACCATCCAAATTTGAACATATCGTAAATATAGTAGATGCTATGCCCAAGGAGAACCAAACAGTTGAATATGTCAAATCGAAGATCATATTGGAATACAAAAAGAATGAACCAAGGAATACCGAATGCGACGAGCAGACCTTCGCAAGCAGTAGTTTGTATAAACAAACTTGCTATGAGTGTAATAAGGAAGGGCACTTTAAGAGAGATTGTCCCAAACTACAATATAGTCGGCGAGGTCAACATTATCAAAGATTTCAACGTGGTGGACGTGGTCACCGAAGTTATCGAGCACGTAATTACAGAGGCTATAGAGGTCAGCAAGGTAACAATATACATAATGAATCCACAGCAGGAAACTCATCACATGGATTCAATGTTGAAGTACTGACAGCTGGAATGAATGAAAATACAACGAGTTGGCTTCTTGATAGCGGCTGCACCGACCACATCGTTAATGATGACAGATTATTTTGTGAGTACAAAAAGTTAGATGATCCGGTAAATATTAAAGTAGGTGATGGTTTTGCTTTAAAATCAGATAAGATAGGAAAGATAACAATGTATTGTGATGTGAACTGTAAGTTGCAAAAAATTGACATTGATAATGTTTATTATGTTCCTAATATGAAGAGAAACTTACTAAGCGTGTCAAACATTGTAAACAAAGGCAACATGATTAAATTTAAAAATGAAACCGCACTAATATACAGTTCACAGCACACATTGATAGCGATAGCTAGGAAAAAGAATAAATTATATGAACTGGAAGGTACAATAAAATCCAAAGACAAAAAATATGTAAACACAAATAATCAGGATATGTCAGCGAAAGAGAAATGGCACCGTCTTTTGGGTCACGTAAATTTTTCAAAACTAAAAGAAATGTGTAGGCATAAACTCTTGAATAGGTTACCAGAAAATTTAAACGACAACTACGTACAGTGTGAAATTTGTTTACAAAACAAAATGACCAATTTACCCTTTGAAAACAAGAGACGAAGAGCCTCAGATATCTTGGAGATAATACATACAGATGTGAATGGACCGATTACTCCGGTAGGTTATAATAACCAGAGATATTTTGTTTCGTTTATCGATGATTACAGCAGACATGCAGCAGTATGTATAATAAAAAATAAAAATGAAGTTTTTGAATGTTTTAGAACATATGTCAATACAATGCAAAATCAAACTGGTAAACGAGTGAAGGAGATAAGATGTGATAGAGGTTCAGAGTACCTTAACAGAGATTTTTATAATTTTACCAAAGAAAATGGAATTTATTTGAAACCCGGACCAGCATACACGCACGAATTAAATGGTGTTGCGGAAAGGTTCAATAGAACAGTTATGGATCGTGCAAGATGTTTAATGTCAGAAGCAAAATTAAATAAAAAGTACTGGCCCGAATGTATATTAACAGCAGCTTACTTAGGAAATCGGATACTTACAAATACAGCAGAAAAGAAAAGTCCTTTTGAAATATTTTATGGGAGAAAACCGGACATAAAGAATTTAAGACTATATGGAAGCAAATGTTTCGTTCGAATACCTGAAGAAAAAAGAACTTCAAAACTGAACCCGAAAAGCATGCAAGGTTTTTTAGTTGGCTACACAGACACGGGGTACAAAGTCTTGGTGAACGAAAAGATTATAATAAGCAGGCATGTTATTTTCATAAATCCAGAGGCTGAAGTTATTCGATTTCAAAATGAAGATACAGACAATGAGGATGAAAACAATGATAATAAAGGAGATGAAACTAAGAAAACACAGACTGAGGAAGAAGTGAAATCAAGATCGCCACCTAGTGATAATGATGAAGAATTTTATGATACAATAGAAGATGAAGAAGATAAAAGAAAGAAACTTAATAGTAAGGAGGTGACTGGATCAAGTCGTCCGAAAAGAGAAAGAAAACTACCAGGAAGATTTAATGATCATGTAGTTTATGTAAATGTTTGTGATGCCAGTGTACCAGAAACTTACGAAGAAGCAATAAATAGCTTAGAAGCAAACAAGTGGATGAATGCAATGAATGAAGAGATTAACAGTTTAGAACAAAATGAGACATGGGAGATTGTTGACGAACCAATTGATAAAAATGTGATTGAAGTGAAATGGATCTTTCGAATTAAGTCAAATGGAAGATATAAAGCGCGCGTAGTAGCAAAAGGTTTTCAACAAGTTTATAATGATAACGAAGAAATATACTCACCTGTGGCTAGAATGATAACAATGAAAGCTCTGATGTCAATTGCTTGTATCAGAGGTTGGCATATAGAATGCATGGATGTAGAAACAGCTTTCTTGAATGGAACAATTAAATCGGAAGTTTATATATACCCACCAGATGGTTATGAAATTGGAGATAATCAGGTGTGCAAGCTCAGAAAAGCTTTATACGGACTAAGAGAGAGTCCAAGAGATTGGTATGAATGCTTTAACAAATATATGTCAAGCATTAATTTTCAAAGATCAAACTATGATTATTGTTTGTACACAGGTTGTATCAATGGGGAGAAAGCGTACATATGTTTGTATGTAGATGATATTTTGATTTGTGCCGAAAATGAGAATACGATAAAAAAAGTTAAACAAATGCTGAGTGACAGATTTCGTATGAAGGATTTGGGAAAAGTAAAACAATACTTAGGAATAGATATTGACTACAAGCCAGAATTAAAGAAAATGACTTTGAGTCAACGTGTATACCTATGTATACACGTTGACTCTGAGAGTTTAGCAGAAAAATATAACATAAAAGATTCGAAGAAATACGAAACGCCAATGGAGCAGAACTTGTCAATTGAACCTGGAGAAATGAATTACGAACTTAAGTACAGAAATTGAATTGGAGCTTTGTTATATATTGCTAGTGGGATGCGACCAGATGTTTCGTACAGCGTTAATTACTTAAGTCGCTTTCAAAACTCTTACAGTGATACACATTACAAATATGCGTTACGAATATTAAAATATCTTTATCATACTTGTGATTTAGTACTAAACTATAATGGAAAATATGAAGATTGTTTAGATGCGTTTGTGGATGCTGATTGGGCAGCAGATAAAAATGACAGAAAATCAACTACTGGTATTGTGTTAAGAATATTTGATAATCCAGTTATGTGGAAGACACATAAACAAAAAATTGTTTCGAGAGCATCAACGCATGCTGAATTTTACGCATTAGCTGATTGTGTTACAGAAGTGTTACCTGTTATTGGTATACTATGTGACTTAGATATTAATATTACCAAACCGATTAAAATTTTTGAAGACAACAGTGGTGCTATATCTCTTTCAAAGAATGGAAAATTCTGTAAAAATTCTAAACACATTGACGTAAGCTATCACTTCGTTAATGACTATGAAAAAAAGAATATAATAGATGTTACTAAAATTAATACTGATAATCAATTAGCAGATATACTAACAAAAGCGTTAGGCAAAATAAAATTTCAAAAACTAAGACAGTTATTGAATGTTTATTAATATATAAATGACACACAAATTGTTATGATTAATATTAATAAGAATTTAATTATAATTTATTGAAGAGAAGGAACATAATATATTTTATTTTTGATTGTACTATGTTTATTGTTTAGAAGAAGTGTTGATGAATTTAAGTTTATAATTTTCTACAAAATGAAGGAGGTGTGTTAAAATGAGGTATCATTATGTAGAAAACCAACCTTCTTAATGTAATCTTTGAATAATATTCTGAGAATGATTTTGTTTTATAGGACTGTCACTTGAAAATAAGCAGAGAAAAATGTCGTAGTAAAACAATGTAATTTAAGTTATTTAAACATTTATATAATGTGTGTGTCGATGTAAATAATGAATACATTAACGTGAGTACTAAAACTAAGTCTTTCTAATTCGGAGCTGATTCACAGAAGTAGAACTGGTATAGTTCATACAGGGTGTCAATATAAGGTAAAATATATGACACAATATCTTTTCACTAGTAAGTCTTAACTAATGTTATTTTTACAGATTTGTGATGCTGACTTAAATATTATGAGTGTAGATGCTACATATGGAGGCGCAACTCATGATAGTTTTGTATGGAATGGACACCCCATTAAGATGCATATGTCAAATTTAATAAATGTAGGAGAAAGAGTTTTTTTACTTGGTAAGAAAATATAATAAAATAATACTCTTGGTCTTTTATGTAATATTAATGTGCGACTTATCATTTAAAATAATTTAATTTTCAGGTGATTCGGGCTATGCCCAAAGGGAGTATTTGATGACTCCAATATTAAATGCACCACCAGGATCGGCTGAAGAACACTACACAAATCTCCATTGTGTGGCCAGGAATACAGTCGCACGTACAATTGGAGTTTTAAAAAATAGATGGAGATGTCTTTTAGGCCATAGAGTTCTTCATTACCATCCTGATAAAGTCTCAAAAATTATAAATGCTTGCTGTGTGACAACATTTGTAATCAGGCACAGCTGGATGAGGATGGTAATGAGATTGCCTTTCCACTTGTGGATGATGTAACAAGGACACAAGAGGAGGGAACACAGGGTATTAATGAGTTACGAAAGGGTTTCCAGGCTCGTGCACAGCTTGTTCAAGAATTGTGGGCAGCAAGGAACAATTAGCACAAATTGTTATTTTGTTGATATTGATTTTACTGATTGTTATTATTATAGTTTATCTTTCATTGTGTTATTTAGAAGTGAAGTTATAAGTTAGTCATGTTTGTAACCTTAGAAGCTCTGCTGTGATGAATTAGTTAGTCAGCTCTGCTATTATAATCAAACTATAGAAGTACACTTTAGTTTTGATATTTGATTATTAGTTTTGATTCTAGTCCCGTTTTAATGGTCTATACAGAATAAACGATTTTTTACTTTGACTTTGACTTTGATAATGTTATAAACCATTATAAATTCCTTTTTTAGTTACCTTTTGTGGGGACTGTGGTTTAGTAATTAAATGACTATTGGATTAGATGATATAGTTAGGTTTCAAGTATGCTTCAATAATTCAAGCCAATATACTTTATTGGGCACAATTACTCAACACAACTATTGCAAATGTTAAAAATAGGATTTTCCAATTGTATTTAGGACCTAGGTAGGTGAACTCTACTTTGGTATTTTAATAAAAAAAAACAACGAGATATATACACTTTATGTAATGGTAAGGTTCAAACATTAAATAAATCTCGTATCACAGTATTTAGTAAATCTTACATCTGTCATTATTTTAAATACCTATAATTAAAACAAAAATAATACAACTTATACCTACAACCATATTATATCTAAATATTTGTTCTATGTCGCAAAGCATTTGCAATGCTATTAAGGGCATTTGCGACATTAATAAGGCCACTTTCGATATTTAGACCACTCTCTCGTAGCTGCAGCCATATTATCTAAAGACCTTTGGAAGGCTGATAGCTGTTCCACGAGGCTGGAGAAAGATGCAGCTGTAGTCGCTTCTGCCTCAACCCTCTGCCGCTCAATATCTTCAAATGCTTGCTGTTGTCTCTCTAAGACACTACGCCTTGACCGACTTGCTCGGGGCCGCCTTAGGGTGGGTTGTGGTTGACATAATACATAATATACCAATTGTGAAAACTGGGTATTGATATCAATATAGGAATATCAACCTCTCACAGTCACCACATTTCTTGCAGAAGAGTGCAACGTATGTAGTATGGGCTGAACTACCTCAGACATGTTTATGTTGATGTCATGCATTGGCATATCTGGGATGCTTTGGCTCTGCAAATATTTAATAAATATATATTAGATCTTATGAGGGGTACTACTAATTCTACCTATTACTTCTAGTATTTACTGTGGGTGGAAATGTATTGACAGTATTATGCAATTGCGAACCTCCTATTACAGGCACATCCATGTATCTTAGACCTCATGAGGGGTAGGGATTCTACCTACTAGATACTTCTTGTACTTACTGTGGATGGAAATGGATTGACAGCAAGGTGCCTATCCCCTATGGCGAATTGTGGACCTCCCATTACAGCTACAAATCTCTGATCGAGTGGGTTTAGGTCAGATATATTATCACCAGTCCCACCCCCTGTTCGTCTCAGAGACTGTGCTTGCACCGCACAAAGTTTTTTTAATGCACGCTTTTTGTCTGCCCAATACTAGAACAGAAATTAAATTATTGTAACTTATTTGCAAACAATAATTTTATTTTAAAATCATTCAGTAATTTCTGAAAAAAGGTACCTTTGCCCAGCCTTTTCCATCCTTTTGTGCACCTCCTAGAGCATTCAAAGATGTAGCTATACAGTCCCATTTTCTTCTGGTCTCTTGCTTCGCATGTGCTGTGCGCAAGAGGCCCCTTGCAATCTCCATCAAAAAATCTGCAAGAGCCTCGCTGTTGGTATGATGGCCTGCTCATTTTGCTGAAATTATATTATTTGGTGTTATACTTAAAGTGTAAAAAATCGATTACAGTTGAGAAAAGAGTAATTAATAAAAGTTGACTTACTTTGTCTTCAAAATAATATAAGGAGTCCGTAAATGAATAGCGTCGGCGATCGAATAACTTCCATTCCCAAAACGAAGTTGAAAATACAATGCCATATCAGCAAAAACTACTTTAAACAAACACTTGAAATACCACTCCGTTAAGTGGAGGTTTATCTCTAACATAACTTATAACTTGTTGTTGACGTACTTTAAAAGTGATAGGTACTTCGCGCGCCTTCAATTGAATCGCGGGAAGTGTCAAAGTGTGGCCTACACCAAATTTAATCAGCGATCATTATTTCATTGCTCTCACAAAAGTATGTTTATGACCATGTTACACAAATGGAAAGAAGACTGTTGATGATTATGTTTTATTTTTGGTAGTTTAAGTTTTATTTTATATGGCAATCATACGTCACTCAGATTAGTCGATCGTGCACTCGATTTCGATACCAATCCAGTTTTCGTTCCAGAGTACCAACTTTATTAGGATCGAGATTGGAATTGGAACTGTATTGGAGGCGTATCAGATAGAAATTGATATCAAGAGTAAGGCTGCAGGTGGATTTTGGTGATTGAATAGAATTTAGTAGACGTAGGTACTTACTCCGTTACTAAAAATGTTCTGTCTCTCTAGCCTGTGCCTGTGCCTCTAACCTGTCGAACCTGTCGGAGTTCCTCGTAGCCTCGTAGATGATATTGCTATCTTGTACTATAAGTGAGACTCACGTCGACCGCGTTGCTTTCTACGCTGCCGTCGCTGAGGAAGCTGTACAGCAGCTCGTCGGCGCGCGGCCGGTCCCGCTCCGCCGCCAGGGGAGGGGGCCGGGGGGGGCGAGCCGACGGGCGCGTTGAGCTTCTTGCGCACGTTGTCCAGCGTGGTGCGCAGGCCGGCCAGCTCGTCCTGCAGGCGCTCCCTGTCGCCGCGCAGCTCCAGCACCAGCGCCAGCTGCGCCGCCTGCTCCTCGTCCTTGGCGCGCAGAGAGGCCTGCGTCGCCTCGCACTCCGCCTGCAGCGAGCCCTCGGCGCGGTAGCGGGCCTGTGCCTCGCCCTCCAGGTCGGCCATGAGGCGCGCCACCGTGCCCGCGCGCTCCTCCAGCTCGCGCTCGCGCTCCGCCAGCGTCGCCACCAGCTCCGCCAGGCGCACGCCCTCCGCCGCCCTGCGTCACACCGAACTGAGTGTCTCCCCGCGAGTGGGCACCACCCGCCCCGTGCGCGGAGTACCTGTGCTCCTCGTGCCGGCGCAGCTCGGCCCGCAGCGCATCCGCCTGCCGCCCCAGCTCCAGCGTCCCCGCCTGTGCCGCAGCCAGGCGCGCGTCCAGCTCGCGTCGCGCCGCGTCCCCCTCCGCCAGTCGCTCCCGCGCCTCGCCCGCCTCCGCCTCAAGCGCGCCCACCCGCTGCGGACAGAACGCGCGGCTCGCGTCATGTGCCGGTGTGAGCTCTCCCCCTCTTCCGGCACTCACCTGGGCGGCGTACCCCTCTCGCTGGGCGGCGTACCCCTCTCGCTGGACGGCGGCTCGCAGCTCCCGGGCCAGCGCCTCCTCTCGCTCCTCGGCCGCGCGCCTCGCCTCGTCTGTGGCCCGCGCCGCCTCCGCCCTGCCACAGTACACAGTACACTATACGACGACCCCACGGGTGGGTGGCGGCGTGCGGGCGTGCACTCACTGCAGGCTGCTCGCGGCGGCGGCGGCTCGCAGCTCGACGTCGCGCGCGTCCCGCTCGGCGCCGGCCCGCGCCGCGTCCTCCCGCGCGGCCATCAGCGCCTCGTCGCGCCGCCGCAGCCTGAGCGTCAGGTCGCGCACGCACGGTCCGGCGGCGCCGTACGCATGGGCGAGCGCCAGCGCGTTGGCCCGCGCCCGGTCCAGGCCACCGCGCACGCGCTCACTGAGCTGCTCCAGCTCGTCGCACACACCGCGCGCGCCGATCAGTCTGCAGCGAACGAGCCCGAGTTAGTTGTAGTGGGTGGTTAGTTGCTGGTACCTACTGTAGCTTACTGCCACAGTGCCACTCGCCGGTAGGTAGGACTGATATTACTTATTGACTCCAGCGCGGTCCCCACCCACCCATTCCAAAAATAAAGTCTAGTAAAAATGTTAAGTTAACAATAAGTAGTAAGTAACAATAAGGGAGAGAGGGTAGGGAGAGGGTAGGGAGAGGGGAGGGAGGTGTGACAGCCACTGACTTGTTGAGCGTGTCTGGGCGCAGCCGCAGCTCCTCCTGGTGCTGGCCGGACACGGCCTCGTGCTGCATCTTCACCTCCTTCATGTTCTGCTGCAGAGACTCGTGGTTCGCCTCCAGCTGGTGCAGCTTCTCCTTCAGCTCCCTGTACGCCGTGTCCTGGGCCACCTGCACACCACATACTCACCTGTACCCTGTAGGCCTACCTCCTACCGCCTACCTAACTACTAATCGAATAGGTACCTATGGTCACGATCATAACTCTCGTGGGCAGGCGACGCATGGCTTGTATATTATAGAATCTATTGACACCACTACAAGTAGGTACCTACCTGTACCTTCCTAATTATAAATACTTGTAGGTAAACTATACACACACACATATCTT
Organism: Nudaria mundana; assembly: GCA_963556515.1. Classification (NCBI taxonomy): domain Eukaryota; kingdom Metazoa; phylum Arthropoda; class Insecta; order Lepidoptera; family Erebidae; genus Nudaria; species Nudaria mundana. The sequence goes on along the minus strand of OY748286.1, from coordinate 37,265,818 downwards.
GTACACACAGCTGTGTGCTTTTACTCTACTTTTCGTGATCACTCACACTAATGCAAAGCTCAGCTTAGACCACGCGAACGGTACCTACCTACCTATTAGAAATTAAAAAAAAAAGGATGTACTTGTACAAGTAGACGAGGCTCACTTCGTGCACCTTCATGCTAGATTGGAGATTTGTACTCGCCACAAACAGATTACATTGCCTTGCCAGGTGAAATCATCATAGTACCTAAATGTAGGTAGGTATAAATATTTCTGATTACTCTCAGATAAGGCATGAGTTGTTGGGTGGCCAATGGTATTAATGATATTAGTTATAAAATATCCTAGTACTTATACATATTATGGCCAATAATTATTGCATTTCTGGTTCTTGACATTGAAACAGGTAGGTATATATTATTATGAATAATACAATAATGCTGGGCGATAATGTTGGTGTAGGGTTCGGCTTACCTTTAATTTAATAATCTTAGCAGTTTCTCGTGATACTTTTTCCCTAAGTGTCTCCGCATCAGTGTGAATTCTCTTTCTGCTGGTCACTTTACTAATTTCGGATATATCCATTTTTACACAACGTATGTATGTAACTTATTTAAATACAAAAAAGGTACATACCTAGGTACTTATAAATAAACTGTTATACTTTGATGAACTTTGTGTTCATTAGTTCATTATACCTTACCAAAGAGTATATTGTTGTTGTTGTTAAATTTGGCCATAGGGACAGGCTAAGGTTATTTCAACCATACTGCCAATTCTTCAGTGTATCTGAGTATCTGGGAGCCCGATTTTTGCGGAGCGCCAGAGCCAAAGAGTATAATTATAATTAGTGATGTTCAAAGTTGCTATAAAGCAAAAACTTGCTAAATGCTATTTTTTTTAGCATGTTATTTTTCGTGCTATTTTTAGCATGCTAATTTTAGCAGGCTGCGTACGGCAACACGATGTGTGCATTTCATTCAAACGCGGCGACTGGTGTGTTAATTCGCAACTCGGACTCGGACTGATAGCATGCTATATAGGTACATAACTAGGTATGCAATGCATACTGCTGTTGCAAAAAACTGAGCGAAGTGTTAAATTTTTAAACGACAACGATTTATTTTTTAATGTTCAAACTTTTTTTTAACTGCAAAACGCAATGATTTTAAATACAATGGATTTCGGATCATCGCTCAAAAGTGTCCGAACTAAAAGAGAAACAAAACGCTAAAAGAGAAACAATCGCGCGCCAGTCTTGATTTTGACAACTGAACGACAACACGTTGCACAATGCCGTACTGTATTGTAAAAACGTGTAAAAACTACGAAAAAAAAGCAAATTGAAGACGGTGTATCATATTTTCAGTAAATAAGCTTTTGTTTTATTATTTGCAATTTATTATTTCACTTAAAATACAGTATTTCGTCGATAATAAATTAAAAGACAAAAGTAAATATTGCAATCCAGTCCAATACCGAAGTGCCTATCTGTCTCTTTCGAACTCATCCCAAGCTCAGTAAAAAGAAAGAGACCATTTCATTTTCACTGAATAATGTACTAACAAAATGACCATTCAGATTTATTCGGATTACCGATAGCGATAAAACTATTTGGAACAAAGATTATAGTGGAGACGCCTTGGCTCTTTATGATTTTTTTTTCGTTATATGAACCAACATCTATTTCAGTTTTCCTCGGGATCCAGTACACTGTGCACAATGGAAAAATATTATTGCCCTAGCACGGCGAGAAGAATATTTTGATCCAAAAAATAACAATCTTGTTTGTTCGGCTCATTTTATGGACATAACAAAAAGAGGTCCGATCTTTATGAAACTTGTACAAGAATCCCTTGATTGAATGGAGGAGATAAGCCCAAAAATGTTTTTAATTTTCACAGGGTATCATTGTTTTGTCATAAATATAATTACACATGTCATTTTATTTCGTGTATGTACTGTTATTTTCTTTTTATTTGGATTCTCGGTAATGTATTCCCACGGGAATCGGGGCCGAGATAACTATATCTCGCGGGCGGAGTCACGGTGATCAGCTAGTAGCCAATAATTTCGTATCCCAAAAATTAACCATAAGATAAAAATAAATTAATGATGCGCAGTTTTAGCAACTAATTCAGTCACTTGAAACACGGCTATCTTGTAGTAGACGTAGCGACATAGCGTTATGAAAATAGTAATGAAAGCGGAAGAACTTTGACACCCGCAAGAAGTTTGGCATTTATAATATTATAATTAGTTAAATTCATTAATTCCCTTTTTGTTGTAATGTCGGGGTTTAGCGGTTTCCGAACGAGCTGTCAAATGAGTGACACCGTGCCGGATGCGGGGGGCAGTCAGAGGACTAAGATGGACGACTCGACTCTCTCTTGATGTGGCTACATACTAGAAAATTGTTTCTTTCGTTATCTTCCCCATCATTACATTATTCATACACTACAGTTACTTATTATGAAACTGACTCGAAAAAAAAAATCTTTGTCAGTCGTTAATTAGTTTTTCAGCTTATTTCGTCTAACTTAAACAAGTAATTACAATTTATAAGATTATGGAATTTATTGTTGTCTTACATTAATTATTACGCCTACGTAGGTACATATCATGGAATCCTTAAAAGACTTTAACAAAATAAACCTACTCCATTGTTTCTATGTTCACGTAGTTCAAGTATAAGCTGCATAAGGTGAATTAGTCAGGCGGACAGATAGAAGCTACGTAATGCGATAAATTAGTGCAAACAAAAGTGAACACTATTCCGTTGAATCAAGGTTTAAATTTTAATATGAAATTTGTTTATATCTATGTATGCCTATGTATAATGTATAGGTCGACTCGGGACATTATTTTCTTGCGATTTGTTCTAGATCCTATGTCCGTTGTATTATAAGGTCTTTGGCAAAACGTATGAAAATCAATTTTTCGATGATTATATTTCGATGGTATGTCCGATTTTCAATTTTTTTTTAACTGCAAGACGTATGTAAATCAATTTTTCGATGATTATATTTCGATGGTATGTCCGATTTTCATTTTTTTTTGTTCTAATAGTACATCCAGGTCACCCCCGAGTACATCCAGGTCATACCTGAGTACACCCAGGTCATCCTCGACCACCCCCAAGGTCACCCGCGAGTACATCCAGGTCATACCTAAGTACACCCAGGTCACCCCCGAGTACATCCAGGTCACCCCTAAGTACACCCAGGTCATCCTCGACGAACCCCAAGGTCACCCCTAAGTACATCCAGGTCATACCTAAGTACACCCAGGTCATCCTCGACCACCCCCAAGGTCACCTCCGAGTACATCCAGGTCATACCTAAGTACACCCAGGTCACCCCCGAGTACATCCAGGTCACCCCTAAGTACACCCAGGTCATCCTCGACGAACCCCAAGGTCACCCCTAAGTACATCCAGGTCACCCCTAAGTACATCCAGGTCACCCCCGAGTACATCCAGGTTCCGCCATTTGACCGATAACAATCACGAGCATGCGACGACTGGAGTGAGTGGCGCGATCCCGTCGTTCCCAGATGCTAAATGCTAATTTGCTAAAATACAACAACAATGCTAAATGAAATTCGCATGCGATTGGCTGGCGTCACGCAGCACCTGTGACAGCCCATCATACGATATCGCAGATAGCATTTAGCAATATTAGAAAACCATAATAGCATTTGCTAAATGCTATATACTAATAGCACGATGCTTTATGATGCTATATGCTATATTAACCACCACTAATTATAATCACTGAGACGGGACTCAAGTTTTATCGAGAAACTAATACCAACCTAACCTCGAAAATTTAAAATGGTGTTAAAATGAGGTATCATTATGTAGAAAACCAACCTTTTGTAATCTATGAATAATATCCGGAGAATGATTTTGTTTTTTATAGGACTGTCACTGGAAAATATGCAAAGAAAAATGTAGTAAAACAATGTAATTTAAGTTATTTAAACATCAATAAAAGGTACAATATATGACATAATATCTTTTCATGGTAGCAGAGCTGACGAGCTAATGAATTAGAAGGAATAAAAATAAATATGGAAGGAAAAGAAGAATTTAGATTACCAATATTTGATGGGTCAACTACGAGAAATGGAAATTTAGATTAAAGTTGTTGCTACAATTAAAAAATTGTGAACAGGCTACAGAGTACGATGTAAGACCGAAAGAAATACCAGAAAATGAATGGAAGAAAACTAATTTGAAAGCTCAAAACTATATAGTAAACAGCATCAGTAATTCACAGCTAGACATCATCATTTCGGAAGAAACTGCGTTTAATATGATAAAAAAACTGGATGACTTATACTTAATTAGAGGATGTGCGAATAAACTGTTACTGAAAAGGAAAATATTGGAAACGAAATTCAGAGATGGAAATCCTATCGAATTTTTTCAAACATTTGAAAAGCAAATCAATGATTTAAAAGGAGCCGGTGAAAATGTGAGCGAAGAAGACCGATTAAATTATCTACTGTTGTCATTACCATCCAAATTTGAACATATCGTAAATATAGTAGACGCTATGCCCAAGGAGAACCAAACAGTTGAATATGTCAAATCGAAGATCATATTGGAATACAAAAAGAATGAACTAAGGAATACCGAATGCGACGAGCAGACCTTCGCAAGCAGTAGTTTGTATAAACAAACTTGCTATGAGTGTAATAAGGAAGGGCACTTTAAGAGAGATTGCCCCAAACTACAATATAGTCGGCGAGGTCAACATTATCGAAGATTTCAACGTGGTGGACGAGGTCACCGAAGTTATCGAGCACGTAATTACAGAGGCTATAGAGGTCAGCAAGGTAACAATATACATAATGAATCCACAGCAGGAAACTCATCACATGGATTCAATGTTGAAGTACTGACAGCTGGAATGAATGAAAATACAACGAGTTGGCTTCTTGATAGCGGCTGCACCGACCACATCGTTAATGATGACAGATTATTTTGTGAGTACAAAAAGTTAGATGATCCGGTAAATATTAAAGTAGGTGATGGTTTTGCTTTAAAATCAGATAAGATAGGAAAGATAACAATGTATTGTGATGTGAACTGTAAGGTGCAAAAAATTGACATTGATAATGTTTATTATGTTCCTGATATGAAGAGAAACTTACTAAGCGTGTCAAACATTGTAAACAAAGGCAACATGATTAAATTTAAAAATGAAACCGCACTAATATATAGTTCACAGGACACATTGATAGCGATAGCTAGGAAAAAGAATAAATTATATGAATTGGAAGGTACAATAAAATCCAAAGACAAAAAATATGTAAACACAAATAATCGGGATATGTCAGCGAAAGAGAAATGGCACCGTCTTTTGGGTCACGTAAATTTTTCAAAACTAAAAGAAATGTGTAGGCATAAACTCTTGAATGGGTTACCAGAAAATTTAAACGACAACTACGTACAGTGTGAAATTTGTTTACAAAACAAAATGACCAATTTACCCTTTGAAAACAAGAGACGAAGAGCCTCAGATATCTTGGAGATAATACATACAGATGTGAATGGACCGATTACTCCGGTAGGTTATAATAACCAGAGATATTTTGTTTCGTTTATCGACGATTACAGCAGACATGCAGCAGTATGTATAATAAAAAAATAAAAATGAAGTTTTTGAATGTTTCAGAACATATGTCAATACAATGCAAAATCAAACTGGTAAACGAGTGAAGGAGATAAGATGTGATAGAGGTTCAGAGTACCTCAACACAGATTTTTATAATTTTACCAAAGAAAATGGAATTTATTTGAAACCCGGACCAGCATACACGCACGAATTAAATGGTGTTGCGGAAAGGTTCAATAGAACAGTTATGGATCGTGCAAGATGTTTAATGTCAGAAGCAAAATTAAATAAAAAATACTGGCCCGAATGTATATTAACAGCAGCTTACTTAGGGAATCGGATACTTACAAATACAGCAGAAAAGAAAAGTCCCTTTGAAATATTTTATGGGAGAAAACCGGACATAAAGAATTTAAGACTATATGGAAGCAAATGTTTCGTTCGAATACCTGAAGAAAAAAGAACTTCAAAACTGAACCCGAAAAGCATGCAAGGTTTTTTAGTTGGCTACACAGACACGGGGTACAAAGTCTTGGTGAACGAAAAGATTATAATAAGCAGGCATGTTATTTTCATAAATCCAGAGGCTGAAGTTATTCGATTTCAAAATGAAGATACAGACAATGAGGATGAAAACAATGATAATAAAGGAGATGAAACTAAGAAAACACAGACTGAGGAAGAAGTGAAATCAAGATCGCCACCTAGTGATAATGATGAAGAATTTTATGATACAATAGAAGATGAAGTAGATAAAAGAAAGAAACTTAATAGTAAGGAGGTGACTGGATCAAGTCGTCCGAAAAGAGAAAGAAAACTACCAGGAAGATTTAATGATCATGTAGTTTATGTAAATGTTTGTGATGCCAGTGTACCAGAAACTTACGAAGAAGCAATAAATAGCTTAGAAGCAAACAAGTGGATGAATGCAATGAATGAAGAGATTAACAGTTTAGAACAAAATGAGACATGGGAGATTGTTGACGAACCAATTGATAAAAATGTGATTGAAGTGAAATGGATCTTTCGAATTAAGTCAAATGGAAGATATAAAGCGCGCGTAGTAGCAAAAGGTTTTCAACAAGTTTATAATTATAACGAAGAAATATACTCACCTGTGGCTAGAATGATAACAATGAAAGCTCTGATGTCAATTGCTTGTGTCAGAGGTTGGCATATGGAATGCATGGATGTAGAAACAGCTTTCTTGAATGGAACAATTAAATCGGAAGTATATATATACCCACCAGATGGTTATGAAATTGGAGATAATCAGGTGTGCAAGCTCAGAAAAGCTTTATACGGACTAAGAGAGAGTCCAAGAGATTGGTATGAATGCTTTAACAAATATATGTCAAGCATTAATTTTCAAAGAATGGAAAATTCTGTAAAAATTCTAAACACATTGACGTAAGCTATCACTTCGTTAATGACTATGAAAAAAAGAATATAATAGATGTTACTAAAATTAATATTGATAATCAATTAGCAGATATACTAACAAAAGCGTTAGGCAAAATAAAACTTCAAAAACTAAGACAGTTATTGAATGTTTATTAATATATAAATGACACACAAATTGTTATGATTAATATTAATAAGAATTTAACTACAATTTATTGAAAAGAAGGAACATAATATATTTTATTTTTGACTGTACTATATTTTATTGTTTAGAAGAAGTGTTAATGAATTTAAGTTTATAATTTTCTACAAAATGAAGGTGTGTTAAAATGAGGTATCATTATGTAGACAACCAACCTTCGTAATGTAATCTATGAATAATATCCGGAGAATGATTTTGTTTTTTATAGGACTGTCACTGGAAAATATGCAGAGAAAAATGTAGTAAAACAATGTAATTTAAGTTATCAACATCAATAAAAGGTACAATATATGACATAATATCTTTTCAAATGGCAGGTCGTCAATGCAGCCAACATAGGAGAAAAACAACTAGGGATGTGCTGCATTCCATCATCTCATAGGTACTATTATCGATAAAATTTTATCTTGAGGTAAAAGAAAATTAAACAAAATATTTTTAATTAATAACACTTCTCTTTTATTACCATACTAGCTGTTGCCCGCAGCTCCGCCTGCGTGTTACTTTAGATCTATATCACTTTTTTATTTATGAAACGATTGAAAACCAAACTACAAATTCAAATCAAAAATTCAAATCGGTTAAGCCGTTTCTGAGATTAGCGTGTTCAAACATTCAGACAAACGGACAAAAGTTCTAAAAAACATTGTTTTGGGTTTTATTGCGTTCATAAAGGCCCCCTACAACAGTTTCTCTATTATTATCTTCTATTATATTCTCTATTATACCATAAAAAATAATCTTAAGATACGAAAATATGAAATATTATTTATTATCTTCGTCGTGTGTGATAGTCCATTGAATTGTATGGCGAGCGATATTGTATCTTAAGTTAAAATATTATAGTACCTTAGCCGTGTGCAGCGCCCCTTAGTGACCTCCACTGCGGGTGACGTAACCTGTTCTGAAGAGCTCTTCAATCTGATCCCACCCTCTTCCTTCCGATCCCGAACAACGCGTGCCGGGCAGAGATGCCACTCCCACACAATGGATAGCATGTTATCGAGAACCGAATGTTTTAAACGTTCGTTTCTCTGCCGAACGATAGTGGCCTGGAATGCCCTGCCTGTGCACGTGTTTCCTCCCACATATAAACACTGGGTTCTTTAAGCGGAGCGTGAAGAGGCACATCAGGAGGTCGTCTAGTTGAGGGCCACTCTCTATAGTATTGTGGGCTGTGAGAGTGGCCCACAATAGCTAGACGTCGTCACGACATACCACCAGGCGGGCGGCGTCAATTTGGCGAACCCAATATAAAAAAGACCCTAAGACAAACTTATTATTTGCGGTTGGTATTGTAATTGGGTCTAGGGATCGACCGCAAAATTAAGTTTGTTTTTTATTGTATATACTTTTCCGGGATAAAAAGTACCCAGTGTGGTGCCCAGGATATTAAAGAATAATTATACCAAGTTTCATCGTAATCGAACCGGTAGTTTTTGCGTGATGCCTGAACAAACAGACAGACAGACAGACAAATTTTTTTTAATCACATTTTTGGGTTCGGTGGCGGTCTAGTAACACCCCCTGCCATTTATTTTTTTGATATTTTCAATGTACAGAATTTTCACTTCTACAGATTTATTATAAGTAGGTATAGATTGTTTAAAATCGCTTTGTATTCACTGCCGTCATTGGCCACCACATTGGCCGCGTCGCGACGCCGCGCTGTTATTTTTCTTTCAACACGAGATATCTGTTAAGTCATTCGTCAAAATTATATGGATTGAATGGCAATTTTGGTCTAAATTAAATGCACAACGTATGTAAAGTATTCAATTAAATAAGGAATAATACTGCATTGTTAAAAATAGCTTGGCAAATGACACATTACTTTTTTGTCATTTATAAAAGATAAAAATGGTTACTGTGAGTTATCCTTAAGAGATAGACATATGCTAGCGCGGACTTTTTTGTAGACCTTTCTATGGTGTACAATACTGTAGTACATTATTTTGATCTGTCTCGTAGAGTTTCGTCAGCGTTTGCAATGAAAGCGCAAAAAATGTGTTTATTTACGACATTACATTAGAAACCTCTAAAATAATCGGTATTACTCTATTATAATTATACACGTATTTTACATTAAAACCTTTCTGTTGAATCACTCTATCTATTAAAAAAAACCGCATCAAAATGCGTTGCGTAGTTTTGAAGATCTAAGCATACATAGGGACAGACAGACAGGAAAAGCGACTTTGTTTTATACTATGTAATATGTAAAGATTTCTAAAGGTAGACTACCTACATATCTTTTAAAGTACCTGTTGGGTTCTTAATAATTGATTGAGACTCCCCAACGGCTGAAAATATTATATTAAAATAATTAAAGGTACAAAAGGTTGTGAGAACTTGTGTGTCTTGGTAGATGCTCGTAGGCTAGGTGTCCAGCCTGCGCTCCGTCGTGTGACGTATGGACCGGTTCGGAAGCCTGCTGGCTCCGCCCCAAGGTGAGACCAGTATTGGTTGCCTCAACAGTACCTATTGTAATAACTGTTAGTAATTTCCACGAGTTGCTATTCCTATCGTTAGTCTTGCTGCGGGATATAGATGCCTGTGTCGCAGGGAACGCCTTCTCCATATTCAGCCGTAAGCGCCAGCTTCCATAATTTTTTTTCTAGCAATTTTGAAACTGAAATGAAATCAGCCAGATATGGACCCCGGTCTGGGTAAAGGCCTCTGTCATCTTCACCAGTAACTACGAGCGCCAGCTTCCATCCATTTATTGCCAGGAAATTTTACTATGAAATGAAAATTATACATTTAGTCATATAGGTCATTACATGACGCCTATAAACGACAGCACTCTTTTACTAATTTTCGATTAAATAAACAATATGCATATTAAACGTTACACCAAATGATTATCGATTACATAAACGTTATATCGAACAACGTTATACTAATTAAGTTTTAGAATAAATAAATGTTCCATCGGTTATCTTCGATAACTTCAGTCACGGTGGGATAGAATGCCCAATAACTCTTTGTAAAATCATTTGTTTGTTAACATGAACACGTTAAGATCACATTTTTAAGATAGATAAAGGTGGGACAGAATGGCCAATATCACTTTGGATTGGGAAATAACGTAACTAAACGAATATTCCACATTAATATCATTTGAGCACGCTGTCCCACTGTTCGTACGTTCGCTGAAGCTCCTTGCATGTTCATTAGGGAACTATTTTGTAGAATCACAATTACGATAAGCTAAAACGTACTTACCATTTTAATGTCTTTGAATTTGTACATTCTAGAATTCTAACATAGCGAAAAACGTAAACTTGTTCGTCATGATGATAGTTTTGTAAATGCTATAGGATATTAAATTAAAAAACTGAAAACTATATAATAATACATTTTTATTTATTTTTATTTTTACAGTTTTACTTAGTTTAGTTTATTAAAATAATTATAATTTGTTAAGTCTAGTTAAATACAATAAGCTAGCAGTCCCGTTATTAGTAGACCTTAGTCCGATATAACGGGTCTGATCACAAGACATCATGTCACAGGGCTAGTTACGTCACTTTCACACTACATGTAGGATCTCAAATGATATACATCACAAAACTTCGTGTTTAGTGCACATAACATGTGAATATTATTTGCTTATTTTATGCTAACTTATAAAAGGTACGCAGCTTATAAAAGGTCTGTTAGAAGAGCGGATTTTCCTGATACAAGCATATATTTGTGCAATAGGAGATCTCTCCAAACATTGTAACATGTACTTAAAAGAAACAGTAAATAAACATTTTTATTTACTAATTTAAAAATTAAAAATATTGGTATGACCCCATGCTCGAGTTGAAATCTTATCTTTTGCAACTGTACTCTTTTATCATCATCACCAGACAACGCAATTTTTGTTACAGCACATGTAAATAGCTCATGTTTTATTGACTTAAATAAAACATTTGTTTTATGAACAATTTCACCATCATAAAGTGTTTTTTCATAATCAGTAACGTTAAGGTCACGTACAACATTCTTTTTAATCAAATGAAGGCCGCCGCAGTGGCTGCACGTGGGTTCAGTGCCCTTACAATATTTCCTACTGTGCCCGTACCCAAGGCACAGGGAGCATTGCACTAAAGGAGACTGATGTGCAATCCTAACTGGCTGCAGATCAATGTGCAATCTCCCTATGCCCAGGACACGGGACCACACCGCCGGGGAGACCCTAAGCACCACATGACACGTCAACGGGTTGCGCGCGTTCCTGCGGTATTGCACCGATATCCTATTTTGGTCCTGATCGAGTCCCCTAAAAATCACACGATTACGGGTCCTGATCGTTTTTAACAGCTGGTCGTCGTTGTGGACCTTTAGTACCCCGTACAATACCAACAGGGGATCTCTATTTTTTTATCTCTTCGACGCAGAGGCCCTTCTCCCTCTCGCCGAGTCGCTTCGCTGCCTTCTTTCTCTCCTCTTCCGTTCTGTACCCTATTATGACTCTCTTATCCTTCGCCTTTCTCACCTTATCTACCCTCACCCATCCCTCATCTTCATTCGCAGCCTTCCTCAGTCTCTCCATCAGTTGCTCTCCCGTCTCCTGGTCATCCTTTGAGGTTATGACCACCGAGTGCAGTGCGGTTCTCTCCGGAATCTGGTGGTCCTTCCGGCTCGCCACTACACCCGCATAAGTCTTTCGCTCCTCTGTCACTCTTTCTCTTTCACGCATATCCATACATTCTAATCTCTCTTTCATCTCCGTCATAACTGCATTCCCTTCTCTTATTCTTCTATCATTCTCTTTTAATATTTTTTGGTTATCTACCATTTGAGCCTGTCTTCCATCTTTTTTAGCTGTTTGAAAAGTTTTTCATATTCCGCTGATTGGCCGTTTGGTTGTTCACCTTTTGTGGTCACCTGGTACCTGTTGGGTTCTTAATAATTGATTGAGACTTGACAAATTTTGACAAATTTTGTTCAATTTTGTATTAAATGTTGAACTTTATGCATATAAATTGTTTAGTCTGTTCTGTATCGATAGTTTTTTTCCCGCCTATTCTAATTGAAACCCTGTCATTGTATAATTTTAATACTTAATTTATTTATTTTTAGATGTAGACAATGGGTCAAATTAACTGGTAAATAAGACTTGGCTTATTTGCCAATAGAGAAACTGCATCAGTTGAAGGAAAACATTTTAGACCCAATGCAATATTATTAATATATAATGCAATCTTTGCAATAAGAAAACACGGCTTAGGCTAAAAGTCATACCGTGTATTGGACTTACTGCTGAGCCATTGTCCGAAGAAATTATGCAAGAATTCCCACTACACATTAAAAAAGCTGCAAACGAGCTAGCTCCACTTTGCAGTGTGAATATTGGTAAGTTTTGTTTGTAGTGTAGAATGACCTCGAAGAAACCCGAAAACGAATATACACAGAAATGAAAGCATCTCCATTAGTTGCTAATTTAAATACAATGTGCTATTTGGACTGTGGTATGTATGGCACTGGCCGTATAAACTCATTTGGTCTAATTTAATTTTATTTCGTTCATAAGATATAATCAACTTGAGATATACCAACATTTGATATAATTTCTATACATATAACATTAATTTATTCTAAAACTTAATTAGTATAACGTTGTTCGATATAACGTTTATGTAATCGATAATCATTTGGTGTAACGTTTAATATGCATATTGTTTATTTAATCGAAAATTAGTAAAAGAGTGCTGGCGTTTATAGGCGTCATGTAATGACATATGACTAAATGTATAATTTTCATTTCATAGTAAAATTTCCTGGCAATATATGGATGGAAGCTGGCGCTCGTAGTTACTGGTGAAGATGACAGAGGCCTTTACCCAGACCGGGGTCAAGACTATTTATGGCCCAATTTCCATTGAATGAAGCCCGGTAAGTAATTAATAACATAATTTTCATCTGTTCTGAGTCCCTTATATCATAATTAAGACAAATTTTGTTCAATTTTGTATAAAATTGTTGAACAAATTGTTTAGTCTGTTCTGTATCGATAGTTTTTTTCCTCGCCAATTCTAATTGAAACCCTGTTTTGTAAAAATTGTATAATTTTAATAAGTACTTAATTAATTTATTTTTAGATGTAGACAATGGGTCAAATTAACTGGTAAAGAAGACTTGGCTTATTTGCCAATAGAGAAACTGCATCAGCAGTTAAAGTACATCTGTGGAAAACATTTTAGACCCAATGATTTTTGCAATAAGAAAACACGGCTTAGGCTAAAAGCCATACCGTGTATTGGAATTACTGCTGAGCCATTGTTCGAAGAAATTATGCAAGAATTCCCACTACACATTAAAAAAGCTACAAATGTGCTAGCTCCACTTTGCAGTGTGAATATTGGTAAGTTTTGTTTGTTGTGTTGAATGACATCTATGTTGTGAAAATTAGAGATTTTGTTGTATATCATCTATTACTTACCTCTTAGGAATTAGGTTCGGATTACGTACTGGTTATCTATAATATGGTATAATTATAGCGCCCAGGTTTAATAACAATATTTTTTAACAATTTCAGATTTTTATTTTTTTTTATATTTAGGTCGACAAATTGACGCCACCCGCCTGATGGTAAGCTATGGCGACGTCTGGTGATTGTGGGCCACTCTCACAGTACACAGGAATACTATAGAGAGTGACCCTCAACTTGACGACCCAGTAATGTGCCTCTTCACGCTTCGCTTAAAGAACCCAGGGTTATATGTTGGAGGAAACACGTGCGCGGGCAGGGCGTTCCAAGCCACCATCGTTCGGCAGAGAAACGAACGTTTAAAACGCTCAGTTCTCGCGAAGACGGTTTCCACGTTATGAGAGTGACATCTCTGCCCTACCTCCGGACAATCTATAATACGGATAGCCCGTCGCTGCATAGCGTCGAGAGCGTCCAGCAGATACTTCGCGGAGCCGTCCCAGAGGTGAGAGCAGTATTCGACGCAGGGTCTAATCTGCGTCTTGTACAGCAGACACCTCTGGTCCGGTGTAAAGAATCTCTTTACCTTATTCAGTATTCCTAGTTTCCGCGAAGCTAGCCCTATACATCTTTCGATGTAGTTTTTATTATTGAGCTCTCGACGAACGTCTATGCCAAGGATATCAAGGTTGTCCTTCATTGGTAATAATGCATTCTGAAGAGAGGGTAGGTGAAGGAAAGGGGATTTCTTCGCAGTAAATGCACACGCCTGTGTTTTGCGGGTATTGAACTCGACCAGGTTCTCGGTACCCCATTGAGAGATACTGTCGAGGTTACGGTCGAGATCAGCCACGAGTCGTCGTCTCTCCTCCTCAATCTCAGATCGCCCCGCCGTCGGACGAACCGAGTAACTCCCGTGCAGTGTGCTGTCATCTGCATAGCAATGAATGTTCCCGAGGGATAGCATATCATTGATATGCAGAAGAAAGAGAGTTGGTGATAGTACGGACCCCTGCGGTACCCCGGCATTCACTTGCAAGAAGCGAGAAGCCTGGCCATCGCAGAGGACCCGCACTCGGCGCTCGTTTAAAAAGCTGGCAATCCAGCTGCACAGTTGAGGAGGTAGACCATATGCCGGAAGCTTGGAAAGGAGCGAAGCATGCCAGACCCTATCGAAGGCTTTGGCGATGTCCAGGCTAATAGCCAAGGACTCGCCGTGCCTTTCCATAGCCCCACCCCAGACATGCGTTACGAATGCCAGAAGATCACCCGTTGATCGCTTTGGCCTGAAGCCGTATTGTCGATCATTGATAGCGAGTGATCCTCTAGGAATTGCATGAGCTGCTTATTTATAAGGAGCTCAAGCACCTTGCGAATGACTGAGGTGACAGCTATGGGTCGATAGTTGCCTGGATCGGACCGATCCCCTTTCTTGGGGATCGGTTGTACGTTCGCCTCCTTCCAGACCTCCGGCACGAGCCCTGAAGAGTATGACAGGCGGTACAGACGCGTTAATACTGGAGACAACTCAGCTGCACATTTTCGTAGCACCACCGCCGGAATGCCGTCAGGGCCACTGGCTTTCCGCGTGTCGAGTGACCGCCGCACTGCCCGTACATCACATTGCCTGATAACAATATCAGGCATTGTGTGGCCACAGTTGGCGATGGCGGGGGGCTGCAGGCCACGGTCGTCGACCCGGGAATTAGCCGCAAAGTGGTCTGCGAGCATATCCGCTTTCTCTTGGGCTTTGTGAGCCAGTGTTCCATCTGGGTAACGCAGCGGTGGCAGCGAGGGCTGACAAAAGTTAGATTGCACGGCTTTGGCCAGTTGCCAGAATCCACGGCTGCCCGTGGGATGGGAAGTGAGCTCCTGACCAAGCCGCGCGACGCGCTGGGCATCCGCTCTCTTAAAAGGCCTCTTACTCGACTTTGTGGCCCGGTTGTACGCTGCTTTGAGGTGGCCCACGTTTGGGTCGCGCACAGCCCGGGCCCTGATCCAGGCGCGATATGCCGACTGTTTTTGTCGAACAGCTTTGGCACAATCTCGCCCGAACCAGGGACGGGCTCTGCGGATACTGGCGACATCAGTGAAAGGGATGTAATAATCCATCCCTAAACTGATCTCGCCAGCAATAGCAGAAGCACTATCCGAAGGAGCCTTTCTAACAAAGCAGCGCTGGCTCCAGGGGACGGACGCATAATAATCGCGTAGACCGTCCCAATCCGCTGACAAGTAGTGCCATAGTCGTCGTGACGTTTGTACAGGACGTGCAGGAGGTGACACCTTCATGCCAGCGTGAACAACACAGTGGTCGGAACTACCCAGTGGGGCTCCTACCGAAACACTGTATTGGGCTGGGCGACTCGTCAGCAGTAGATCCAGCAGAGCGGGCGCGTGATCTGACCTGTCTGGTATCCGGGTGATCCCGCATACCATCTGGGTCAGACCGTGGGAGAGAGCGAACGCATGGGCGGCTCTACCCGCATGATCAGTCTTGAGGGACCCCAGCCATTCAATGTGATGGCCATTGAAGTCCCCCAGAAATACTAGGTCAGCGTTCGGGAACCGCACCTGCGCTTCATCAGCCGTCTCGCTGAGGTACTGGAAGAGCTTAAAGAAAAATTTTTATCTTGAGGTAAAAGAAAATTAAACAAAATATTTTTAATTAATAACACTTCTTTTTTATTACCATACTAGCTGTTTCCCGCAGCTCCGCCTGCGTGTTACTTTAGATCTATATAACTTTTTTATTTATAAAACGATTGAAAACTAAACTGCAAATTCAAATCGGTTAAGCCGTTTCTGAGATTAGCGTGTTCAAACATTCAGACAAACGGACAAAAGTTCTAAAAAACATTGTTTTGGGTTTTATTGCGTTCATAAAGGCCCCCTACAACAGTTTCTCTATTATTATCTTCTATTATATTCTCTATTATACCATAAAAATTCATCTTAAGATACGAAAATATGAAATATTATTTATTATCTTCGTCGTGTGTGATAGTCCATTGAATTGTATGGCGAGCGATATTGTATCTTAAGTTAAAATATTATAGTACCTTAGCCGTGTATATAATATAATGTATGTCGTTTAGCTTGATGATCATTTATTAACTATCCCGACTGGACTATTAATTAGAGAATAAATAATCTCGCAAGCCTGAACACAAAATGGCTTACGTATTATTCTATCTCATAGAAGACAGGACGATCAAATTACGCAATTAGATAGTAAGTGATATTTATTGTTTAGAATTCAAGGGTATTATTTCTTTTTTAGCAAAATATTGACTTGTGATATTGGCACTACCATTACCACTAGCTCTATTAGTCTCAACAACTAACAAGTAATAGGAAGGCAAGTTGCTATGCAGTCCTGACAGCGAGCTTCGGCCAAACATGTTACTGTGTTGGAAGTACGTACCAACATAACTTGTGACAACCATCTTGTGGTGTTTGCCAACTTACTAGTGTTATCATAAAGTATAATCATTTATTAGAGTAAATATTGTACTACTAGCAGTAATGTTACAATAACAAGTAATTACTTTCAGCTATTCTCAGAATAACTAATGTTCTACTGTTGTTAAGACAATCATATAAATGTATAATGTAATCACTTGCAAGTAATTTTTATTTCATCTACCTATAGTTACTTTTTATGATCCATCACAAGTCCACAATTTTATCTAACCTCGTTATAATTACATTAATTGAAGTGAAGACAGTTGCTTCTTATATTGGTGCTGTTGTAGGACCATGTGAGGAAGTATGTGGTGGCCATGAGTAAGGATGCCTAAGTACACTTTTACACTACCTTTTTTTTTCACCGAACAACAACCCAGTGAGGGGAGGTTGGGGAGCATTCAGTGCAATTTGTTCGGCGGACCTTTGCCCAGTGCGTGTAAAGACATTCATCATAAGTCGTATCTGGTGAAAACACCAGTCCATTGTCGGGTAAAAAATACGCTCGTCTAAAAGGGCCGTAAGTTGGCACTCTTCAAAATCAGTCAAAATGGACCGTTATGGTACGATAGTACTTTCACTTGGATCATCACATGTAAAATTTTCGAGAATTCATATATCCAAGTTTAGAATTGTCATGAGTATGCTGCTTATGCTCGGTGATACAGGACCCTTTATAATTATACAACTGACTAAAATTTAAAAAAATAATTAGCCGTTTTTGAGAAAATTGTTAAAAATCTGGTTTTACGGTTATTCATATCTCAACCTGACCTTAGAAAATTCAATTCAATGAATTTCCCCGTCAGCTGTTCCATTCGTAATACTCATTCATGGTAAATTTAAGCAAAACTGGTAGAGTGGTTTGGGCTGTAGCTCTTTGAACATTGTCTCGACTCAGGGGACCTCATTATTTGTTTTATTTTTTTTATTTATTTATTTATTATTATTACATGTTAACAAAAAACACTTGTACACCGTTTCACTTTTATTTAATATACAGGATTTAACCTGACCGGTTTCGCTTTATAGCATTATCAAAGGTTGTTGTTCACTTTACATATTTATTAAACAGATATTTTACTACACTGTCTAACATATCTTCAAGCCATTGTTGAACTAAATTCTTAAAATATATGTGGGTAGACACAAATAAAATTTAAGAGGCAGTGTAAGTAATTTACCCTGAAAATGGGGAAATTCACTCCTTCGCAAATTAATTATATTATGCAATTATTATGCAATTAAATATTAAACTTAGTTTAGAAATTAAAAATGTCAAATAAATTAAATGGCAATAAAATAAAAAATTAAGGGATCATTAAATCCAGTCCAATTAAATGTCAAGTCTCATGTCATTATGTAAAATTAAAAATTCCAATTAACCATAGCATGTCAAAAACTGTAGCTGAAATTAATAATAAAGAACAAAATAAAAAAAAAAAAAAAATATTAAAACAAAAACAAAACTCGTGGATGACACTATTCAAGACTTAAAATATTTTAATAGAGGGGAACTGTTTATATCTAACTGTTGGTTCAATACGGCGTCGCGGTTGCCTATCAGGATTTTATTAATTTCAAGAGCTTCCAGCGTGGTAAATTTTCTACCCTTCTCACATATGTGCAGCGCTCTGAAATTAGTTTCTGGGTTAAACGAATGGCTTTCGGTGATAAGGTGTTCTGCAAAATTAGATTCAGTCTTTTTTAATTTCCATCTGCTGGTATGTTCTGAGACCCTGGTCTGGAACGACCTACCGGTTTGCCCGACGTACGACGAACAACAACCTTTGATAATGCTATAAAGCGAAACCGGTCAGGTTAAATCCTGTATATTAAATAAAAGTGAAACGGTGTACAAGTGTTTTTTGTTAACATGTCTATAAGTTTCACCAAGTGCCGACAATCGAAACCATCAACTATATTTATTATTACATTTATACATTTTACAATCTGAATTTATCCTGAAAACCTACATAGTTTTGTGTAGGATAAACCACTCTCTTCTCGTTAACTTCTTCACAAAGTTAGGTAGTTAATACTGTTACTACATACAAATCAACATTGTGTAACGTGAGTGTTGAATTTACAATTAAACAGTTTAAAAGTACCCATCATTAGTTATAAGTAAGATATTATCTAGGTAAAAGTAAAAATCTAAAAACGATAAAACCAAGCGAACGCGCACGATGCACCTAGCCAAGCCAAAAGGCAAAAAACACCAGCCGTAAGCCACGCCCACCCCCCGACTATACAGGTTGTTCCAGTTCAAGTCGCTGGTTGTAATATTTTTTAATGACAGCCTTAAGATTACGTGCAGTTATATTACTTTTTACTTCGGGTGGTAGCTTATTTATCAATTTGGGCAGTATGTACTCCAAGGTTCTTTTACCGTAGAAGTTCCGAAATCTGGGCATAGTTAGACGCTTATTAGCAATACTTCTTGTAACTATGGTCGTATTATTTGTTTTAGGTATTTGAATTTCCTTTCTGAAGTACTGCTCCACTAAAATACTAAATTCCACTTTTTTATGTATTGGCATGACATCGCAAAACTTAAACAGTCCCAGAGGATCATCTTTATATTTTAGTTTTATTTTGTGTGGTACAATCAATTTAAGCAACCAATACTGTAAGTTAAAGATTTGGTCCAAGTACGTCTTGTATGTCCTTCCATAGCTGCTCAAACCATACGATACAATGCTTTCCACCAAAGCTTTGTACATATTAATAATGTAAAATTTAGCCAAAATCGCACGCAATTTACTACCGACCCTATCAATATGTCTAGCCCAACTGAACCTATTATCTATTACCAGACCAAGGTAGGTCACATCAGTCACCTTCTCCAGGTAGCGACACTCTGCTGTGCAACTGTTGTTGTGCAGACAGTCGTGACTGTGAGCTGCGACCTTAACACTAACCTCACTCGGATTATGATTGTGACTTGAGTGGATATGAATGAGTTTTGTCTCTATTTTTAATAATGTAAAATTTAGCCAAAATCGCACGCAATTTACTACCGACCCTATCAATATGTCTAGCCCAACTGAACCTATTATCTATTACCAGACCAAGGTAGGTCACATCAGTCACCTTCTCCAGGTAGCGACACTCTGCTGTGCAACTGTTGTTGTGCAGACAGTCGTGACTGTGAGCTGCGACCTTAACACTAACCTCACTCGGATTATAATTGTGACTTGAGTGGATATGAATGAGTTTTGTCTTTTCAGCGTTCAAGACTAGACCTGCATCGTGCGACCATTTACAGATGGCTGTAAAATCTTTTTGTATATGTTCATTCGCAACGTTTAGGTCACTATTAGCAGCTATCAGACAAGTATCATCTGCAAATTGAAACACAGTGCAGTGCTCAACCACATTTTTGAGGTCATTTACATAGGCTAGGTAGTGCAAAGGACCAAGGACCGATCCCTGAGCTGTGCCTTCTGTGACCTCAACACTATCACTGTGCGCCTTGCCGACTCTTACCTGATAACAGCGGTTGTCGAGGTAGTCTTTACACCATTCAAGAAGAGGCCACGAACACCACTGATATCTAGTCGCTGGACTAACTGATCGTGTCTCAAAGTATCGAACGCTTTGCTATAATCAATAAAAACTAGTAGTACGTGTTTCTTGTCGTTTAAGCAACTATTTACTGTATCAGTGAAACGAGATAACAAAAGTGTTGTACTTTTTTTAGGTTGAAATCCGAACTGTTGAGAACATAGGACGTTGTTCGCCGCATAGAATTGTTGAATGACCTCACACACGTACTTTTCAACGATTTTATCGCGCACAGGCAGTATTGTGATAGGGCGGTACTTAGAGTAGTCCTGAGCATTGCCACCTTTATGAATCGGTCTGACAATACCTCTCTTCAGATCTTTTGGATAGCATCCCGTTTCTATAGTGGTATTTATTAGGCGCGCGATTGCATCACTTATTTTGTCAGACAAATGTATAACATCAGTTGCCCTTATACCGTCAGCACCTGGGGCCTTGTGAGGATTCACCTTGTTGAGTATCATGGATCATTGGAAACTCTAAATATTTTTTTTTCACATCCACAATTCTTTAAGTGAAAGTAAAAATCAGTCGTACCACAACAGTGCCACAGTAGGCTAGTGATGAGATGATTCTTTACAAGTTCTACTAAAGCTTGTTCTTAATAAAATATTTACAAAATAAATGAATGTACAAACTATCATAGACCAGAATGTACATATAGTTATGGTATTGAATATTTAATTGCAATTTTAGAAAAAATATGTGAATTAATATAGATAGGATTTAATATTAGTATACTTACAGACTTACAGGTAAATGCGAATGTTTTGTTTTATAACTACTAGGCCTAGGTAAAGGTAAAGAAACTCGGGAACGGCTGCACCGATTTGGCTAATTTCGTGGAGTCTCAGGGAATGTTGGTTGAGTTTAGAAGTGAAACGAAGTTTGCCAGGACAACTAGTATATAACTAGGTCGCCGCAGTCGCGAAACATACCGTTACGCTGCAGCATATATTTGAGCGAAGCGAGTTTAAATTCAAAATTCTGGCATCGTAATAACCTGGGTAATTCTGTAAGCTATTGATGAGTGCAAGAAAATCCGAAATCGGCCGTGTATTCGCAAGAAACAATTTAACATAAATCGTTTGAAATATAATTTGAGTCACCCGTTGAGAGCTCCGATCGACTTCGGCTCGCTTCGCTCAATAATAAATAATCATCTCCCAGTGACGTTATTAAATCGGACGGTCCGTCGGCGACGGCGGCGCGGCGCCAGAGCTAGCATCACCACTGTAATAGATACAGAGTGACGTCGTTAAAGGAGTCTCCTAGGAACCGTTGTGTTTGCTTTTGTGGCTGTGGCTCTAAGATCACTAAGATGCGCTATTTTTTAAACAAATAGCATTTTTAATTGGAAGCTCAACTGGAAGTAGTACGATGTGAAAAATGTATATTTCTCATTTTGAAAAATAGTCAGTTGAAGCTTAAGATCTGAGAAATCTCAGACTAAAAGAATAACATAGACGGAACATGTAGAATAAACACGTGAAGCCAAATGACACTTTCAATGTGTGCGTGTGACTCCGATTTCCGTGTACCGATACCACTAACGGCGTGTGCGTAATGTTGCTAGCAAATGAAAAAATCTCCTAAAAATCTCTATATAGTGGACATATGGAAAATTAATATTTGTTATAGTAAATGTTATCTGCAATTATTTTGTCATTTACACAAATGATTATTATGATAAGTGCCTAAAATGGGGAAGTGTTAAAATAAATAAAAACGTGATAAACACTGAGTAAACACACTTTAATTATTAGCTTTCAAAAAATTTCTCATAATTAAAATAATCCTTTTTAAGATGAATGAACAAAGCTTCATTCCAGTGTAAGTACAAAGTACAGTTAACAACAAAAGTTGATTAGCACAAAAATATTTATTATTCTTTTTTACGTCCACATGTGCCACAGCAATGTACAGGTAATTTTAGAATCCCCAAGGACAAAGTTAATATATTTCGTGTTTTGTTTATGATTTTGTGGTCGGTTTAACAGCTATAGTGATCAACAGATAAGAATTATTGCTTAAGCTACTTTTGTCGTTGACTATACATGAAGTGGATATCAATAGCAGTTAGTTTAAGACTGAGGCCTTTGTAGTGTTCGACTGAAATTAAACTACTGACACAGTAACATAAATATATTGGATCAAAACCCAGGCTGGGAGGTCAGACAGCGGTCAATTCCAAGATTGCCGAAATAACCAAGCCACGTATTAAGTAGATCCCGGACACAGATGTGATCGGGAGTTCGGGACTAACGCACGAATGATGATGATGATCATTAGAAACTTCGAGGTTGTCAACATTGATGACACTGATTTTTTTTACTCAGTACTTTATAAATTCCCATAAATACTGCTAAATATTTTGTGGAAATGATGAAAAAATTATGGCAACTCTGTATGATATGGCGGAGGTTTGGTGTTCCTAGTTTGTGCAACTAAAATATTTAGAAAAATGTTATGAAATCTATTAAGAAATAGTTAATTACTCATGAAACGATAATCCAGCATTCTTTCTATGAATAATTGAAGTGTTTTTACACCTTTTCACCACACAATACGGCATATTTATAATATTTTGTTCAACCGTGATCGCACGTGCGTACACACTCGCTGCTCACAAAGGAGTGGCGAGCGAAATGGTATCCCATTGCTATATATATATAGTATCCCTTTTGGCGGCTTCACTCGCTAGTTCTATTCGTTCCGTCTATGTTATTCTTTTAGTCTGAGTGAGAAATATTCTGCCGCAGGATTTTTTTGAATTCGATCCAAATTTGCCGAAATAAATTTTGAATTTGACCATTTTTGCGCTTTAAAATGGTTGTAACTTCTTTATAACACATTTTTTCAAAAAAAAACAAAAGAGTAAAAGTGTCTTATTTTGCCTGTTTTACCCTTAGAAATCATTTTCCAATATAAAAACCAAATTTTTATCAGTTAACAAATTAATTTGTTTATAACAATTAATAGCCCACCCGCACTTTTGTTTTCTTACCAATTGACTCCTTTTGGTCCAAGGTTTACAAAAAGTACAAACTTGTATAGGCGCATTCACATTTTCAGTGATTAGTCATTTTAGTTTTTCAGGGGGTTTGGCGCTTGCCTATTAGATATAAAGAAAAATAGCAGCAAGAGTCGATTGAAAACTTTACTCTAATAACACGCAAATCTGAGTTTACGCGGACATTTTCTTTTCCTGGCTTAAAACTTTTATTTTATTGCAGTTCTATTATGAAAGGTTGTCTTTTTTTTTAAACGATTGTCAGTCATTAATCATTTATTGGAGTTTATTTAAAAACATTGCATAATTTTTTAAAGGATTAATTTTATTTGCAAATTCCTGAACAATGATACTATTTATGGGTCCACCAGTGTATTTTGTAATTCGCAGTTAAAGTGATCCACTCGCGACCGTTAGTAGACAGTTAGTAGACAGTCATCGCGATCGGTGTCACCGCATATTACACCTACAATGTCGGGATTTGCACACCGGGCGGCGGCGGCGGCGGGCGGCGGCGTTGGATCGAGTCAAGTGTAGGCCTGCGCGTATACATATCGCAACGCGGGGAGGTGTAGAGTGTCAGAGCAGTAGAGTAGGTAGCGTTCGTGTGTGTGTGTTGTGTCTTGTGTGTGACACCGCGTGGCGTGCGCAGACGCAGACGGTGTGTCGGAGCGGCACGTGACGGTGCAGGAAGGCGCGCCGCTCGGCGTGGAGTGCGCACTGGGCGTCGAGGAGCGCGCCGAGTGGCGGCTGGACGGGCGCTCCGTGCCGGCCGACCTGCGGCCCGCCGGCGAAAGGCCGGGCGCGCCGGGACGACTGGCAGCGCGGCTGGAGGCGCCGGCCGCGTGCCTGCACCACGCCGGCGTGTACGCGTGCGCGCCGCGCCCCTCGCAGCGGGTGGTGGTGCGCGTGCTGCCCCGCCCTGCCGGTACTGGGCCCTCTCGTAGCGCTGTCTCGCTCTAGATTGTCGTGCCTTTGCACACTGCTGTACACACAAGAAGGAAGAGTGAGATAAGAACAGTAGGAGAGAGTTTTAGTACAAAGGCACCACTTATTTCTAAGAAATCTCTTCCAGTGGGCCAGGGAAGGAGATGCTTAGTTGAAGAAAAGTATTAAGTGTGCGTAGGTTGATGAGCTTACCATGAAATACAATACATACTTACCTATACATACATAACGCGTATATCCCATACATAAATCCATATACACATATAAAAAATCTACTTAATTAATTACTACATACAAATTACACATATATATATTAAACAAGTATATATATATAAATATACATATAAATATACATAAACAGATAAAGATAGTCACGACAGAGAGGAGAGATAGTCCTCTTTCACTTTCCGCTTAAAGGTGAAGATGGTGTTGCAGCGCTGTATGTTCGGCGGGAGCGAGTTCCGCAGCCTGACCGCATGAACAGCGAAGGAGTAGGAGTAGAAGTCGGATTTGTGAGAGGGACAGGATAGGTGGTATTGGAGATGTGACCTACACGGGGCATCAGGTGCGTTAACGTAAGAGAAACGCTCCCGTAGATAGGACGGATAGTAAGGGTTGTGTAGGATGTTATATAGCAAACACAATATCCGAGCATTTCTTCGAAGTCGGATTGGGAGCCACTTGAGTTCTTTGCGGAATTGTGAGATATGATCATACTTGCGTAAGTTGAAGATAAAACGAATACACAGATTTTGCAAACGCTCAAGTTTATTAAGAAGCTCCTCGGTGGCATTCAGGTAGCAGGCATCCGCATAGTCCAAGATGGGCTGGATCAACGTCTGCGCAATGGAGATCTTTATGTTCAAGGGCAAGAAGCTTTGAAGATATTTAAGGGTGTGGAAAGTATAGTGGACCTTCTTACTCAATTCGCCGACATGAGCGTTCCACGACAAATTGCAGTCGATGACAACACCAAGATTTTTCGCGCTATCAGTATAGGGGATCGCGGAGTTATCCAGGACAATCGGCGGAAATGTCGCCATGTCCAACGCACCTCGAATCTGTCTACTGCCAATGATCATCGCATTAGACTTATTGGGATTAATAAGAAGACCACACGAACTGGCCCACTCACTAATAGCCTTGAGATCACTGTTTATGGCGGGAATAGCAGTTCTATACTCGTTTAAAGTGAAATGGCGATATAGCTGCAAGTCATCTGCATAGAGATGGAAGTTAGAGGAGATAACTCGGACAGCAGAGTTGATGAAAATGGAAAATAGTAAAGGAGAAAGTACGCCACCTTGAGGGACACCAGCACTGAGGTCACACCACTCTGAGTACAATTCATTGTGGCGAACGGACTGCGAGCGTCCCTGAAGATATGAGTCAAACCAGGCCACAGACTCCGGGGTGAAATTGAGGGATTTTAGAATTCCGAGCAGTCGAAGTCCACGGAGTTGAAGGCACTACTGAATTCCAGTAGTACCAGAACCGTAAGCGACCTACTCTCCATGGCCCAACGAATATCATCCGTGACCTTTAAGAGAGCCGTCACTGTACTGTGGCCCGATCGAAATCCAGATTGAAATGGACTGAGGAGATTATTCTGCGATAGGTGACCAGAAAGCTGTCTATGAACGATATGCTCCAGGACTTTGGATAGGAAAGGGAGAATGGAGATAGGTCCGAACTGGGATAATAAGGTGGGATTCGAAGTTTTAGGAAGTAGTATAATGAGTGCTTGTTTCCAAGCCGTAGGAAAGACACCCGCGTACAGAGAAAAGTTAAATATATGGGTGAGGACAGGGATAATCGCAGGAAGGATCGGAGTAAACATCTTTGAGCATAATTGGTCGTTACCTACCGCAGAAGAAGTAATAGCAAGAAGAGATTTCCTTACCTCGTCTTCACATACTGTGACCAGTTCAAACGAGGGACATGATGGACTCGGCATCTGGGAAAGATTGGACAGGGTGCGTGCCTTAATAAGTGGGTCAAGGTTGTGAGAAATGCTTGTTAAGGGCACCCAAATCAATGTCAATGCAATCTACAGAAGGAGATTTGCCGATACCATTAGCTTTAAGAA
Organism: Nudaria mundana; assembly: GCA_963556515.1. Lineage (NCBI taxonomy): Eukaryota > Metazoa > Arthropoda > Insecta > Lepidoptera > Erebidae > Nudaria > Nudaria mundana. Next base: position 37,239,091 of record OY748286.1, on the reverse strand, counting down.
ATTTCCAAATCACGGAGGAATCACGTGTATCTAAGGATTTATGGAAATGGCGACGCTTTTCATCACGACACAGACGATTGCAGCGATTACGTAAAGCCCTGAAGCGCTCGAAATTTTCTTCGGTGGGACTACGCTTAAGTCTCAGTTTGGCCTTGTCTCTGGCGGCCATGGCTTCCCTAATATCGACACCAATCCAGGGAGCAGGGACGTGCTTATGCAGTATACGACGTCTAGGTGCATGACGATCGTATAGACCAGTCAATATCTCATTGAACTTTCCCACCTTATCATCAATAGAAACACTACCAAAGACAGGACTCCAGTCAATATGCCCAGCATCACACCTCAAAGTCTCCAAGTCCAAGCCCCCGAAATTCCGAAGCATCGAGAACGGCATTTTGCGCTTAGGAGGTCGAATAGAGAGAGAAAGATAGATCAAGTCATGATGAGAGAAGCTGGCACTTAGTTGACCATGAGCGGCAACGTGTTCAGGGTGTGATTCTACGTAGCACGACCACGGATGATTATCTTAATTTTCATGTGGTACAAATTCATGAAAAAAAGTGTACTTTATTGTACCATAGAATAAAATATATGTACTCTGATATTTTCGCTGATATAACGTACATGCCCTGTAGTACCTTTCTGGCACGACCACTACACATTTTAGGTATTTTTATCAACTTTATGGTGAAAAATACTATAAATGTAATTGTACTTAATTGTACTCAATTTTACAGATAATTTTGAGCGGTGGTTTACCTGTTTCAAAGCGTTTTACTTTTTAAGTAACATCAATGTCACAATGTTACGCCATTACTATTAATTCTAAGTAGTCAAAAGTAAATAAAATTACGTTTTGTATTTATATTACGTTTTATAGTGGCTCGTGGTCTAGTGGTAACCGACAATGTTAACATATTGCAAAGGTTAAGCAACATCTAGTCAGGCCGTCTTAGGATGGGTGACCATTTCTTAAGACCCTGAGACCCCTCCGCACCTCGGAAAGCACGTTTAGCCGTCGGTCCCGGTTTTCATACGAACATCATTGCAGTCGTTAGGGGTAGTTGGAGCCCTTAATCAAAAATCCGACCGGTCTAACTACAGAACTTCGATATCGCCCATGGGTTGTGGGGGTCCGATGGCAGTCGCTTTACGGAAAATATCGAAGTTCAGCCACATTAGTTGTAGTTAGACTGGAAAGCCGACTCCAGCTGAGTTGGGAAAAGGCTCGGTGAATGATGAATAATCTGAATGGGAACATTTTTTATCTACGAGTATTATACAGGGTGTTACAAAAGGGTTATATCAACCCGAAGCCAGCATCATCAGCTGGTCGACCATAACCCGTTTCGATATATGGCGACCGCCAAAGAAGAAAAAAAAAGTACATCAAAAAATTTAAAAATATATTTTAAATCAAAACAAACTTGTCCCAACGCTACGGCTTGACGTAGCTACAACTAGACAATGAGCGCGTGGTACGTATATACAATGCCCTTGGCGGTTGTGCGGGCGTCGCGGCGGTGTGGGCGTCCTTAAAGGATTATTTTTATTTATGTAAATAAAATTTTGACCAACACACAGTTATATTTCCCCAGATCCTCGTCTGTGGTTTAACAGGTGCACCACATGCAAGTGATAGTAAAATCTCTGTCCCCAATTTTAGAAATATCTTACCTGTTTATAGGAAAGGTTAATTTCTTGTGTAACAGTGCTAAATGCGGCTGCGACTCGACTGCGTACACAGTATTCTTAGGTATCAAAACTCACGGTACAACTCCCGGGCAAATTGCCTTCTGATGCTCCTACACAAAGCATCATCTCGTAGTACTCTTCGTTACTCAGAGCCATTACTACATAACACAATCACTATCACACACAACTTGACACAACTCACAAATTAACACACTAAACAATTATTTAGCTACCTCACTGCACAAAGCAAAGAATGCAACTGAACTGACCTGTGACCTTGCTAAATGATTTTAAATAAAATTCTAGGAAACTTCGTGACTCGACCGAGCGCTTCGTGTTCGTGTGGTGGCTGTACCTATTTTGATGCCAATGACCGAAGCAGCTGATTTAAGCTAGTGTTGTTTAAACAAGTGTGTATTTTATTCGGTAATGTTTTTTTTATGAACTTTTTTTTTCTTCTCTGGCGGTCGCCACATATCGAAACGGGTTCTGGTCGACCAGCTGATGGTGCTGGCTTCGGGTTGATATAACCCTTACGTAACACCCGGTATAATATAATAAGATCACAACAAATGTTTATGACTTGAACGACATTATCTTTTTCGACGTAGACATGATGATAGCGCTAAAAAATGTTCCCATTCAGATTATTCTACACACAAAAAAATATGCAGTTTTTGCTCTTATAGAACACATTCCAGGCCATTTTAGGGTTCACTGTAAGCAATCGTATAAGTGGAACATTTATACGATGACTTAGAAAAAAAAGTCATGGCATCCGATTGTGATAGGAATACTAATGTATACCGCTATTTAATGATTATTACAATTATGTAATACGTGTATCAAAATAATAGTGTTTTTTTTTTCTTCTATATAAAAGACTACCTACTTTCTTATGTAGGTACTATTTCTACGTCCAATGAATATTATTTTAAAATAAAACTTAATAAAAGTACCAAACGTAATTTTGTTTACTTTTGACTACTGGAGTCGGATTTCCAGTCTAACTACAACTAATGTGGCTGAACTTCGATATTTTCCGTAAAGCGACTGCCATCGGACCCCCACAACCCATGGGCGATATCGAAGTTCTGTAGTTAGACCGGTCGGATTTTTGATTAAGGGCTCCAACTACCCCTAACGACTGCAATGATGTTCGTATGAAAACCGGGACCGACGGCTAAACGTGCTTTCCGAGGCGCGGAGGGGTCTCAGGGTCTTAAGAAATGGTCACCCATCCTAAGACGGCCTGACTAGATGTTGCTTAACCTTTGCAATATGTTAACATTGTCGGTTACCACTAGACCACGAGCCACTACAAAACGTAATATAAATACAAAACGTAATTTTATTTACTTTTGACTACTTAGAATTAATAGTAATGGCGTAACATTGTGACATTGATGTTACTTAAAAAGTAAAACGCTTTGAAACAGGTAAACCACCGCTCAAAATTATCTGTAAAATTGAGTACAATTAAGTACAATTACATTTATAGTATTTTTCACCATAAAGTTGATAAAAATACCTAAAATGTGTAGTGGTCGTGCCAGAAAGGTACTACAGGGCATGTACGTTATATCAGCGAAAATATCAGAGTACATATATTTTATTCTATGGTACAATAAAGTACATTTTTTTTCATGAATTTGTACCACATGAAAATTAAGATAATCATCCGTGGTCGTGCTACGTAGAATCACACGTGTTCAGGACAGGAAAGAATAATTAGGTCAAGAAGAGAAGGGTTTTTTTTTTTTTTTGTTTATAACGCACCTTTGCCAACGGCAAAGCCTATTAGACGCAAATTTGTTTTATCTAGGCTAACTAATAGAGCTACAGCCCTCTCAGGGCTCTTTCCTTTTGAACTAGCCTTACACCCGTATTCGCCGGCCACGCCACAGGGCGCATGGACGCCACGCACTGGAAAATGGTGATTAACCAGTGCACGGCGCCGCACACTCCGTGGCGCCGCCCGCGAATACGTCGTTTTTAATTTTAATCATCTTCCATTCCAGTTCTCTAGGTAACATTCTATTTCTTCTTTTATTCCTCTCGCACTTTCATTCAACCTTTCATTCTTTTGTGTGGGGGGATTACTGGGTATGGCGTTTTATTTCTTTATTAAATTTTAAAAATTTTTAACCTTTACACTTTTCTTATATATAATTTACATTTCTTATCTTAGATCTAACAGTTTTTAATTTTTAACAATAGTTTTCTTATATAATAACAGTTTACTTCCTATTTTTATTTATTCTATATGTTCTTAAACTATCTATTTTATTACAAATTTTATTACAGTTTTACAATTTAGCAGCAATGTTACACTTATACAAATATTTGAGCATTTTTAACTTGATTTTACATTTTATCTCAATAGTTTTATTTTCCTTATTGTTATTACATTTTCTTATTTCCTACTTGTGCATATATGTTATGCAATATTATTATAATACTGGTACATATATCTTAATTGCCCCCATTTCTTTTTCGTACTATATTTATAATTTTTTCACTGTACTTAACAAATTCTTTTCTGAAATCTTTTAGCATTTTGGGTAAGTTTGCCCTGCTCAATGTGATGTTATTACTTGTCTCAAAATTATAGCGGTCAACTGTATGGACTGGGCATTCAAGCAACAAGTCCATAATGGATTCGTGTACGTCCGGGTCGCAGGCGCACGATGGGCTCGCCTTACACCTAAAACGGTGTAGGTATTCTGCGAACCCACCGTGCCCCGTAAGCAGTTGCGTGATGGTGCCAGCGACAGGCATCTTGCGGACGATACTATACGCCTCCACTGCACAAGGGAGGAAAAGCTTGGTGACGGAGGCGGTCGTACCTTCTTTGTATCTCTCATTCCACTCGCGAAGCGTGCGCTGACGCAGAACACGCTTCACGAATGAAACCGGATACAAACCGTAGTCCGGTGCCTTCTTCGATTTCAGAGCCGCCTCCTTGGCGAGCTCGTCGGCTCGCTCATTGCCCTCCAGCCCCGCGTGGGCCTTGACCCAGAATAAGGATATTTCCTTACCCTGGGCCATGCCTTCTTGAATGGCGGCCCGGGCTTCCACCGCCAGGGGATGGAGGGCATGACGGTTAACCACCGTCAGAAGCGCGGCTCTGCTATCGGAGAAGATGCCGAACGTGGTCGCGCCACGCCTGAGGATCTCACTGGCCGCTCTGCACAGTGCCAGGAGCTCGGCCTGGTAGACGGTGCAGTGCGGCGCGAGAGCAAGCTTGAGGGCCTTGGTTTCGGCCGCGTTATTCCAAAATGATAACGCTGCACCGACCCGGCCCTCAATCTTGCTCCCGTCCGTAAATATGCGTACATCCAAGTGGATGTACTCGTTAATTTGTTCCTCATCTACCAGGTCCTTGAACTCCAAAGCGGTGTGCACAGCGGGGTGAGGTGCCTCGATTGCTCGGGCCATCCGTTCGGCCTCCCAGTCTCCAAGCCATGGCTGGACCACTCCTCTCTTGGCCTCATATAATGAGGCCACCTCGTGAATCCTGAGGTCCAGAGGGAGCAGGCCAGACAAGACTAATGCCGAGTTCAGGGAGACCGTCCGGTAGGCCTTGCACAATTTCTGGGCGAAACCGCGCTGCACCACGTTCAGCTGTTTTTGGACGCCAAGCTTATTCGCCGTTGTGTGCCAAGCACTGGCGGCATACAGTATCGTCGGCTCCACCACAGCTACGTAGATGGTCCGGATCACCTCGGGATGCAATCCCCAACTGATCCGGGTCATCCTCGCAAGCTTGTGGTAGATGCCGATCGCTTTTTTGCAAATGTTTTTAATGTGTGTGTTGAACGTGAGCTTGTGGTCGATCGTGAGTCCCAAAATCTTGATGTCCTCCGATAGAGGTATGTCCACACCGCCCATGCGCAGGCGTGGGGCATCAAATTTTAGTCGGCGTGTCAGCAGCATTGCGCACGTCTTGTGTGGCGCGAACTTTAATTTGTTGCCAATGCCCCACTCCCGCACATAGGCGAGGGTGGCATTGGCTTGTGCTTCTATTTCCAAGGCCGAGTCACCATCGAACACCAAAGAAGAGAAGGGTTACGGTTGGGTACATGATGAGTAGCAGAGAGGGGTAGGATACTAAGGTTAATAGGTGACAAAATAGATCTCAGAGAATGCGTTCGGTTATCATCCTTAATAAGACATGTGTTGAAGTCACCCATCAGGACTACGCGGCTGTAATTAGGACAAAGATCATTAAGCGTGGCCTCAAGTCTGTCAAAATACGCAAATCAGGGGTGTAGAAAACACCAAGAAGTAATTTGCTGTGGTGTGTAGAACCTCTATGAAGAGGTACTGCTCATTTTCGCGATCGATAGGTGTAGAGGGAGAGGCACGAATGGTCTTATACGCGATATCGTCGCGTAAGTATATGGCTACACCACCACAGCCCTTACCAACCCGGTCATTGCGAATCAACACGAAGCCCGGAATATTGACAAGACAAGAAGGAAGGCTTGAGAAACGTTTCCGAAACGAAGAGTGCGTCGAGATGATCCCTGCTAATGGCTGCCAGAAGATCAGAGTGATGAAATGAAATGCTCTGGGCATTTATGTGAGCTACATTAAAGTTTCTCGGATATTTAGTAAAGATAGTGGATAACTGATCATGCAAGGTCAGAGCTGGCGAACAAGAATCCGCACTGTCCGCACTGAGGAAACTGTCGTCATTAGTGGAACACGAGAGAAAACCATCCTCATCACTACTATCATCCATAAGTTGTAAAAGAATTTAAAATAATATTAAAAATACCAAAATATTATAAATATATAACAAAATAAATACGAGGTAAATAAATAAAGTTAAATACTAGTAAATAATACTAAATAAATAACTCCCTAACAAACGTACAATAATATTACAAAACAAAAATACCAAGCACACCCGCTCGCAAACGAGAAGAGATTTTACGGTTTGCAAAGTTTAAAAAAGAAAATCACACACAATCAACAAAATCACAGTAAAAAGGTAATATCAAAAATACAAGGTAATGTATGTACAGCCAAGGCTCAAACAAAACAAACGGTACATAATTATTAAACAATAGCACCGGTGGGCAACAATCCGAACACAGTAATCAATATCAACACAATCGAATAATCGGAACGCTTACGCTCAGACCGACAGGCTACAATGATGTCACTTGTCAGCTGTCGTCTGTCAGACAGCGGAACAGTCAACAGAGAGGCCATAACCATAGTATTGTATTCTCTTTGGCCATAACAAAGAATTGAATTGAATTGATTGACATTATTGTGATTATAATTTTATTTTGTTCGATTGATATGAAACTCAACGAAATAAGTTATATATCTACAAACTACAATCATAAGTCTATTGTCCAGTAACAACACCAAACCAAAACAACAAAGCTGGGTATTGACAAACGAACAAGAAACATACCGCCCAAGAAGTGGTGTTATTAGTTAGTATGTTAATACGATCAAATGCAATGAACACACATTAACTCCGCGCAAAGTCACTGTTTACGGTTTACGACAAGTTCTGATAGCCTTGCCGGTCCCCGTACCCTGGGCCGCCGCTGGAACAACCACTGAAGTCGCCGCCGCTGGAACAACCGCCGAAGTCGCCACACGCCCAGACGCTGCTGCGACCTCGGTAGCTGGAGGGTCTGATGCTGGACAAGAAGGATAGCGCGCGATCAGCGCGTTGAGTTCCTCAGCCGTCTCGACTTTGTGGCGCACTTTGTCAGGAGATACGATGTTAATGGTGCCGCCTGCAGTCCACACATACTTCACTTGGAAATGCTTGCGTGCCGCAGTGAAGAGCCTATGACGCACCCTAGTGAGAAATTCAGATATAGTGAACCCGGTGCCCTTCAGTGCCGTCTTGCTGTCTCACACGAAAATCCATGTCACGAAAACGCACTATTATGGGATGTGACCTGTCTGCACTAGATCCGAGACGGTGGCAAGCTTCAAGAAAGTTACTACTTATGTCCGGCAACTTCATTTTGATGGTTAATAAATGCTTCACAGTGTCAAAGAGCTTCTCATGCGGTTTTTCTGGTACACCATGGATTAACAAAACCTTACGACGCATAGCAGTCTCGTGACGATCCAGGCCAAGAAACAGAAGTTGCGCCTGTGTCTTCAAGTGCCCTAGTGATTCCAGGACGAAAGACTTAAATTCACCAAAGTCCTTGGAGAGAGCATTTATGTCCAGTCTGGCTGGAACAGAGCTCTGCAGGGCCCTCTTGAGCTTGTCCTCATGATCACGAAGGCCGCTTGTGAAGAGGCTCTCAAGATCAAGCAAGCTTCTCTCAAATTTGCCGTCTATAGTGTTGTATGTGAATGAGGTGATCCAATCTTGCAAACACGGTAAAGGAGTGGAAACTATATATTGTGGCGAGTGGAGGTGAGCTTAGTGATTAATTAGCACATCAATTTCACTCTAATTATAAGGTTAGTTAATTTTAAATATTAAAAATACTAAGAGCTCAAAGTTTTAGTTGTTAATTTTACGCCTACCCACTATGTACGTTGTTAGTTAGTTAGATTTTACTCTGGTGAATAATGTATAAATAGGTTTTCAAACTACTAGTAGTAACTTTCGATGGTAGCTTGGATTCGGTATAATGGATTCTACCCTACATGTCAGAAAATTTTATTTTGCATAGCATCGAATATCGTGAGCATAAATCGTTGACAAATAAAAGAGAGGCCCGAAATTGGAGCCCTGTAGTATACCAGAAGGCACCGTCCTGGACATAGATTTAAAACCTCTTAAGCTGTGATTTATTTTGAGATAATAATAAAACCACCGTCTAGCGGCAGCTAGCGATCCACAGATACCTGCGTGAGCCAGCTTGTATTGGTAGACTATGATCGACCACATCAAATGCTTTCGACCCTTTACACGGTGAATTTATTTAGGATGTACCTCCCTCGAGTCTTATATCGCGTCATTTGAGATCCAACAAGTAAAAGATCAACATCTGCGTCGCAAGGTACTGTGCTGGTGGACATTGAAGATCGACTTCCCCAGAGTGCATAAAATTTATTTTATTTATTTATTTATTTATCAATACATACATGTATCATTACAGGATAACCTAATTCGATACTGTAGCCTCTATTTAAAGAAAACACACACACACCCACTATTATACCAATTCAATTTTACATTAATAACATATAAGTGGTAGCCTTTATGACTAACCCTACCCCGGTGACAACTCACGTCTGTAGCACATGACCAGTAATGCCATCCTTGTGAACTCACTCTTAGCACAACAGAATAGATTCACCTCCACAGCTATCACGTTCAGCGTGCGTATGGCGCGTGTTAGGGGCGCCTCGCCTAACAGATTAGTTCTGCCTCGTGGCACCACAAGAAGTGGTGGCTTCCTTCGTCGCCTCACATACCCATCCGGCACACAAAAGCCTAGCAGTCCTAATATAATACTAGTAACCACTTTCCCCCTAAGTACTTCGAACAAATATGTGGTTAGAGTTAAACTTCTACGTACTTCTAGTTCGTTATACCCAACCATCCCTAAAACAAATAGTGTTGGATACATTAATGAGTAGAATGGGTACAAATAAAGAAACCTTACATATTTGTTCTAAAATAAAATAGATATTTCTTTAAGTCACACTTAACGTGCGAACACTAAAGTTTCTTTTTTTGTGTATTGGAGTGATATATGCCAGCTTTTATTTAGAACGAAAAACATTACAGGAGAAAGACTTATTGAAAATAAAATGAAAGTGGGTCGACTAATTTGCTATAAACAGTTGTTGATAAAGTTTAGTTTAATTTTATATGAATAATAGTATCAAGGTTAAGACAACCTGAGCTTGCGTATGCGACGTATGTATGCTACGCATTATGACATCTGAACATGATGTGAATTCTTATAAACACACTTGTCATTCGCAACGCTGTCGTAAGTGGCTCTCGATTGAGCACTGAGATTCTCCCAGATGACAGATACCCGGCATTTGTATTATGCATGGACACGGATTCATACGATAGGTTACCGCCCCGCATTAGTTGTTCCGTCCCGAGGTCCGTCTATCGTTAAGAGTCCGTATGCAGAATCGAAACGGGCGGAATTAGGTATTTGACACATTTTGTGCGTGAGTCCGGAGTTACCGATGGTGGTCAGCCAGTAGGTACGCCGATTACATGGTTTTGATCTTTTTTTTTTTCATTTTATAATAATAGTGTCTTGTGTGGGGGAGGTAAAAAGAGGGCTAGGAGGGGGGGTGTTTTTTTCTCTCCTTAAATTCAAGAAAAGACCCTCTATACTCGTATGATCCCGTAATCAAAACTCCTCTACCTTTCCTCTGTCGTTGCACTCTCAAAAGGGGGCGAGGGCTGATTTTTTTTCCTAATCAAAATCATTTGACCTCCTCTATACAAAGGGGCTCTACCAACATATTTAGGGCCCCAGCGAACTCATCTGCTAGTGGCGCACCTGCTGATCAACGGACGAGGCTCGTTAATTTACGGTACCTATGAAGTGGCTTCGGTCCCTACGTGGGTACCGGGTGTTGGTCCGGGGGGTGCCACCGTGCAAGTACAAGTAACCCAGCCCAGGCTGGTTGCGTAAGGGGTTCAACAGCTGCACCGCCGGGCCCGGGGTCATGTATGGTGCAGCAGGCATGGGACCAGTGGGGGCAAAGCGGAGTCTAGTGTGGGTGGTGTGGGTCGATTCGCCGGCCAGGGAGACCCTTAGCAACGGCGTTGCCGCGGCCGCCCGCAACACAGTCATGGGGCCCGCCTGGGACCAACCACACCAGGAGGCTGCCCCACATGTTCTCGCGCATAATCCTGATTGGGATCGCCGCTCCGGGTGGTAACCTGTGTGGGATAGCGGCGGCCTTGCACCAGGGGGGTTTGGTAGCCCTTCCGTCCGGCGGGTCGGCTCCAACCTAACCACACGGTTCCAGACGAAGCTAGCCCCTGCGCTTTGTCACTTATTACTGCTGCACCAAATGTCGCCCTGTCTTCACGCTTCTTCTTCAAATTTATAATGGCAGTGCAACAGAAATAAGTAAACGTTCCACAGCGGCCCCAGGAAACCCCACAGCTTCACTTTTCGAGGTGGAGTTCAGCAACATCCGTAGACTCCATGCGAACCTCGATGCCGTCCACCATACCTTGAGACGGCTCGGCCCGCTGTGACGTTCCTCACGGAGACACAAATACGCCGCCCTGACAGGGGTCCGTGCTGTCACCAACTCTTTTCCTTCTGCAAATCAATGATATGCTATCCCTCGGGAACATTCATTGTAATGCAGATGACAGCACATTGCAGGCGTGTGCATTTACAGCGAAGAAATCCCCTTTCCTTCTACTACCCTCTCTTCAGAATGCATTATTACCAATGAAGGGCAACCTTGAGATCCTTGACATAGACGTTCGTCAAGAGCTCAATAATAAAAACTACATCGAAAGATGTATAGGGCTAGCTTCGTGGAAACTAGGAATACTGAATAAGGTAAAGCGATTCTTTACACTGCATCAGAGGTGTCTGCTGTACAAGACGCAGATTGGACCCTGCGTCGAATACTGCTCTCACTTCTGGGACGGCTCCGCGAAGTATTTGCTGGACGCTCTCGACGCTATGCAGCGTCGAGCTATCCGTATTATAGATTGTCCGGAGGTAACGGGAAGCTTTGAGCCGCTAGCTCAGCGCCGAACAATAGCTTCCTTGGCCGCATTCTACCGTATTTACCACGGCGAGCATTCTGAAGAGCTCTTCAATCTGATCCCATCTTCCTTCCGATTCCGAACAACGCGTGCCGGGCAGATGCCACTCCCACACAGTAGGGACATGTTCGCGAGAACCGAACGTTTTAAACGTTTGTTTGTGCCGAACGATACTGGCCTGGAACGCCCTGCCTGTGCACGTGTTTCCTCCCACATATAATCAGTAGGTTTCAGTAGGTTGTCAAGTTGAGGGCCACTCTCTATAGTATAGTGTGCTGTGAGAGACCCACAATCGCTTGACGTCGCACGGTGAACCAGAATCCTAATCTAGCTGGACAAAAAGGGTAGGCTCATTTCTTCCATTCTTCTAATAAAAACAGTAGGTGATAAACCAGAGGCAACGATTCGGCCATTTTTTTTATCAAATACCCTCTGATAATTTAATAATTTTGACTCGTCTCCGTACAAGCGGGTTATTTAGGATGAAATTATTCACTTTCTTGCGTGTAATGAGTCAGTGTCTGGAGGTAAATACTAGTGATAATTGTGATAATTTTAATTATGGATCGTGAAGTAGAAGATATGTTTTACATAATTCACAATAAATTTATTCTGAATACCTATTAATTAATTACGATACATGTCGAATAAAAAAAAAACTTAATTTTATACGTTTTTCCGTATTTCATAGACCAGAAACTACTTGTCCCCTCATGTCCCCGGGCTGTTTTTTTATATATGAAAGAGTCACATATCTGTACTTTAAAAAAGAGTAAGTTATAAGTGCCTTACGGCAGCACAACTTTGATTTTATTGCAGAAAAGGAAGTGGAGGTATCGCGAAGGGGGTTTTTCTACCAGTGGCTAAACTACCCAAAAGACACTAAACGTTCAGGTCTATGGGCATATTATATAAGGAGATTTAATTTAGTAAATATAACGGAGGAATCTGTGCGAAATATTAATAGGAAAATTTGCCGAATTTATACGGACTTAGAAAATAAATGGGTTCAGTGTGGAAAAACTCGAGAAGGTTTTGAAACAAGGTCGATTGGTGTTAATTGACTGAATGCTGCAAATATGAAATTTAAAATAACTCGTATTTTGCATCCATCAACATCATCATTAGAAAGTCCATCTACTTCAGAACCGGGACCTGGTCGTCCGAAGATTGATTTTGACCAAGCCTCGTACAAAACAAAAAGAAGACGAGTTGACGATTTGATTAAGTCTCGAAGTGCTGATCAATTGGCCGTGGCCGCCGAGATATCTTCGAGACTATCAGGAAAACGTGATGTAGCTAATATAATTAAAGATGTTCCCTTTACTTTTTGCTATTTATTTCTATGGTATTCTTTGTAGAGAAGAAAAGGAAATTGTGTGTATCATCTTCGTCCCAAGCGGATAAGGAAACACAAGTTCAATACTCCGATATTCTAGATTGTGTTGTCTAAAAAAGAAATCGTTGTAACCCCAGTGATGTGCGCGTGCAAGTAAACTTATTAAAAAACATTGATTTTAAGTCGGAGAAATGTTTGGACCCCAGAAATCAACAATTTGCTAAACTAATAGCTTTTGAACTCGACCGGGTTCCTGAAGAAAAAAGAACCATGACTTATTCTAAGTTATTGGATTTTGTTAGAAAAGTTACAAACGAGGACAGTTTAGCAAATGTAAGTCTGCCCAGTTGTGATGACTCCGAATAAGTGTTGGAAAAAAATTGTAAGCCAATATAAGTAAAGTGGTATCATTATATTAATATTGCTATAGTTTTATTTAATTTCCTTTATTTATAAATAAGCATCCTAGCATAATTCTATTATACTAACACAAAACTAATGTAAAGCGGTGAAATATCGATCTATATTACAAGGAAAATACAATTTAACTTATCTAAGACAACTAGTTTTACTTGACCTTCATACACATACGAAATGTTTAATAACAGGGGTCAGCTTAAGTTGGTTCTTTTATAAAAATATTTTTATATGAGTTTCTGTTATTTTTAAAAACATAATAAACCATATTATGTGCATATAAAGCGGTTGGAACTTACTACAAGTCTTAAATAATATTGTCCAGCTAGATTGGGATTCTGGTTCACTGTGCGTCGTCACGACTGACTACCAGGCGGGTGGCGTCAAATTGGCGAACCCAATACAAAAAAAAAAAAAACTACCTCTATAAAATTATTACTCAGTTTGACTCTACTCGGGAGCCCCCCTTGGGGGACTGGAGGGCAAATCTCAAAAACTCGGAATGTTCCCTAGGTCCCCGAACCCCCTTTACATTTCTGCAAAAAAAAACATAGGTACCTTCCCCTCCATCATCAAGAAGAACAATAAAATTGTGTCAGTGAGTGAGTGAGTAATCCAGCTTTATAAAATATAACAGCTTTTTTTAACAAAAACAATGATAAATACATTCTACATAATCACCACAAAGTAATAACTAATATTACCAAAGTATCAAAATCTCACGCCACGCTATATTCGTCTGTAGACGGCGTCGAATTTAGGCGCGCAGAGCGACACGTCCTCTCCCTGTAAGCGCTTGGCGCGGACTGCTTACTTGAGGCATGCGTCGAGTATTATAAAGCGAAATTTAGGTGTTTTTAAAAGATTATTTACAGCCTATTTTTTATTATTTAGCTTTCTTTTTTTTTGGAAATGGATTGATTTTGAACCAAGGTTTATTTATGTTGTTTTAATTTTATGAACGAGAGTTTTATGTAGCCGAAATAAGAACCAATTCATTGCCCATTTTCTCTAAAATTTGACTAACTTAAATATTTGTTTACTCAATTTTTTTTTATGAAAGTGATAAAACGTAGTCCATACATTTGATAGATGACTTTTACAAGAATACACTGTATTTTTGTAATACTTTTTAGACGTCAAAACGATTAGTGAATTTGTGATATTCTAGACCTCTTCCAGCAAAAGATACGAAAAACTACCGATTGTTTTAGGTCGATTAATCAAAATTTAATGACAAAAATAAGAAAGTAGCTCACTTATTAGATCATTATTGAAATGATATTTCATGTTGTGCATTAAAACTTATAAAAATACAGTATTTTCAGTGTAAAAACACGTCTGTAAAATCAGCGAAAACGGTAAAATTTAATAGGAGGACTCTTAATACACACCTACTAGTCGCCGCGGTATCTACGATCGTCTTGTGCTCGCGGTATTCATCATCATTGCTTGCTTTATACAATCTTCAGTAGTTTACCGCACCGTATGCCTTAGGGCGCTTTTAGACGAGCGTATTTTTCACCGGACCACGGACCGCTGTTTTCACCGGCTTCACCGGTGGTGTATGGCAAACGATGAAATAATGCTTTTACGCGCACCGGACACAGGTCCGTCGAACAAATGTCGCCGAATGTAGGTACCGCGATCTCTCCTTGTCGGTCCGTTGTCCGGTGAAAAAAACGGGCGTGTAAAAGTACAAAAGCACTTAGCCCGACCAATATTTTAGTTATTATTACATAGGTACTTACATTTAGATAACTTTATTGTGTTGTAGAACGTTATCTATGTAGGTAATTAATGATAATTAATGATAAATACAATTTGTAAGTTATTTAAGTAAGCTTATGTTTGAACAAAGATTACCTATGCTTATACTCGTCACGTATGGCGCTAAGCTCGACCTCGCCCGCGCCCCGCCCCGCCGCCCCGCTGTTCTAGGCCACGCTGACTGGTTGAATCTCATCTAGAACCTGATGGTGGATTGAAAAGTAGTCGGCATAACACTGATCCTTTTAGTTCTAAAAATCAAATCTACCCACATTATTTAGTTCAGTTCAGACCTGTTAATTGTGTGAAGTTTGAAACGTGTGCGATAATTAGTTTTAATTTTATAAATTTATTAACAAAGCAATCTGACATCATTTCCGCAAATGGAGCAAATTGAGCAGCGTGCCGTCATTAAGTACCTCCCATAAGAAGGGGCTGTCATCAAAAGCCATCCATGATGATATAGTCAGTACATTAGGGGATTGCGCTCTTTCATATTCATCCGTCAAAAAATGGATAGCAGAATTCAAGCGTGGTAGAGAGAGTGTGAAAGACGAACCCCGCTCTGGAAGGCCTTCGACGTCCACTACTGACGAAAATGTTAAAAAAATACTCGATTTAATTATGGGAGACCGCAGATTGAAAATTAGAGAGATAGCCGAGATTATAGGCATCTTTTATGAAAGTACTCAAAACATAATAGTCAACGTGTTGGGTTTCCACAAGGTGTCTGCGAGATGGGTTCCGCGACTGCTTTCAGTTGAGCAGAAAAAGATGTGATTGACTATTGCACGCGACTGTTTGGAGTTATTTGAAGCTGATGAATGTGATTTTTTGAATAGTTTTGTTACCATGGACGAAACATGGGTTCATTACTGTACACCGGAAACAAAACAACAATCAAAACAGTGGAAAAGACCTGGTTCACCACCCCCCAAAAAGGCTAAGTCGATTTTGTCGGCAAGTAAGGTGATGGCTTCAGTATTCTGGGATTCGCAGGGTGTGATTATGGTTGATTATCTTGAAAGGGGTCAGACTATAAACTCTGATTACTGGACCTTACTACGTCGTTTACGAAAGGAAATAAAAGAAAAACGTCCAGGAATGATCAGAAGAAAAATCCTGTTTCATCAAGATAACGCTCGTGTTCACGTCTGTCCAATCAATGGCAGAAATTCACAACTGTGGCTTTGAACTGTTACCGCATCCACCTTATTCACCTGATCTGGCACCGTCAGACTTTTTTCTGTTCCCTAACCTAAAAAAGCACTTCAGAGGTCAAAGATTTTTGAAAAATGACGAGGTCAAAGTAGCAGTAGACGCATATTTTGACTCTAAGGAAGAATCATTTTTTTTCAACGGGCTAAAGGCTTGGAAGGGAAGATGGCAAAAGTGCATTGAACTTGATGGTGATTACGTAGAAAAATAAAAATATATTTCATTTATTATAATAATAATAATAATATTAATTAATCCTGGCAACTCTGAACGTCTCAGACATCATTTTCATTCTTAAAATATTTTAATATTTTTATTCATATATTATTACCTAAATTTATACAATTACTTCAGATTTCATAATAATATCAGCAAAAAGTCAATACATAAAGGATTTTATAATATTTTAGAACTTTAGAACAATAAACATAGTCTACAAAATATGCAACGAAGATTTGACACATGTCATTCAATTAATTCAAATATATCAACATCACATTCAATATTATGGTCAAACAATATGAAGTGATTGTGAGATGCAAACAAGAGCCAGAAGCAGAAATGCGCAAATAACACCCCCGGACTCGTCACTAAACTCCGCCTCGCAGGCACCGGACCGCACATCGCTGACACAGGTGCTCGCTGAGGCGTCGAGCTCTTCAAGTGACGAGTATTTCTCTCCGCCGTCGTCGCCAACACCTGTACGCCGGCGAGGGAGAGGCCGGCCGCCGAGCAGTTTGGGGCCCCGAAGCCTACCAGCTTCGAGTAGGGTCCCCACTACCGGTGGTATTGTGCACCGCATGCGATGGACTTCATCCATCAATGAAAACGTTATGCGGGCATATTATGAGGCTACAGATGGGGAAACCAACCTGACTGCGTATCGTTCAAGGATGCTTCCTTTGTTTCAGGCTCTTGAACCAACAATTACCGTTGCCGTCCAACGACTATCGGATCAAGTGCGGGCTATCCAACGATGTAAGTTGTTGGATCAATCTGTGCTTGATCGACTACGCCTGGAAGTATTATCTACTCGTACAGCTCCAGTGTCAACGAGAGCACCGTCACCTGTGACACAGACGGTTGCTACAAGTGCGACGTTAGCGGAACCCGCATTCGACGCAGAAAATGATACGAGTGATACGTCTATCCAGGTAAGCGAGCAATTGAGGAGTACTTTGGAAGATGTGATCTCGCAGTATAGGTTTATACCTAATTCTAGACCGCGGCTACCACGCTTGCCAATGCATAAGCGAAATCTGGCGTTGATGGGAGCCCTAAATGCATTGCTAGAACCGTACTTACGGACTAGCAGTGATTTGCTTGATACTCACTCGATTCTTTACTGTGGAGCGATTGCCGCTTGTCGTGTTGCACGCGTTAAATTCCCTGAAGTTAACCGTGCACCACGACCGGATGGTGTTCCCGTATGGCAGGCAAGAATCGAGCGACGTATCGGCACATTTAGGACTCTCATTGCAAAGCTTATCTCTTTCAGCCGGGGAAATAGTCGTCCCCGGGTCATGTGTTTCGTGACTCAGGCATTTGCTGGGACCGGTATTCGTCCCCAGCAATACTTAGCCAATGTCACGGAACGTATTGACTTTCTGAAACAGAAAGTGTATGCATGGGCAAGCCGTATCCGTCGTTATAGAGAGCGTGTAAATAGATACTGGCAGAATCGCATCTTCCAAAGTGACCAAAGGAAGGTGTACCGAGAGTGGGAGGGAACTGGACAACGTTTGAGCGACGGACAACTGCCAGATGCTCACACCATGAATCAATTCTGGCGTGACATATGGTCGGTGCCCGTCGAACATTCGGAGGGCGACTGGATCCGTGTCGTCGAGCGTGAATGCAATACCATCGAACCCATGGAGTCTATTACCATAGACTACGAAGACGTTAGTTGTGCAATTCGTACGGCCCCGAACTGGAAGAGTCCTGGGCCGGATGGATTGCACAACTTTTGGATAAAGTGGGTTCAGAGCTCGCATGAACGCTTGGCAACACAGTATCAAGAAGCCCTCGAGTCTGGTTCCTTACCCGCTTTCATGACCACTGGCATCACCTTCCTGCTCCATAAATCAGGTAGTACCACGGAACCTAAAAACTATAGACCCATCACTTGCTTACCTACCATCTACAAGCTCCTTACATCTATTCTGAGAAGTAAAATAAACTCGCACATAGTATCTAATAATATCTTAGATAACGCTCAGAATGGATGTAGGGCTGGGTCTCGTGGCACTAAGGAGCTACTCCTCATTGATATGGCCATTAGCCAACAAGTCAAGCGGAGTAGGGGCGCCCTCTCTACTGCCTGGATTGACTACAAGAAGGCCTATGATTCGGTGCCTCATTCATGGCTGAGGAGGATTTTAGAGTTGTATAAAATTAATCCGACTCTTAAATCCTTCTTAGTCTCGTGTATGGGGCAGTGGACCACAGTCCTTCGTCAACCAGGTAGTGGTGGGCACGCCTCTGACCCGCAAGGCTTGATAAGGATCGAGCGTGGTATATTCCAGGGCGACAGTTTGAGTCCATTGTGGTTTTGTTTAGCACTGAATCCACTTAGCACATTGCTGAAGGATTCAGGGCTAGGCTATCGGTTTCGTAGAGGGGGTGAGGTTATATCTCACCTGATGTACATGGATGACCTCAAACTGTTCACATTGAAGCACCAAGATTTAGTGACATTATTAAAAACTACGGAAGTTTTTAGTAATGCCATTAAGATGGAGTTCGGTGTTGATAAGTGTGCGGTTATGCATGTACAACGGGGGAAGGTTGTAAATTCACCGAATTTACAACTTTCTGAGATAATAACTCTCAGATCTCTCTCCGAGACCGAAACATACAAATACCTAGGTATGTCAGAGTCATTGGGTATAGCGGTAGAGGATATTAAGAAATCGGTGAAAGAACGTTTTTTTGGCCGCCTGACAAAAGTTCTTAACAGTTCTTTGTCCGGTGGTAACAAAATGCGGGCTTTCAACGGTTGGGTGATACCTTTATTGTTATACTCCTTTGGCATACTTAGGTGGACTCAAACGGAACTAGACGCCCTGGATAGGCGAGTCCGTCAACAACTGACATTGCATCGAATGTTACACCCACGATCTTCTGTCATGAGACTGTACATTCCGCGGAAGTGGGGGGGTCGAGGCTTTTTGAATGCCAAGAACCTCCACAACCGTGAAGTGTGCAGTCTGAGAGATTACTTTCTACAGAACGGGTGTGACATTCATTGCGATGTCGTGATGGTTGACAAGGGCCTAACACCTCTTTCCTTGGCTAACGAGAACTGGCGTAAACCAAAGGTGCTAGGTACTGAAGACCGTAGGGACGTATGGAAGAGTAAGGAGCTACACGGGCGGTTCTACCGGGTCTTAACAGGACCCGACGTAGACCTGCTCGCTTCGGTGAACTGGCTACGTTTTGGGGACCTCTTTGGGGAAACTGAAGGTTTTGCCTGTGCAATTGCAGATGAGGTTATCAAGACGAACAACTATCGGAAATACATCATGAAGGACGGTACGGTCGACATTTGTCGAGCATGCCACCGTCCTGGTGAATCACTTCGCCATATTATTTCCGGTTGTTCGTATCTTGCTAACACCGAGTACTTGCATAGGCACAATCAAGTAGCCAGGATCATCCACCAGCAACTTGCTCTTCAATATGGCCTTATTGAGTTTGAAGTACCGTACTATAAGTACACACCAGTGCCAGTTCTTGAGAATGGTCGTGCATTGCTCTACTGGGACCGATCAATCATCACGGACAGGACTATTGTTGCCAATAGGCCCGATATCGTGTTGATTGATCGGACCCAGCGTCGGGCAGTGCTCGTCGATATCGCCGTCCCGCATGACGAGAATCTCGTGAAGGCAGAGAAGGACAAACTTAGCAAGTACCTCGATTTGTCCTACGAGATAACCGCCATGTGGGACGTAGACTCGACGATCATTGTCCCGGTGGTCGTTTCGGCAAACGGATTAATAGCGAAGAGTCTCGATCAACATCTCAAGAGACTCTCGTTAGATTGTTGGATCAAGAGTCAGATTCAGAAGGTTGTTATCCTCGACACGTGCCGTATTGTTAGGAGGTTTCTTAGTCTGTAGCCTCCACCACCGGTAGTTTGGGTCCTACTCCGCTACTGGTGGGTCACTATTTTTTATATTTTTAAATGTATTTGTGTTTTTTATAAATGTATTTAAAAATGTATAAAATAAGAATATAAATGAATAAACGATATAATAATATTATATTAAAATTATATTAAAATTTTAGTTTCAAATTTATTATTCTTATTTACGTTATTTTATTTAAATAAAGACGGAACTAGTAAGGAAAGAATTTAAATAAAGGATAACTCACTGCCATTATAGGCATTTAGTTTATGTATAGGTACGCCAAATACAAGTTACACGTGCATTTAAATATCGGTATATAGTCTTGTAACTTATATGTAAGTATTTATTTACACACAAAATATAATTGACAATGTGTAAATGTGCATTTTAGCATTTTTACTTGGCAGTATAAGTAATTTTAGTATAAACACGCAGTTTAGAGGAGACACTTAATATAATATTTGCGGCCCTTTAAATTATTATCCTAATTTATTTATCTATATGTAGGTATGTTAAAATATTATATGTATGTATCGCTGATGTTAAAAGTAAATAATATAAGTAAGTAGAAAAATATAAAAAATAAAAAATGTAAAATAAAAAAAATACTAAAACAAAAAAAAATACAAAAAAAACTTGTTTGTTAGTAATATTCCTCAGTAAAATAATATTGTTACGTCTTAGATTTTAATTCTGTTAAAATTAAAGAAGCTTTTCGGAATTATATGTCGGTACGTACGAATTCTTTGCATTACAACAGTTCTAGTAAAAATACAAAGGTACTTACATAAAGACTACACACACACACACACTTGGCAGCCTTGACCCTAATACACAGCCAAGTCCAGCGAGCCTTTATCTCGTGCCATTTTTAAGTCTAGTTCAGGTACCGATGATGCCGAGATAGTGTAGGATATTAAGTATATATTTTTAAATAATAAAATGTTACTTGTCACTAGCCCAAAACTGCCATACTGTAGAGTATAAAATATAAAGTAGGATTCCGAAACTTAAAATAGGGATTTTAAAATAATATATAGGATATACTTTAAATTTAACTGTTTAGGTTTTTATAAGTTTTTATCCTTTATTTAACTTAATTACATATTTAATACATTTTTAAATAAATCTATAAAAAATACAAATATATTTAAAAATATAAAAAATAGTGACCCGCCGCATAGCTCCGCCTCCCACTTGCCGGAAACTTTGGCTACTAGTGAGGCGTCGAGCTCTAGCAGCGACGAGTATTTCTCTCCACCGACGTCGCCTCCACCTGTACGTCGGCAGGGGAGAGGCCGGCCACCGACTGGCTTGGGACCTCGACGCCCCCCGGCTTCGATTAGGGACCCCGCTACCGGTGGTAACGTGCACCGCATGCGATGGACTTCTTCCATAAACGAAAATGTCATGCGGGCATACTATGCGGCTACAGAGGGAGGAATTAACCTCACAGCGTATCGTGTACGGATGCTTTCTCTGTTTCAGGAACTTGAACCAACTGTCAGCGTATCAGCACAACGTCTATCGGATCAAGTACGGGTTATACAGCGTAGCCATATGTTGGATAACGCCGTGCTTGAGAGGCTTCGCTCAGATTTACAGGATAATCCTGGTATCACATTATCTACATCATCAAGTACACCTGTACCAACTAATACTCCACAATGTCCCACTGATGATGATCTATTGGATACCAGGGTTACAGATGTAAGTACTCATTGCAATGTACAATTAGGGAGCGCTTTGGAATGTGCACTGAGGGAATATCGAAACGTAACACCTACCGAAAGACCTTGTCTACCGCGTTTGCCTACGCATAAGAAAAATATAGCCCTAATGTGTGCTCTGGATTCATTACTGTCATCCTATTTTGACGGTAGTGAAAATCTCGGTGATACACATTCAATTCTGTACTGTGGAGCTGTGGCAGCATGTCGAGTAGCAAATATTAAGTATTTAAACAGTGATAAAGCTACTCGACCGAAATATGTTGCACCAGCTTGGCAGTGTAGGATTGAGCGTCGTATTACCGAGACCAGGGTACTCATTGGGAAACTCATTTGCTTTAGGTCGGGCAATAGTCGACCTAGAGTGATGCGCTTTGTGAGCCGGGCGTTCTTGGGGACCAATATTAGACCCCAAGAATTTGCTTCTCGGGTCACAGAGCGTATCGACTACCTAAAGCAAAAAGTTTATGCGTGGGCAAATCGTATTAAAAGATATAAGAAAAGAGTAGACCGGTATTCCCAAAACCGCACGTTCCAAAGAGATGAGAGATGGGTATACAGAGATTGGGAACGATCTGATTTAAATGTGATTGACATGCATCGGCCAAATGATGATAGTACCGTTGCATTTTGGAGTGGCATTTGGTCGGTCCCTGTCGATCACATAGAGGATGGATGGATGCACGATGTTGACCGTCTATGTGAACCAATTAAAACTATGGAACCAATAAATATCACAGAAAATGATATCACCAATGCAGTCCGTCTGTTACCAAACTGGAAATCAGCAGGACCAGACGGGCTGCATAACTTTTGGATAAAATGGTTCCGAAGTTCGCATGGACGGTTGGCATTTCAATTCCAATCATCTTTGGAATCAGGATCGCTTCCCGATTTTCTTACCACTGGTATGACCCATCTCTTATACAAATCTGGTAGTGCCATAGAGCCTAAAAATTATAGACCAATTACGTGTCTACCAACGATCTATAAGCTTCTAACATCTATTTTGAGACAAAAGATATCATCCCACATAAATGACAACAACATCATGTCAATCTCTCAAAATGGATGTAGAAGTAGGGCTCGTGGCACTAAAGAGCTCCTAATTATGGATATGATTATTAGCCAACAGGTACGCCGTAACCACAAGGATTTGGCGACATGCTGGATAGATTACAAGAAGGCTTATGACTCTGTGCCTCATACATGGCTTCGGAGGGTGCTGGAGTTGTATAAGATTGATGCAACTCTATGTACCTTCTTAGGGGCATGTATGGGGCAATGGAAGACAGTCTTGTGCTATTCAGGGTGTCGACGAACTTGTGGTAATGGTGGACCGATAAAAATCGAACGTGGTATATTCCAGGGCGATAGTCTGAGTCCATTATGGTTTTGTCTGGCCCTGAACCCTCTTAGCACTTTGCTGGAGAATTCAGGCCTAGGGTATCGGTTGCGGAAGGATGGTCAGGTTTTATCTCACCTTCTCTACATGGATGATTTGAAATTACTTGCCCCAAACAATCACCAACTGATGGCACTACTAAAGGTAACAGAAACCTTTAGTAGCTCTATCAGAATGGAGTTTGGCGTGGACAAGTGTGCGATCATGCATGTAAAGAAGGGTGAGGTAGTGGAGTCCGAAAGAACACAACTTTCGGATTCGACTCAACTTAGGTCTCTTTCCGCAACCGATACTTATAAATACCTGGGTATGTCACAAGCGTTGGGCATTTTAGAGACTGCTATGAAACAATCATTGAGGGAACGCTTCTTTGGCCGCCTGAGAAAAGTACTTAATAGTCTTTTATCGGGCGGTAACAAGGTGCGAGCCTACAATGGTTGGGTCATGCCAGTCTTGATGTACTCGTTTGGCATACTCAGATGGACTCAGACAGAACTTGACGCTCTGGATAGAAAAGTCCGTACACTACTCACTACATACCGAATGCATCATCCGCGTTCATCTGTAATGAGATTGTACATACCGCGGAAGTGTGGGGGCCGTGGCTTTCTTAATGCTAAGACCCTTCACAACCGTGAGGTGTGCAATCTCAGGGAATACTTCCTGCAGGTGGACGAGGATTTGCATCGTGATGTTGTTGCTGTAGACAATGGACTGACCCCGCTTGGTTTGGCTAAAGAGAACTGGCGCAAACCTGTGATACTGAATACTAATGACCGCATGGATGTATGGAAGAGTAAAGAGCTACATGGACGCTTTTATCAGGCCCTACACGGACCTGATATTGATTTTAAATCATCTATATCCTGGCTACGATTCGGAGACCTATTTGGTGAAACCGAAGGTTTTGTCTTTGCAATTATGGACGAAGTTGTTATGACGAAGAACTACCGGAGGTATATTCTGAAGGATGGTACGGTTGACATATGTCGGGCATGCCACCGTCCCGGTGAATCCCTTAGACACATTATATCTGGTTGTTCCAGTCTGGCCAACGGAGAGTATTTGCATAGACATAACCAAGTAGCTAGGATCGTCCATCAACAGCTTGCTCTGAAGTACAAACTCGTGGATTCAGAAGTGCCATATTACAAGTATGTGCCTGACCCAGTTCTCGAAAATGATCATATCACATTGTACTGGGACCGATCTATTATCACGGACAGGACTATTGTTGCAAATAGGCCTGATATAGTGATAGTAGATCGGTTAGAGCGCCGTGCAATAATAGTTGATATTACTATTCCGCATGATTGCAATCTCGTGAAAGCGGAAAAAGACAAACAAGTAAAGTACTTGGATTTGGCCCACGAGATTGTCGACATGTGGCATGTAAGCTCAGCTGTTATTGTACCGATAGTCGTTTCCGTGCATGGACTGATCGCCAAGAGCCTCGACCAACACCTACAGAGGCTCTCGTTAGACAGTTGGGTCAAGGGGCTGATGCAGAAGGCAGTGTTACTCGACACGGCACGCATCGTGAGGAAATTCTTGTCTCTGGAGCCCTAACCACCGGTAGCTTGGTCCTTGTACTCGATACCGGTGGGGCGCTATTTTTTATATTTTTAAATATATTTGTATTTTTTTTTATAGATTTATTTAAAAATGTACTAAATATGTATCAAGTTAAATAAAGGAAATAATAATAATAAATTTTTAATCAAGTGACCAGGACTCATTGATGTTAGTAAAAACTTATAATCTATGTTAGTATCCATATTTATATTGTAGGTATTCCGACCATTAAAAAAAAAACCGAGAACCATTAAGAACACTGATTAAAGTGCCGCACTGTGACTCACTGTCGTACTATACCGTGTGATATAGCACTGCAGTGATTCACGTATGTACAGTCTAGGCGGCTTGCAATCATCTTTAGAATGCTGTTGGAGCTACCCCGCACCCTGGACACCAGAGACGCACACCTCTTACGCATAGTTGCGTAGAAACAGTTTACCTGTGCGTCGGCAAACATTCCCGATGCGCTACAGAAGCGGGGCAGCCCCACCAACATCCTAAATGCGTTATTATACTGAACGCGGAGCGCGCTGTATGCCCTCTGCGTATTCTTGGCCCACAGGCTGCAAGTGTAGAATGTTGTGCAGTAGGCCCGAAAGAGCGTAATTTTTACTTTGAGTGAGCAACGTGCAAATCTGCGGACCAACATATTCGCCCGTACAGACAGCGCCCTCCGCTCACGCTCGATGTCAAGGTCATCGTTAAGGTTAGGTGTTAATATATGCCCAAGATATTTAAAGGTAATAACCCGTTTAAGTGGCAACCCGCTCAGTGTTATCTGCGGTATGTTTTTTGGCTTTTTACTCCCCGCTTCGAAAACCATAACCTCCGATTTCTTGGAATTATACATCAACCCGTGTGTTCGAGCGTAGTCTTCACAGGTCTTCAACAGTGTCCTAAGACCACAGATAGACGGGCTCAGCAGTACCATGTCGTCTGCGTAGCTAATATTGTTAACGCAGATACCGTCCACGAAACAACCGACTCTGATACTGCTGAGCTCTTCCATCAACTCATTAACGTATAGGTTGAAAAGCGTAGGCGAGCTCAAACCCCCCTGCCTCACCCCGCAGTCCAACCCAAACGGACGAGACCAACCTCCGGCCCATCGTACAAGGTTCGTCTGTTTGCTGTACCAGAACTTAAATATATTAATGATTTCTTTGGGTATATTTTCTTTATCTAACTTCTTCCATAGTAGGTCATAATTAACTAGATCAAAAGCTCTGGAAAGGTCGAGAAAACAGGCATATATAGGCGTATCACGCTGGGTGTAGTAAGAGACAGCATGCTTAAGGCACAGCACTGCACTGTCTGTTGATAAACCAGGTCGGAAACCGAACTGGTTATCATGAATTTTTACGCGTTTGTTTAAGTATGCGTTAAGCATGCTGTCAAATACCTTGGCTATCACTGTAGCCAGTGATATAGGCCTATAGTTATTGTGGTCTACGAGGTCGCCTGTCTTATTTTTAACAATAGGTACGACTACAGTACGCAACATCTCACAAGGTAAGTAGCTATGGCTAACACAGAAACCGTACAACATAGCTAGCACTCGCGGTAGGTGTGGGCCAGCATATTGCAGGTGTTCGATGCTAAGCCCGTCATGGCCAGGGGATTTACCCCTTGACATAGTTCTGATGCTTTTAGCAATCTCCTTACTACTGAAATTAACCCCTATTGCCGTCCCGGGCTCAGCATCGAGCGTCGAACATGATGGCCCCAAGGGTGACTCAACAAAAAAGTGTTCTCTGAACAGCTCAGCTATCCCACACGGATCCGACCTGCCGCTAACACTCACAGGGACGCCCGGTTTGCTTTGCAATCTGTTGGTCTGTTTCCAAAAGCCGCGAAAGTCACGATTAGAGTGGTGTGATGCCAGAATATCCATCTTCACTTGGTCTTCATGGTCTTGACACCACTTCAACCGCGACTTAAAGACTCTTCTGGCCTCACACATCTAAATTATGTATTTATTTTCTTGGTTAGGCCGATTACTTTTCAATCCACCCTCGTATACTATCTGCTAGTATAATATATAATACGTTAAGTTATAATAACATATCAAAACTTCCTCGAAACCCACTCTATTCTTTAGTGAAAGCAGTATGATAATCGGTGCGGTAGTTTTTGAGTTTATCGCGAACAGACGGACAGACGCGACGGATGACTTAATTTTATAATAAATATGTATAGATTTGTTGCTTTTCTGCTATTACTTATTTATTTATATACACGAATACAACACGAATTTGACGTTTAGATAACCAAATATAGCTTTGTACATACAGATATGGCTTGCCACTTGCCACATGCCGTGGTGGGTTGAGTAGGTAGATAAGGAACGTTATGTAGGTGCCTAGGTACCCTCAAAATGTCTCACCAATCAATCTAGCATTATTTTATTAATTTGTAGTTAGATATTTAGATGAGAACAGTTAATAGTGTTGAGGTGCGCTGTCTTACAATTCCATTGTTTTTTTCGTAGGTATAGTTCGCCCTTCTGGCCACTTAGGACGGATTCCATGTTAGACGGATTCCATGTTGGACGGATTCCATTTCGGACGAGTTCCACATTGGGCGGAAACAGTACAGTCATGTTTAAATCGTTTTATTAGATTCTGCAAATAGTTCTCCTATTACAGCAAAATAACCCTATGTCCACTTTAATCCATTAAACAGATTTTTGGCTCTGTTTTACCAAAAAAATTACCTTTATAGTTGAATATTTCGCAAACAAATACTTAAGTCCTTAAACCTCTCAATGTTTTTAAAAGACCTATCTAATGGTACCCCACACTTCGGAGTTGACGCAAGAAAAAAAGGGACCCAACGCTTCCTGCACGATACTGTACCTGGGGATTGTGCGGAGCATGGCCGTGTACGGTGCTCCCATATGGACGGCGAGACTGACGGCCAACAACGCTTCTATATTACCCAGATCGTTGAGGACCTTGGCCGTCAGAACAATAAGAGGGTACCGCATGATCTCCCTAGAGGCTTCATTTCTTGTTGCCGCGACCTCTCCATGAGCCCTGGAAATGAGAGCTCTTGTGTTATTGTTCCAATGACACAAGCCAAGATCTCATGGAGACATGGAAGGTGCGACTTAACCAACTGAATTGGGGAACCACCACCCACTTCGCGGCGGTGAGACCGATCATGAAGGAATGGCTGCAGAGGCAGCACGGTGACCTCACGTATCGTGCGACACTGATCATCACCGGGCACGGAAACTTCGGTGTGTACCTGTTTCCCATGCATTGTGACCTCATACCCGCGTCTCAACACTGCGAAGCTTCCGGCGACGACACGGCACTCCACGTGTTGGTGGAATGTTCATCGTGGGCAAGTCGGCGCCGGGACCTCGTTGTGGTCCTGGGCGTAGATACCCTCTCGCTGGAGACTATGCTACGAGCCATGGTCTCTAGCGGAAGCCAGTGGGACGCGGCCGTTTCCTTCTGCGTGCAGGTTATGCTCGTGAAGAAGGCGGCCAGTAGGGTGAAGGAGCGCTCCCCGCTGAGTTCCAAAGTGTGCGGTGAGGGCGCCGCAGACTGGAATACGCGCAGAACCAACGACCTCCATGATCGGGGCCTGAGGACGACGGACTAGCAACCCACCGTCCTTACAGAAGCAGGCTAGAAGGGCTGCGTGCTTCACCCCACGCACGCCTTCACTCACCGACACGGGATAAAACCTGACCCCAAAGATGCGGAGTAAAACCCGTGGCCAAACGGGTGGCCAAGGTCCGCCGGGCGCCACTGGAAATTCTTTCAGCGCTTCCCAGAGGCGCTTGGCAATGGACGAAGGGTAGTACCGTCGACCATGCCGTTGTATATACTTAGGCTCGAAGCTCTTCGCTGCCGGTCAAGCATACGTGGCCTTAAGTAGGATAAAATCATTGGAAGGTCTCCTTATTGTAGGGCTGTTCGAAATTAACCGGCAAACGACCTTGCAATAATGATGCGTTGATTGAGATGATCAGACCGGAAACGTGTCCAGCGATAACTAAAAAGTAAAAAATAAATTAAAAGTAAAAAAACTTTTGAAGAACAAGCTTTTATTTAAATGCCCTAAAAAGACAAAAATAAACTTTAACTTTAAAACTTTTAGTATCAACTTATTACGTCATTACACAATTTATGTGTTATAAAAGCTTGTCGCGAGATTTGAGTTAAATATAAATTTAAGCACCAAAAAGTAAACTTTAACCTTAAGAGAGACTTTCTTGTGTGGATAAACAAATTCATGTGATTGATTTTAAATATAACAATTTTTAAACCAAGTAAATCTCACATACAACCTTTTATAACACATAAATTGTGTAATGACGTAATAAGTTGATACTAAAAGTTTTTAAGTTAAAGTTTATTTTTGTCTTTTTAGGGCATTTAAATAAAAGCTTGTTCTTTAAAAGTTTTTTTACTTTTAATTTATTTTTTTGTTCTGTTATTCTTTAATACACTAGGATTTAAATTAACACGAATGGTATTTTATTATTAAGTGTCCTTCCGCCCAATGTGGAACTCGTACGAAATAGAATCCGTCCAACATGGAATCCGTCTAACATGGAATCCGTCCTAAATGGCCAGAAGGTAGTTCACTAGGGATAAGGGGAGCTTTGCATTTGTGTGAGTGACCACGAAAAGTAGAGTAAAAACTCTTTTGGTAATGTGTGTACACCAGTGTGAGTAACAAAGGTCACCAATATGTCCACGTACACTGCACTCACACAAATGCAAAGCTCCGCTTACGCCTTTTTACCTATACCTACCTTGAATCTAATTTACCTACACTCATACTTTATTGTGTCACCTGTGAACTTAAAATAAATGTAGTCATCATAATCTGTATGTATACTATCACTACATTTTATTTTAGGGTTCCGTATTTTTATTATCTTCCCTATTGGAAAGTTGCCGTACTCAGTAGTGGAGCGATCTGTTTACCGTGAGTGATAGCGACGAGCTTGTTGCAGCCTCGCCGTCGGCCCCCGCCCCCACGGGCGCGCCCGAGCTGGCGCCGGACGCGGGCGCGGGCCCGGGTGTCGTGCTCTACGACGTAGGCCGCCTCTTCTCGCTCAACTGCAGCCTGGCGCCCGAGGGAGGCGCCGCCATCGTGTGGTGAGTGCGTCCGTCAGTCCGTCCGTCTCGCGGGCTCTGACACGACACGACACCTCACCGCCGCGTCGCTCTCTGTCGCAGGAAGAAGAACGACACCGCGGTGGAGAGCGTGTGGGACCTGAGCACCCGCTACGCTCTCGACAAGGATCCGTGTTCCGCATGCTGCTGCGCACCTCGGAGGACGACTTCGGCAACTACACGTGCGCGCTGGGCGGCGCCTCCGAGACGTGGGAGGTGCGCGGCCGACCCTACGCCAAGCTGCCGCACAACACCAACGTCGTGGAGAACCAGAAGCTGAAGCTGACGTGCAAGGTGAGTGTAGTCTGTGTGTGTGCGTGCGTGTGTGTGCGTGTGTGTAGCCAGTACTGGAGCGTGTGTGTTCGCAGGTGACGGGCAAGCCGGTGACGTGGACCTTCGCCAACGGCTCGATGAACGGCACGGACGTGGCGGTGGCGCTGAGCTGGCGGGCCGTGCTGCGGCCCAGCGCGGTCGGCGTGGAGGGCGCCGAGCTGGTGGTGGAGTCTGCCCGGCGCGAGGATGCCGGCGTGTACACGTGCCACCCCGAGGACGGCGTGGCGGCCTTCACCACGCTGCGCGTCAAGGACCAGTACGCCGCGCTGTGGCCCTTCCTGGGCATCTGCGCCGAAGTGTTCGTGCTGTGCGCCATCATCCTCGTGTACGAGAAGCGCCGCACCAAGCCCGAGCTGGACGACTCCGACACCGACAACCACGACCAGTGAGTGCCTCCCGCGACCCGCCACCCCGCACCCGCGGCGACGCTCACACCTCCGCTTGTGTGTTGCAGGAAGAAGTCGTAAGCGTCGCCCGCGCCGGGGCCGGGCCGGGCCGGGGCGGAGGCGGCGCACTGCACCCGCCGACGCTGCATCGTTCGCTATTCAATTCTATAGTTTGTTTTGTTATTATGTCTCAGTCGGATCGTGTCGCCTCGTATGTTGTAGTTTTACTTCGTGATATAATTTGAGCGACACGTGTGTACTTATAATGTAAACCGAACGGCCGCGCGCCGCCCCATTACTTTCCCATCTCGTACCGATATCTCGTGTCAGGCGCCACCTCGCGGGCTGCAGCCGTACCTAGTACTGACACCTCGACCTAACAGCGCCCTCTGGAGGCACTTCTGTGAACAGAAGTATGTGGTGTAACGATTATATCTGTAGCTCGCGAAGGTGGCCCCATCTGTCTCGCTTAGTTAACCGCTCGGATAATTACGTTTTTTTATGTATAGTAAATAAAAAACAAAATATAGATCATATGTTATAAATAATAAATAATTACGTTTGAATTTTTGTTTCATTTCTTGTAAACCCTGCGATAAACGATCTGAGCTAGAGGAGAAAGTTTCCATCACAAACGTGGCTTGAGAATGAACCAGCTCTATATCCGTCACGAAGCAGACTAGTTGTACACAGACACATGGTAACAGATAGAACGTGTGGCGACGCGACGACCTTCGTTCGATTGTTTTATCGTCGTCATTGCGCCATTGCGTCATTGCGACATTGCGTCATTGCGTCATTGCCCATCGCACGGAAATATTTTTACGAGACTTGGTTGGGATGGGTTTTTGAAGTTGAATGCTGCTTTTTACCATTCCATCGATAATTTACATAATGGTACAATTGAGAATTCTAATTTGAGTATTCGCAGTAGTTCCATCATTTCATTATGAGCTATAAATGGCCACTAATGCGAAAAAAAAAATTGCAGTAGCGTAGTTACCATCATGGAACTGAGCAAATGGAACTAAGGCGAACGAAGCGGACTTAGGCCCTTCTCCCGTTACGATACGCTCAGGCAACTGGTATCTTGACAATCTCCGAGATTGATCGCCGGAATAATAATAATCGGTAAATTAGTTAATTAAGCAGTACACCTCAGGTGACAGGTCAGAAACAGAATACCCAATACACTATCAATGACTCCGTACCGCTCTCTCTGCTTGTGACAGCATTCTGGAAGCAACATCCGATCCTTCCGGTAACATTAAGCCTCCTAGTATAATGTAATGGTTTTCTCTGACGGTGTGGGTTGCAGTATGGGCTATATGCTTGGTGAACATAGAACCTATGCAATTATATGCAGTAACGTACACGACGCGCAAAAAGTCCAGCGCACACAAAATCCGTGTTTCGGACAGACCGTGCCGCGCCGCGCCGCACAAAAAGTGTGCGAAAATAATTGAACGTTGGCTTCAACGCGCGCTAACGCAGACGGCGCACACTTTAGTCGGCAATCTGCATTCGTTAGGGGTGGACGTAGCGTACGCGATCTATTGCCCAAATTTCTTCTTCTTTTACTGTACTTCAAGTAAAAAATAATACTTCGCGATCTCTGCACGATTTCCATAGCGTCTACGTCCCTACAGTTCTGCCGACAGAATGATCGAAGATGTGCGTGGTGTGCGTTGAGTCTGTGAAAAATCCGCGACTGACTTTTTGCGCGCCATGCAGACATTTTGTCGATCACACAAAAAGTGTGCCGTCTGCGCTGCACCTAATCAGTAGGTACCTAAAGAACTGTATTCATTATATTCCCTAATAATATGTAAAGGTCGATTTACATCAGACGAGCGAACGCTCATTCTATCCCCACTCTATTAAATTCTTCTAATGTAAACAAACTTAGAGCATTCTTTCGTTGTTCTATTGCGTTCTTGGAATATTCTAAGAATGCTCGCTTCGCTTGATACAACGTTCTTGCGTGTTCGGACGTGCTCGCTTCCCGGAGCGGTCTCTTCAAAGCGTTCTAGTGTTCTTGCGAATCCAATTCATACAACACATACTATAATTAGATTTAGTTATGGATTGGTCTCAAGAAAAATGTCTTTTAATGATAGAAGCCTACCAAAATTTCAGATGTCTGTGGGATCCGACTTTTAAATAATATAAAAATACAACTCTGAAACAAGATGCTTGGCAGGAAATTGCAAATCTACTAGAACAACTGTGCATTCTAGAGGGATTTACATCGAGCGAATGCTCATTCTATCCCCACTCTTTCTAGGTTCTCGGTTCTCATTCTTGCTCGTTGATATTTTGATGTAAATACTGAAAAGGAGCATTCGTTTACACTAAAGAATGCTCTAGTTCTAGCTCTAGCTCTTTGTTCGTTTGGTTTAAATCCACCTTAATAATAATAAAGGCATATTATCTCTGGTTGTTCTCGTCTTGGGAATGGTGAGTATTTGCACAGACACAACCAAGTA
Source organism: Nudaria mundana (assembly GCA_963556515.1). NCBI lineage: Eukaryota > Metazoa > Arthropoda > Insecta > Lepidoptera > Erebidae > Nudaria > Nudaria mundana. Next base: position 37,205,727 of record OY748286.1, on the reverse strand, counting down.
GCCAGGATTATCCACCAGCAGCTTGCTCTAATGTATAACCTTGTCGACGTGGAGGTACCTTATTACAAGTATGTGCCCGACCCAGTTCTTGAAAACAGTCGTGTCACATTGTATTGGGATCGATCTATTATCACTGATAGAACTTATAGCTAACAGACCTGATATAGTGATAATGGATCGATTAAAGCGCCTTGCAGTAATTGTCGATATCATACATACCGCTTTCACGAGATTCTCGATATCATACATGACGAGAATCTCGTGAAAGCAGAAAAATATAAACAAATTAAATATTTGGACCTTCCCCACGATATTGTCAACAGTGAGATGTGGATTCGGCGATTATTGTTCCAATAGTCGTATCTGCACATGGCCTAATAGCCAAGAGTCTCGACGTCCACCTACAGAGGCTCGCGTTAGGCAGCTGGGTCAAGGGCTTAATGCAGAAAGCGGTTCTGTTGAACACGGCCCGTATTGTGCGGAAATTCCTGTCTCTGGAGCCCTGACCACCGGTAGCTTGGTCCCTGTACTCGATACCGGTGGGTTACTGTTTTTTGTACTTTTAAATGTATTTTTTTATAAATCTATTTAAAAATGTAATCAATATGTGTAATGTTTTAATAAAGAGAATAATAATAAGTTTTTTTATAAGTTTATTTAAAACTATAATTAATATGTAAAAAGTTTAATAAAGGAAATAATAATAATATCGCCGTCCCGCATGACGAGAATCTCGTGAAGGCAGAGAACGAATATGATGATATATACTCGTATATCCATCAGTAACCTTAGAAGTGCCATCAGTGCTGTGACCTAGCCGAAAACCAGATCGAAGAGGACAGAGAAGATTGTGTTGCGTTAGATGACTGTACTGTCTAGCTAGATGCTCAAGAACTTTAGATAAGAAAGAAAGGATGGAAATAGGGCGAAATGGAGTCTTAACATGCGGGACTGAGCACAGAGATTGAATTAAATAGGTATGTCAGTGAGGATGGAGATGATGGCGGGAAGTATATGAGTAAACATTTTCTAACATAAATCATCGTTCCCAACTGCTGAAGATGCAAGAGAGCAATGGCAAAACGTCACTCCTGAGGATCACCTTCAGGAGCGACGTTTTGACATTGCTCTTGCCGACAGCAGCTAGTTTAAGCGATGGGAACACTGGCACGACTCGCCATGTCTGCTTTGATCGTCATCCATGCCATGGCATCGGTAATCCACGGAGTAGGTGAGTGCTTTATTTTTATTCGGGCGCTACGACACAGTTCGTTGCGTGCCGCATGCCGGTCGTAGAGCGATAACGCCGTAAACGGTAGTAGATATTCAGGAGGGCAACTTTTTGGTCAACGCTATCACTCTCAAAGACATGCGTCCAATCAATGCCTCCCGTATCACCCTGCAAGGCCTTTAGGTCCATACCCCTGTAATACCGGTCACTGAAAATACGGGCTACGGGCCTGTAACAGCAGCTGCTATTACCATAGTAATGGAGGGAAATGAACGACAAGATAAATCTACTTAATAAGTTTAATTACGAGGTCACAAAACTGAAGTAAATCACATTAAAAGTACTGCGGTAACGCCACGTCGCGCGTCGTGTCGCTCCCGTCCCTTCTACTTGTCGCCGCCCACGGTCGCGCGTCGTGTCGCCCCCGTGCCGGCTACTTGTCGCCGAAACACGCGCTCCGCTTGTGCTTGAAGTAGGTGCGCCGCCCCTTCAGCGTCAGCTCGTTCTTGATCTGCGACAGCGAGCACGGCTGTCCCTCGCCCGCTCTCCCCGGCCATCCCTCGCCGCCCCGGGCCAGCGACATGAACCGCCGCTCCACCTCGCGCGCCTGCGCACACAGACATATACTCACTTCGACTGACGCAGATATCTACCTACGTCGAGACATCGAAAAACGAGACAACAGATGGAGTTTGGTGATTGAATAGAATTTAGTAGACGTAGGTACTTACTCCGTTACTAAAAAAATTCTGTCTCTCTAGCCTGTGCCTGTGCCTCTAACCTGTCGAACCTGTCGGAGTTCCTCCTAGCCTCGTAGATGATATTGCTATCTTGTACTATAAGTGAGACTCACGTCGAGCGCGTCGCTTTCTACGCTGCCGTCGCTGAGGAAGCTGTACACCAGCTCGTCGGCGAGCGGCCGGTCCCGCTCCGCGGTCAGGGGGGCGGTCGAGGGGGGCGAGCCGACAGGCACGGTGAGCTCCTTGCGCACGTTGTCCAGCGTGGTGCGCAGGCCGACCAGCTCGTCCTGCAGGCGCTCCCTGTCGCCGCGCAGCTCCAGCACCAGCGCCAGCTGCGCCGCCTGCTCCTCGTCCTTGGCGCGCAGGGAGTCCCGCGCCGCCTCGCGCTGCGCCTGCAGCGAGCCCTCGGCGCGGTAGCGGGCCTGCGCCTCGCCCTCCAGGTCGGCCATGAGGCGCGCCACCGTGCCCGCGCGCTCCTCCAGCTCGCGCTCGCGCTCCGCAAGCGCCGCCGCCAGCTCCGCCAGGCGCGCGCCCTCCGCCGCCCTGCGTCACATCGAGCTGAGTGTCTCCCCGTGAGTGCGCACCACCCGCCCTGGGCGCGGAGTACCTGTGCTCCTCGTGCCGGCGCAGCTCGGCCCGCAGCGCATCCGCCTGCCGCCCCAGCTCCAGCGTCCCCGCCTGTGCCGTGGCCAGGCGCGCGTCCAGCTCGCCTCGCGCCGCGTCCCCCTCCGCCAGTCGCTCCCGCGCCTCGCCCGCCTCCGCCTCGAGCGCGCCCACCCGCTGCGGACAGAACGCGCGGCTCGCGTCATGTGCCGGTGTGAGCCCTCCCCCTCCCCCGGCACTCACCTGGGCGGCGTACCCCTCTCGCTGGGCGCCGTACCCCTCTCGCTGGACGGCGGCTCGCAGCTCCCGGGCCAGCGCCTCCCCTCGCTCCTCGGCCGCGCGCCTCGCCTCGTCCGTGGCCCGCGCCGCCTCCGCCCTGCCACAGTACACAGTACACTATACGACGACCCCACGGGTGGGTGGCGGCGTGCGGGCGTGCACTCACTGCAGGCTGCTCGCGGCGGCGGCGGCTCGCAGCTCGGCCTCGCGCGCGTCCCGCTCGGCGGCGGCCCGCGCCGCGTCCTCCCGCGCGGCCACCAGCGCCTCGTCGCGCCGCCGCAGCCTGAGCGACAAATCGCGCATGCGCGGGCCGGCGGCGTCGTACGCCAGGGCGAGCGCCCGAGCGTCGGCCTGCGCCCGAGCCAGGCCGCCGCGCACGCGCTCACCGAGCTGCTTCAGCTTGTCGCACACGCCGAGAGCGCCGCTTAGTCTGCAGCGAACGAGCCCGAGTTAGTTTTAGTGGGTAGTCAGTTGCTGGTACCTACTGTAGCTTACTGCCACAGTGCCACAGTGCCACTCGCCGGTAGGTAGGACTGATATCACTTATTGACTCCAGCGCGGTCCCCACCCACCCATTCCAAAAATAAAGTCTAGTAAAAATGTTAAGTTAACAATAAGTAGTAGGTAACAATAAGGTAGAGAGGGTAGGGAGAGGGGAGGGAGGTGTGACAGCCACTGACTTGTTGAGCGTGTCCGGGCGCAGCCGCAGCTCCTCCTGGAGCTGGCCGGACACGGCCTCGTGCTGCATCTGCACCTCCACCATGTTCTGATGCAGACGCTCGTGGTTCGCCTCCAGCTGGTGCAGCTTCTCCTTCAGGTCCCAGTACGCCGTGTCCTGGTCCACCTGCACACCACATACTCGCCTGTACCCTGTAGGCCTACCGCCTACCTATGGTCACGATCATAACTCTCGTGGGCAGGCGACGCATGGCTTGTATATTATAGAATCTATTGACACCACTACAAGTAGGTACCTACCTATACCTTCCTAATTATAAATACTTGTAGGTAAACTGCATAGGTTCTTTGCATGTGTGTGAGTGCACGTACGTGAACGTATAATGAGACTTGTTTTACACACACATATGTTGTACACACAGCTCTTTTACTCTACTTTTCGTGATCACTCACACAAATGCAAAGCTCAGCTTAGACCACGCGAACGGTACCTACCTACCTATTAGAAATTAAAAAAAAAAGAGTGTAGATACTTGTACAAGTAGACGAGGCTCACTTCGTGCACCTTCATGCTAGATTGGAGATTTGTACTCGCTACAAACAGATTACATTGCCTTGCCAGGTGAAATCATCATAGTACCTAAATGTAGGTAGGTATAAATATTTCCGATTGCTCTCAGATAAGGCATGAGTTGTTGGGTGGCCAATGGTATTAATGATATTAGTTATAAAATATCCTAGTACTTATACATATTATGGCCAATAATTATTGCATTTCTGGTTTTTGACGAATTTCGCAACGACTCAAATGAAACTGCCCTGTTGTTATTTTGCTATCTAATCTCTATATATAAAAATGAATCCCTATTTCCCTTGGTCACGCCATCATGCGTGAACGGCTGGACCGATTTCGCTTATTCTTTTTTTGTCGTGTTCATAATTATCAGGAGAAGGATCTTATGGAAGAAGTTATGTTATATAAAATACGATATACTTTAACTACTATATCTATGAATCTATGCTTTTCAATCCAAATTACATTGAAAAAGGTAGGTTATATATATATTCTTATGAATAATACAATAATGTTGGGCGATAATGTTGGTGTAGGGTTCGGCTTACCCTTAATTTAATAATCTTAGCAGTTTCTCGTGATACTTTTTCCCCAAGTTTCTCCGCATCAGTGTTAATTCTCTTTCTGCCGGCCACTTCACCAATATCGGATATATCCATTTTTACACAACGTATGTATGTAACTTATTTAAATACAAAAAAGGTAGGTACCTAGGTAGGTACTTATAATATATTTTAAATCTCTACTTTTATAAACTGTTATACTTTGAAAAAAATTGTGTTCATTAGTTCATTACCTTACCTTGGCACCTAACTACCACTACCCCCACTACCAATCATAATAATCCCGCCATCCCGCCCTCTTTTTTTTTTAATGCACCCTTGTCAAAATGTATCCAGCCTATTTTCTAATATTAGGTACTTATTGAGAAAAATATGATACCTCCTATGTGTTTAGTGAAGAAGGTATAAGTAACGAAGTTATAAAATATCTCAATGCTGTGCGCTGTTTTCTATCGATCTCCTAAATTAAAAAAGGTTAGTAAGGTAAATTAAGCTAAAAGGTAAATTAAGTACCTAAGTATTAAATGAAATGGGCATGTTGGTGTGAAAGAAAGAAAGAATTAATGCTATTGTAAAACAGGGGGCCTAGACAAGATGCATTCGCTTCGAAGCGATTCGTTTACGACAGTCGCCATCGCTTTGAAGAAAACTAATTAAAAAAAAAAGTCAATTGGTAGACAAAGTCACTTGAAGTTCGTTTTCGTCTAGGCAATAGCGTTGGTCGTCACTTCTACCTTTTCTCTATGATCTGGAGATTTTGTCGCTGTCACAACAGTGTCAACAACTCAATGGTGTCACCGTAGTTGACCGTAGGATCTCTATTAGATCTGTGGTTGTCACCAAAGAGTATATAATCACTACGTTTAAGAGACGGGACTCTGAACAAAAAATCGGTCATATGAAGTGTAATGATTTAATTAATACCAACCTAACCTCGAAAATTAAAAATGGCTGGTCGTCAATGCAGCCAACATAGGAGAAAAATAACTAGCGACGTTCTGCATTCCATCGTCTCATAGGTAGGTACTATTATCGATAAAATTTTATTTTGAGGTAAAAGAAAATTAAACAAAATATTTTTAATTAATAACACTTCTCTCTTATTACCATATATCTAAAAGTAGACTACCTACATGACTTTTAAAGTACCTGTTGGGGCCTGGGTTCTTGATAATTGATTTGAGACTCCCCAACGGTTGAAAATATTATATTAAAATTATTTAAGGTACAAAAGGTCGTGAGAACTTGTGTGTCTTGGTAGATGCTCGTAGGCTAGGTGTCCGGCTTGCGGTCCGTCGTGTGACGTATGGACCGGTTCGGAAGCCTGCTGGCTCCGCCCCAAGATGAGACCAGTATTTGTTGCCTCAACAGTACCTATTGTAATAACTGTTAGTAATTTCCACGAGTTGCTATTCCTATCGTTAGTCTTGCTGCGAGGTATAGATCCCTGTCTAGGTGAACGCCTTCTTCATATTCAGCCTTGACACTATAAGCGCCAGCTTCCATAAAAAAAATTCTAGCAATTTTGAAACTGAAATGAAAATAATACATTTTGTCATATAGGTCATTAAATGACGCCTATAAACGCCAGCACTATTTTACTAGGTAACAACAAACCTTTTTTAATGTGAGCGAATGTACATTAGCCTGGTGTCAGCCAGATATGGACCCCTGTCTGGGTAAAGGCCTCCGTCATCTTCACCAGTAACTCCGAGCGCCAGCTTCCATCCATTTATTGCCAGGAAATCTGATTATGAAGTTTGAGTAGAATTACAAGCGGCAAATGGTAAGTTTATAAAATACACACTTGGGCTGAAGGGCCTTATTCTTTTGTGAAGTGAGGCCTCACTCGATGAAGAAGGTACTGCAATACTTATATGACTGATGCCAGATTCAGACACTTGCAGTAGTTGTGTTCCCATGCAATTTGTGAACATAAATCTGAAAATGTTAAAAAATATTATTATTAAACCTGGGCGCTATAATTATACCATATTATAGATAACCAGTACGTAATCTGAACCTAATTTCTAACAGGTAAGTAATAGATGATATACAACAAAATCTCTAATATTTACAACATAGAGGTCATTCTACACTACAAACAAAACTTACCAATATTCACACTGCAAAGTGGAGCTAGCACGTTTGTAGCTTTTTTAATGTGTAGTAGGAATTCTTGCATAATTTCTTCGGACAATGGCTCACCAGTAATTCCAATACACGGTATGGCTTTTAGCCTAAGCCGTGTTTTCTTATTGCAAAAATCATTGAGTCTAAAATGTTTTCCATAGATGTACTTTAACTGCTGATGCAGTTTTCTCTATTGGCAAATAAGCCAAGTCTTCGTTACCAGTTAATTTGACCCATTGTCTACATATAAAAATAAATAAATTAAGTACTTATTAAAATTATACAATGTTTACAAAACAGGGTTTCAATTAGAATTGGCGAGGAAAAAAACTATCGATACAGAACAGACTAAACAATTTGTTCAACAATTTTATCCAAAATTTAACAAAATTTGTCTTAATTATGATATAAGGGACTCAGAACAAATGAAGGTTAGGGTGTCGCAAAGAGGGTCCCGGACTTAGAAAAATTTCGACAGATTTTTGTATGGAGCAGTGACTTGTAAAATTTTCACCACTTCACGGGACTTAGAAAAATTTCGACCGATTTTTGTATGGAGCGGGGTCTTGTAAAATTCACGATTTCGCCTAGTGTCGGAAGAAGGGTTCAGGACTTAGAAAAATTTCGAATGATTTTTGTATGAAACAGAGACTTGTAAAATTTTCACGACTTCACCTAGTGTCGCAAAGAGGGTCCCGGACATAGCCGAATTTCCGACTGATTTTTGTATAGGGCACGGACTTGTAAAATTTTCACGATTTTTGTCGACCTATTGGGGGAGGTGCGGAGGTCGTTGAGGATGACCTTGGAAAATCATTATGGTTAACACCCCGACTCCAGAGTACCCCGACTCGGATAGGTTAGGTCGAAGCGGAGCGGAGCTCCCGCCTTAGCCTTCTAGGTTAGGTTTTTTTTATTTTGTTTGAACCACCCAGAAATAGGAGCCCCGCGAAGCGGGGCTCCGTCGACCCATCTTTTAATCGTTCATATTAGACCAAATAAGTTTTAAATCTTTAAAAATAAAATTAAAAAAAAATCCTAATATACACTTTTTAAGCAATCCGGGACTTAGAAAATTTTGACTTCATTTTTGTATGGGACCCTCTTTGCGACACCCCGACCCAAATTATATCTAATAAATTAAATAAAACCATACTTTACCAGTAATTTCAGCAGTCCTTTTGTAAACATCGTAGAGATCGGATAAAAACTCACGGCTTCGCGTTCTGACAAACATCTTAAGACTATCTATAACTTTAACTATCTTACTTTATAAATAATATATCTGGCGGAGCTGCGGATTACATGCCTATTTATTCTGAACTCAATAACACTACAAGAAATAATTTGAAGTAAATATACAACAACGATCGTAGAATGTATGAAACAGTATGAAATAGAGACTTGGGATGGCGCTCGCTTCGCCTATATCTATCTATGATGGTATGATGAAATTACACAACAAGTACTGACTTGACGTGATTGACAGAGTGTTGCCAGTGATTAAATATTTTAGTACCGTTTCAAGACTTTCTTGCCAAGCTGTATGTATGTTGTAAATAAATATTTTTTTGTAAAATTTTCTTATGTTAAACTATTCATCAAAATAAAGTTTTATCGACAGTAGTAGTCGATATGTTAATTATGGTCACGCACATCCCTATTTTTTCCTCTAGTGATGTATGTTTGCTGCAGTGCATTGGCCGCATGTTCTGTCATTCTCGAGGTTAGGTGCAAAGAGTACCTATATAATCATTACGTTTAGTTAGGTGGTTCAGTTGTTTTGTTGGTATAAGAAAATTTCGTGTTCGCGGTACCTACCTACTACTACTTTGCCATAAGTCGATTTTTTGGTTCTTCTAAGTCCCGTCTCTTAAACGGTTAAACGTAATTATTATTGACCTTAACAGTAGGTACATATTCTAGGGCATAAAAGTTTGGAACTTTGGAAGCGTCGCCAATTCAAGCGATTAGATATTTCCAAATAAGTGTTCCTTTCAGATATAGACGTTAAAAAGCCTATAGGTTTTGAGGTATACGCTATAGGTAATAGCAAGCTAAGGAAGATAATAAAAACTTAGTTTATCACCGGTCCTGCTTTATCATCATGTCACAGTGAGTATGCATTTTTTAAGATAAACTACTTTAAAATGACCCTACTGTAAAACACCATTGACTGTAATGTATTTCTTGTTAGAAAAATTAACGTTTTATAGCGTATTCTGTGTCAACTTAAATTTAAGCAGGTAAGTACCTGAAATAATATATCTAGTAATCTATGCTTTTATGATATAAATACTCTAAAATAATGAAAATTCGTTCTTTAAAAATCATATCCTCAGCAATGTAATATTCTTGTGGTTTTATTTTGTTAGAGCAACTTATGTACAAGGTTATTTGAAGGTGAATGCATAACCGTGGTTGCACATAATGTCTTCTACTTACATTATGCTTTATTTAAAACTGAGATTAATATTTTACTAATTAAGAAAGTATAAAATTGTAGCCATTTACTCAAAAAAAAAACAAATATTTGCTAGAAGTTTAGGAAGACAATCTAGGTCCTATCTGCAATTAGGTAGGTACTACAAAAATGAAGTCAAAATTTTCTAAGTCTTGGATTGCTTTAAAAGTGTACTTATATTTGTTTTTGACCCTCGTGAGGTGAACTCTTCGATGAAACTATTCGATGTTTCCGTGTCATCTAAATAATCACTAAAGGTGTAATAAACCTAAAATGAGATGATGAAAACCTAAAATGAGGTTAACTTTTAAATAATATAAATAAACATTGTTTCAGAGCTGAAGCCGACATTGCCCTCATTGGTCTGGCAGTCATGGGCCAGAATTTAATTTTGAATATGGATGACCATGGTTTTGTTGTGTGTGCATACAATAGGACTGTTTCAAAGGTATTTAAGTTTAAGGAAAATATATTCTTCATAATACCACTCTCTAATTCCTCTGTTCGTTCAACGGGTCACTTAGTTGACAATATTAAATATTGTAGCTGCAATTGGAATTTCCTCTTCTGTGGGACGGACTGAATGTTACAGTATCTATGTATAACTAAGGAATTTAATATGCAGTGTGTCCCAATATTTCATGGCCTTCCTTTTATCTAAGATGCTAGGTTACTTGGAAATAGATAATCCTTCCCATGAAGCCTTTTCATCGACAAATCATTTGCACTTACTAAGTAACTCAATCTCAGTATAAACTTTTAGGTAGAAGAATTTCTTGGAAATGAGGCGAAGGGTACAAAAATTATAGGTGCTACATCTTTAGACGACATGATCTCAAAACTGAAGAAGCCACGCAAAGTGATGTTACTTGTTAAAGGTTTGTTTAAATTGTTTATTGGCTAGTTCCTCAACTGCTAGTAGATAGTGCTCTGGCGACACCGTCGCGAAATGATCGAATTATTCGAGGTCTTGGACTAACTTGGGAAGTCTTGGGGTCTTTGAAACATTCTACCTACTAACCAAGCCTCTAATAAACATATACACCAATAGTATATTAGTGGCTTGGTCAGTATGTAGAACGTTCCACCTGCTAAGGGAACAGAACTGTTTTTGCAATTCAGATTGTAAAATTATGAGAAAAAGTTAGCATACTTTATTGTTTATATGTTATTTACTTTTGAATGTTATTTACTTTCTTGGTCCCACGTAATATCATCATCATCTCAGCCCATATGACGTCCACTACGGGGCATAGGCCTTCCCCTAAGTGGGGAGGGGGAATACAGCCTACATTTACCACGCTTGCCGGACGGGATGGTCCTTCTCTAAACATACTTCGATAAACATACATATTTCTAACTCCAAACCCAAAAAATGTTACAAAATATGAATGTCTACAATGTTAATATGTTCGTTCGCAGCTGGTTTCGCGGTAGAAGAATTTGTGAAAAAACTTGTGCCACTTTTGGAAACAGGTGATATTATTATCGATGGAGGTAACTCTCAGTACACAGACACACAGCGCTGGTGCAAGGGACTTCAATCTTCCGGCATATACTATGTCGGTATGGGTGTAAGTACTTTTTTTTTATTCTATTTTATTTCATACTAGCGGAAACAAAAACCTTCCTCGAGAACCACTGTATCCCTTGGTGAAACCAATATCAAAAGAAGAAATAAGATCTAAGCATACATCCGGACGTGGCGAGCGCTTTATCAAATTTTATTGTGCTCGCGCTTTGTCAAAACACGGTAACTTTAAATACCGTGTATTGCTAATTAATCTTCGCGTTTTTCAGGATACAGTGTTTTAACATAACAAATTTGTAATCTTCGATAAAGTTTTGTTATCGTTTTTTGTACAGTTGATGAAGGTTCTCACCGAAGTTAAAGGTTAAAAGGATTTAATAAGTAGTCTATTTATAGTAGTAGATTTCTTGTTGTGTAGATATTATTTGTTAATACCCGATATAATAATTGTTTGTGCAGGTGAGTGGTGGGGAAGACGGTGCTAGATATGGACCGTCCCTGATGCCCGGTGGGCACCCAGAAGCGTGGCCACATATAAAACCTATATTCCAGGTATGACTAACGACAAGTAGGTACAACAACTGATCGTTTTTTCTCAACACTTCTTACTCGTATACTCTTGCTTACAATATACGGAGTGTTACTCAATAGGTATATCAAACTGAAGCACAATTAATTAATTATTACGTACTAAGTCCACATTAATTGATTATTATGAGTAATTGTATTAAGGCCTAAAAATTAAAATATCTCTTTTTATTTGGTACATAACTTGGAGTTGTAAATGACATTTAATTTGTCTTCAAGACTTTAAATAATGCAGCTCAATAGAAGTAATCTTGCACGTAGGGTTCCTTGAATATTTACTTCCAAGCTTGAAGAAACTAGGCCAAATTCGACCAAACTTGAAGATACTAGTCTAAATAAACCTATTACGGTATAACTTTACCGAGAACAGTATAAAATTTTGACATTGACTTAAACTCTATTACCCAACAAACTTAAATTGTTATGACATTTCAAGTACAGCTAGTACAAATAATATCATACAGATTTTAGTCGGAGTATAATTATTGCTGTGATAGAATAACACCAGCGCAACTTCAAGTTTGGTCGAATCCGGCCTTAGATACTTTTAGTATCACCTACTGAGTATATATAACTATAGTATGGTACTCAATTTTGTGTTTAAATAACAGGCAATTAGCGCAAAGGCTAACGACGAGCCTTGTTGTGACTGGGTCGGACAAGATGGCGCCGGCCACTTCGTGAAAATGGTGCACAACGGTATTGAGTACGGAGACATGCAGCTCATTTGTGAGACCTACCATATAATGAAGGATGTGCTAGGTAACACTACAGTATATTATCATGTATTCAGTAGTCATCATTCACCGAGCCTTTTCCCAACTCAGTTGGGGTCGGCTTTCCAGTCTAACTGCGATTCGGCTGAACTTTTTTGATATTTTCTGTGAAGCGACTGCCATCTGACCTTCACAACACATGGGCGACATCGAAGTTCTGTAGGTCTAAGGTAAAATCCCACCGGTCTGGTGGGATTTTTGATTTAGGGCTCCAACTACCCCTAACGACTGCCATAGATGTTCGTATGACAACCGGGACCGACGGCTAAAACGTGATCCGAGGCACGGAGGGGTCTCAGTGTCTTAAGAAATGGTCACCCATCCTAAGACCGGCCTTAGTCGATGTTGCTTAACCTTTGCAATGTGTTAACATTGTCGGTTACCACTAGACCACGAGCCCCTCCGAGCATCATGTATTCAGTAGAATCCTAACATATTATAGCATTGAATATTTTATTACTTTAAATAGTCCGAGACGCTTAGGACTGTTATTGACTGTGCCCTAGCGGTTGGCACATAAGATTTTGTTGCCTTTCATCAACATTTCATCGCAAGGCAACAGGTTTAAATTTTTTTCAAAATTAAAATATAGCTGCTACTTTTTATTGAATTCATTCGGGCATTCTGGACATAACCCATTATAAATGTGTCCGGTGACGGCAATAGGCTTGCCCCCTATTACGTGGGACTAAAACTACTGGCAAATTGTGAGTGTATAATGCACCTCTGCCTACCCCTTCGGGTATATAGGCGTGATATGTGTGCGTGTGTGAATATTTTACACTACCCTATTGCCACTTAAACCGACGACCGGGGCTTTTGCTTTTATCCTGCTTAGGGCGTACCCGGGGCGTCCAGCAATGGACGTTAACGCGGTCAATTTAAAAAAAGAAGCTATAGTCGTGAACTCATCACTGTGGCTTGGTGAATTTCCGGGAACATTCATAATTTTAGTAATAGAACCAAATAACTGTCAGAATGGGTCCACACCGGAAGCACCTGCTTAATTAAAAATGATTTTTTGAAATCGGTTCACTGTCTCCCAAGTTATGAGGTAACAATACATAAAAAATCATACAGTTGAATCGAGAACCGCCTCATTTTTTTGAAGACGGTTGTGATAATGTAAAGTTAATTGCGATAATTTTATACAATAAGTTACTTTAATTACAGGTATGGAACAAGGTGAAATGGCCGAGGTGTTTGACGAGTGGAACAAAGGAGAGTTGGACTCATTTCTCATTGAAATAACCAGAGATATTTTGAAATACAAGGACAGTGACGGTGAGTTACAGTTTTTAATGTATCTTATAGGATTTAATCTCTCGTATCGAATGACATATTAATTTGGCTTAACCGAATATGACCAAAGTTTCAATGGCAATAACCTCACCAGTCTTTCTTCGGGACGACTAAAATGACATAAGTGCGTTTTTATGTCTGTGTACACATTTCAATAAAGTCTGATTGTAGCAGTAGCTTGTCTGTAGCACACAGTAAATAAAACGAAACAGACCAATAGCTGCCCGTTATGAACTGAGTCGTTGAGCCATAAATAATTCCCTATATCTAGCCGTTCAGCAAGGTACATATTGCTATCTCTTTTGAATTTTATGACCCGAAGACTCACACACACAAACTACGTCTAACTCTAACTAAGTCTGAGGGTGTCCACTGGTTCTGTTCTGTTTACATACTTTAAATCGTGTTAAAGAATCCATCGTTAATGTCTCTAATTGTAACTGTCAGGGACATATTTGCTGCCGCAAATCCAAGACACAGCTGGTCAGAAGGGTACTGGCAAGTGGACAGGTATCGCAGCCCTAGAGTACGGAGTGCCGGTGACACTTATTGGAGAGGCTGTCTTTGCACGTTGCTTGTCTTCCCTTAAAGGTAAGTGGACATTCATCATCTCATCCCATTTGACGTCCACTACTGGGCATAGGCCTACCCCGAAGTGGGGGAGAGTTCAGCCTACATAACTATATCAAAAAAAATTAAAAAAATGTGTTAAGGGTGGACATCCCTTACCACTTAGGGGTATGAAAAATAGATAGTAGTCTATTCTCAGGCCTACAGAATATGCATATCTAAAACTTCATAAAAATCGGTCGAGCCGTTTTATGTACATATAAGATTGTTATAGTACCTATATTAACTCTTACTTAGTTGTGCGTTTGTAGGGCAAGGGCAAGGCCACGCGTCTAGGCTGACTAGTCATTGTGATAAGTGCATTTATTAGCACTTGAAGTGTATTGCTTAGTGATCGTATTTGTACTGGTTTTGCATTGATAAGTAACTATGTCAAATCAATACATATAATAAAATTGTAAGTGGTCGATGTCTGTACATCAAAGATATAATAGAGAAACTGTTGTTTAATGGGCTTTATGAATGCAATAGCACCCAAAACAATGGTTTCTAGAATTTTTGTCTGAATGTTTGAACACGTTAATCTCAGAAACGGCTTAACCGATTTGAATACGGTTTTTAGTAATGCGTTGTGGTTTATTCAACTTAACGTTTAAGGGCCCAGACCGCGCACGGATAAAGTCGATTTTGAGCGACAGCAGCGCTATTGTTGCCCGAATCATCCGACGGGCGGGTGAATGACCCAGAGAGCGCGATTTTGAAAATGTTTTGCGACAAACGTTCCACGTTGAGTTATTGTTATTGAAGTTGAATATTTACAGCATAACAAAAATGTTGAATTATTGGAAATAAACGACTGCCTATTTGTAAAATATTCCAAGAGTAGTTTTCGTTATAAAATGATCCTAATTACTAGATAAATAAATAAGAGTAGTTTGAGACACAATTTTTATGATTTTCTATTTATAATAAACAATCAAGAGCAGGTCCGGACTGACCTTTTTGTATTCTACTTACCTAAAATTCCAACTACGAGTACCTATGTATTTATTTGTAATTTTACTACCAAAGTTTATTCTTATTTCGTAAAATTTTCATTCAATAAAATAATTGCAAATTCAGTAGGAAGTACGGTCGAAATAACATCACGCCTTTCCTCGCTAGTGTTTAACAAACAGGTCTTTTACATGAAATGAAATGATTTATTTATTTGTATAGGTCACTAAATGGCTCTTACAAACGTCAGTAAGTACTTAAAATAAAAAATGTCATTGCTTCTATATTTACATGTAATGCCAGATTCGCAATTTCGTCGGTGCCTCTTCGAACTAGATGACATTGTGTGAATTGTCCTAACATATTTATTTATTGACCGAGCGAGCGAAGCGTCTCATTTTTAACTCTAGGACGGGCCGATTTGACGTTGTTGGTATGTGTGTCAGTTTCGATCTATAGGCCGCATTTTTCAGCTGATTTTCATGAAATTTGGCACAAGTGTTCTTTTTTGCAAGGCGCAACTTTTGTCGAAGGGAATTTTCGATTGGGGGGAAAATGCATTTTTCAGCCGATTTTCATGAAATTTGGCACTAGTGTTCTTTGTTGCAAGGCGCAAACTTTTGTCGAAGGGATTTTTCGATAGCGGGGAAAATGGGGGAGAAATGGGTGGAAAATGCATTTTTCAGCCGATTTTCATGCAATATGGCACATGTGTTCTTTGTTGCAAGGCGCAACTTTTGTCGAAGGGATTATTCGATTGGGGGGAAAATGGGGGAGAAATTGGAGAAAATGCGAAAATAACGCGAGGTCTACTATTCACAGAATCACTAGTTTATTAAGAGTACTAATAGCGGCCCTATCGCTAATAGCGACGTCAAAGATAACATTTGAATGGATAGCTCATTTCGGGCGGAAGGAAAAACATAAATTATACCAAAGGTCGTCAAATCATTGGCCTTTAGATAATATATTTTTTTGCTTTTTCAGAGGAACGTGTTGAAGCAAGCAAAGTGTTGCACGGCCCGTCTACAAAGTTCACGGGCGACAGGAAACAATTGTTGGAACATTTACGCAAAGCTTTGTACGCCAGTAAACTGATATCGTACGCACAAGGATTCATGTTACTTCGGGAAGCCGCTCAGGTAACTGCTAATACCTAGTACTATACTATTGACATGGGGAGTTAGTAAGTGACGAGAGCGTTACGAAAAGTGTGATACAACGAGGCGAAAGGAAGTTGAGAGGTAGATATAAGTTAGTGAAGACAGAAAGAGAGATAGTTACGTTACATATACAGAATGAATTTTTGAAAAGGTCTTGGATGGCCAAATCCGAAACTATAAGGAATAGCGAAAAATGCTCAAAGGAGTCACGAGCCCGATTTTGATGAAACTTAAAACCTCATCATTAGATTTTTGGAAAACCAATAATCTTAGCTGGGAATCGAACCCGTTGATTTTGAAAAAAAAAAAAAAACACATCCTTTATTATTACACCATACGATAGTGTCGCTGTTAAGGATCAAATTCTGAGAAGTAATGATATACGGCAAATTTAAGGAAAGAGCTCAAATTTAACAAAATACATTTTATTTTTCTTACATTAACTGATTAATTATAATAAAAATTTAAATTAGAACGAAATTAAAAGCAAGATTATGTTCTACTTTAAAATGTTACCAGCCTGCCAGAATCATTCAGAACATAATTTAACACACGGAATAGTTACGATCTTTTCTGGGATTTCGAACGAAACAAATTATGATACAAAATTTAGGTTAGGTTAGGTTAGGTTAGGTTAGGTTAGTTAGGCTACCTGCGGTGGGCTGAGATTCATCAACCAATGGTAGTCAAGAGACCCACGACCCGTTTTTTTTGGTCTGAGTACCAGATGTTAGATTGGTACCAGAGGATAGTAGGTATTTTAACTGCTTCGGTGGCGTGGTCGGTAGTGCCAGATCCACAAATGTTTGTTTCGGAGTTTGGGTGTTATCAGTTGTCTCAATCACATAACACAAGATTTTTTTAAATATTTTTTTAAATTTATTTATCAACATATGTAATCTATATTAAAATCGCCTACTGGCGTCGATGGTGGGGCCGGAGGTGGCCCTGTGTAGCTCAAGCTCGTATTGGAGCTCAAGCCGCAATAAGGCCCCCGTGGAATTGAGTACCCAAAAGACTAGCAGCATTTTCCCTTCTATTCGCTGAGAGAGATAACTGCCAGCCCTTGGGTTACCTACCAGTTCAACAATAGAGATCAAATGGGGATGTTAGTTTATTATATATTGAGTGGGTCTTGAAAGCTAAGCTCAGCAACTTACACACTTGAAAAAACTTAAATAACAAAAAAAAAGTATAGCGAGTTGACTCAGAGAAAGTTTACGACCTGATAATATTCCCATTCACTAATTTGAACACGTTTTTTAAGACAAAAATCGTTATTGGGTATTCCATTGTAATAGGGCCGCCTGCGTCTATAACAGCGTCACATCTGCTGCGCATGGAATTTACAAGGACTTCGCAAAGATTTGAACCCCGTAATGAATGCTAAAAAAAAGGACTTTTGTTTTAAAGAACAGTACGTACCATTGGTCAAATAAATAATGGGCGGGCCGGGTCAGTATGACCACATGCAAGGGAAAAAGTTTCAAAATTGCTCAAGTTTTAACTTTGCTGATAGTACATGAAATATGAATTTTATCAAAATTCCAAGTTTTCCTTAAATTTGCCGTATATCATTACTTTGCAGAATTTGATCCTTACAGCGACACAATTTTTTTTTCCCCGTTTTTATAGATAATGGTACGGAACCCGTCGTACGCGAGTACAGACTCACACTTGGCCGTTGGTTTTCGTTACCCCGGTTTATTATAATTATTGGTAATACTTTTACCAGACCTCATAACACAAGCTTATATTTGCTTGCTTTAAGCTAAGTTGGTGCTGTTTTCTAAATATTTGCAGGTAAACACATGGAATTTGAACTATGGTGGTATAGCTCTGATGTGGCGCGGCGGCTGTATCATTAGAAGTGTGTTTCTGGGTAATATTAAGGTAAGATGGGAAACATTTTATTGTTTGTTTACATTCAATAGTAGTCCGTAACTACTGAACCGATTTTAGAGTTTTCGAAAAAAAATCGAAAATCTCTTATACAACAGTAATGTCCGTCCGTCCGTGAACAACTTTCAACTCGAGAACGGTAAGAGCTAGAGACTCAGTGTAAACGTCAATCGACTTAGCATAGTCGAAAACCCCCCAAAATGAACTTGACCTTTGACCTCTGATCTCAAGGTCAAGGTCAAAACGAGGTCAAATCGAGAACGGTAATAGAGACTCAAGACCAGGTGCAATCAACTCAGCATGGTCAAAGACCTCTAAAATTATGTTAAACTTCATGTCGTATGACATTTTTTAGATTTTATGAAAAAACTTTCGAAAACTTTAAAATGTATGGCAATTTTTTTTGCCATATTTTTAACTTGTTTTAAATTCTTTCACTAATATGTAGCTACATTATCCCCGAGCGACATTAGGCTACATTTTCACACACACACACACACACACACACACACACACACACACACGCACACACACGCACACACACACACACGCACACACACACACACACACACACACACACACACACACACACACACACACACACACACACACACACACACACATTGCCGAATTAATTTAAAAAGTAGCAGCTATATTGTAATTTAGAAAAACTAATTTGAAACCCGTTGCCTTGCGATGAATGAAAGGCAACAAAATCTTACGTGCCAGCAGCTGTGGCGCAGCCAATTAAAGTCCTGGGCGTCTCGGACTATCTAGGCTACTTTTAATCACGAAAAAACTAAGTTACGTGGGTGGAGCATTGAAAAACACTGATTTACGAAATGTGGGCGTTATGATCGCCTCTGTCTACCCCCTTTGTGTATAGATGTTGGAACAATCGATCGAATACCAGTAATGTTTTACAAAAATAATTTAAATTTCTATTAAAAACCTCAGCAAACAAAACCCAATTGAAACAGTAGCTCTCATTGTACATTAAAATTTTATACTTAACATGCATTTAAATACTTGAATACTGTTTTAATAAGTGGTAATTCACTAATATTTAACTAGATGGCGTTGTTACGCTTTTGTACGTCGTGCATCTCGCTATTGATAGATTAAACCAAATTATATTGTCTCTGTTCACATTTTCTATACAACTTTTCATTAAAGGTTGTACCTGTGTATGGAGTACAAAGTTTGAGTCAATTTCGTTCTACAATGTGAGGGTAAGGGTCAATTAATACTCGAGCAAACTCGAATTGAGATTGAGTCCTAACACAAATAAACAAACAGACTACTATGTATATGGAGTGGAAATTATTATATTAGTGTATAACATTATTATATTAGTGTATACAATAGGCTTGTGTCCCAAATTTCAAAAACTGATTAAATCTGTAGTTTTGGATCTATATAGTTACAAAAATGTATTATTTTGATTTAAAACAATCATTTACATAGTTTATTTAGCGATCTAAAAAAATGTATTTAAATTGGTAACGAAAACGCTCCAATCTGTCATGGCGCCTTGGGTGGTGTCACACATTGCGAAACAAATCAAAATGTGTTTGACGAAGCTATCCTGACCAAAAAACGAACGAAGTTCGCTGCAGCGATTAAGCCATAAATTTGTCGTCTAATCGTAATATAAATATTCAAGCGCAAGATCGCTTATTAGTTATAGTTTTTTCACGACCAAAAGGTCAAAAGCGCCGTGAATACCATGGCGCTTACGCGTTTCCTTCAACGTATTCCAAGAACATGTCACTTGTAAGGATTATACACTATAGACTGGACACGCATAGATTTTTACCTACGACGGAACGGAGATGGTATATGGGTTTGGGGTGAGAGGATGTTTGTGCAAATACATGTTGCCATTTTTCTCCAAAACTACTGGTCGGATTTTGATGCAGTTTTTAGTTATGGGTTCAGGTTTGATTGGTGCATGTTCTTAGATAAATGTTACGAACATTATTTGTGAAAAGCAATGTTGCCAATTTTCTCAAAAACTAGTAGTCCAATTTTGATGCAGTTTTCAGTTATGGGTTTGAGTTAGATTGGTACAGGTTTCTAGATAGATGTTAGGGTGACAACTCATCAGGGCGCGCTACAGCTAACATTATTTGTAATGAAAATCAATTTTGATGCGGCTTTTTTTAGGAATGGATTTGTAGTTGAATAGTGAGGGTTCTTATATAGATGTAACGACAGCAACTTACTAGAAGGCGCTCTTTAAGAAGTTTAAAATAAAATAAAATTAAAAATTTTGAAAAAACCTACGACGATTAAAAAGCAATTGCAAAAAGGATAAAATAATTTAAGAACCTCCAAAAAGTTAAAAATAAATTGTGTTGGTTAGCCCTTTAACTTTGATATAGGTGCCTAGTAATATTTTGATTCAAGTGTTGTCTCGAAATGCACATCGAAATAATGCGCCAAAACTGCGTTTTGTTCAATCTACTTTTGTTAGATTTATAACAATTTAACTTTAAAATTAACAAAAAATCGTAAATTAATAAAAACGTACGAACAATTAAATTACACAGACACAACTTGAACAAGAAGTCAGCTCTTCATACATACTTACTCTATGGTGTGAGAGCACAACGTGTGACGTCATATTTTCGGATTGGTGTTTGATGTCACGTGACTGAATGCCTAATTTATCCAAACTTATTTTCTAAAAATAATAGTAATCTTTATTCTGTCTACTAATTTATATTACTTTTTGTTGTCTATTCATTGGAAATAGTCATAAGAAACATACACCAATCCGATTTATTCTTAGTGGACACAAGCCTATTATGTTCATAACTTTAATAGTCATATTTCATTGAAACCGATAGCAAAAATACTAAATTAGAGCGACTATGCCGTTTCCTTTGCTCTTACTCCCTCTACACTAGTTGCATAAAATGAATCACTATAGTGCTGAAAATTGTATTGAATCCGTTGAGTAGTTTAAGATATCTAAGCGGACAAATAGCGGAAGCGATTTAGTTTTATACATTGTAAATCAGGGTTTCCCAAAGTAGGGTACGCGAACTCCTAAGGATCCGCCATTCGACGGTAGGGAGGTCGCAATAAGATTTACATAATGGTAGCGTATCCCGAACTGTCACTCAAAACGGTGAATTTCTAACTTTTGCTACGGCATACTTATGTCAGACTGGGTTTTCACATTGGGTCATGATAAAAACGAAATACAAAAACCTTTTTTCTTGAAAAGTAAATTTTACTTTTCTTTGGTGGAGGGGGATTTAATTAGTTCAAAAGGGGAGGACTTTAGCAGAGGTTTGTAGTGCTTAAAGATTGAAAAACTCTGATATAATGGCTGGTATTTCTGTTTTGTAGGAAGCTTTCACAAAGAACCCTCAACTGACCAACCTTCTCCTGGACCCGTACTTCTGCGAGCGTATCGGCGCCTGCCAACAGTCACTACGCGAAGTCTTCTGCCAGGCTGTGATGTCTGGTGTTCCAGTACCGGCATTTTCAGCCGCCCTGGCATTTTATGATGGCTATAGGTCAGGTGTATTGCCAGCTAATTTGCTTCAGGTAAGAATTCTTTCTTTTATTTTCTACCAGCTTCTGTAGGCGATTTCGTCTGTGCAAGATTAGAAGTCAATTTTTTGCCTAGGTCACACAGTTATGATTCAATTTCATTAAAATTAGTTTTGGTGCTTAGAAGTGAAGGTGTAAGAAATAGACGGAGTTGTTATCATTTTAAAAGACAAAGTTTCTCTACTGTAAATATAAGAAGCGATGAAAGTCATTAATGAAATCTGGTACAGAACCCGGGGCGGTATAACTCAAAGGAGTTTTAATTGCATTATGTACTTACAAATGTCAAAGTTTTTATGAAAATTCGGGATCCGAAGTCTCTGAATTTGACCAATTTACAATCGGCAACGGTCGGCTCAAATGTTTGACATAGTGGAAATTTAATATATATATAGCTCGGGGGCTCATGGTATAGTGGTAACCGAGTCAGTTAACACATTGCAAAGGTTAAGCAACATCTAGTCAGGCCGGTCTTAGGAGGAGTGACCATTTCTTAAGAGATTGAGACCCATCCGTGCCTCGGAGAGTACATTAAACAGTCGGTCCGGGTTGTCATACAAACATCTATGACAGTAATTACGGGTATTTGTAGCCCTAAACCAAAATGCTCATGGTCTAACCGCAGAACTTCGATATTGCCCATGGGTTGTGGAGGTCAGATGGCAGTCGCTCCACTGAAAATATCTTGGACAGCCGACCCCAACTGTGTTGGGAATAGGCTCGGTGGATGATGAGTGGAAATTAAATTATAATAATGTTTTGTATCTGTTATAGGCTCAACGTGACTACTTTGGTGCTCACACTTATGAGCTGATCACCAACCCGGGCAAGTTCGTCCACACTAACTGGACCGGCCATGGGGGCAATGTCTCCGCCTCCACATACAACAATTAATTACTCTATACAATGATATTTATGAATTAGCGGTAAGATAAACGAAACTAAAATTGTGGGGTCAAATGAAATTGGTGGGGTACCCTAATTATTGGAGTTTACTCCTTAAGAATCGATTTTCATATATAAGGCGCCCGGTATGAGAAAAATCCGAGGGGTAAAACCTACTAACAAGTAACAAAAATCGTGTCACGTTTTTGGTGCGCACCTCTAGTGCGCAACTTTCTGTGTGTCCCCATTTGTTGGGAGTAAATTTCGTTTGGATAGTATTTAACTGCTAATCAAAATACCTTCCTCTTGTACTAAAATAAAATCCGTTTTCTAAGCAAAAACACTGATGGCACAGCAAATAATTATCTCAGTGACGCTATTTATTTAAATGTACTAATAGTACACGGGCCGTAGAACATTGAAAAATATTGATTAACAGCAAGCTCATTTTTCGTAAGTAGCTTTAATTTACTGAGAGATTTGATATAACGCACTGTTTACGAGAAAACTCCAAAAAACCATAAACTTTCAACTTTTTAACTTTTCAACCTTGAATAACTTTTTTAGCTTAAGTCGGATCGATGGGAACTTTAGATATTTGATTTATAATGGTGTACTTAAGACCTGCACCAATTTGCAACTCTATACGAATTAATGCAACCTTACAATTTTGTTCCGAATATTTTAACTGGATAACTCTGTTAGCTACCTGATTTGAGATTTCTTTTTGAGATATGTGTGGGAGACTCGGTAAAATAAAGCTACTTACGAAAAATGAGCTTGCTGTTAATCAATATTTTTCAATGTTCTACGGCCCGTGTACTATAAGCTAACCTAATCTATCCAAATCGGATTGTCTTGTTTTACTGTGCAATCAGTATATATTTTGATATGCAAATCATATTTTTTGTATGTTAAACAACTATTTTGACGCATTAAAAGAAAATATATAATACACTGTTGATGTATATTTTAGAATTATTTATAGTACTTTCTAGTACTTTTTAACAATATTGGTTTATTTGCAGGAAGAAAAATATTTGCTGTAAAAAATGTTTATTTGACTTCTAAATTGAGGGGCGATAAGTTTTTTGATGTGCATTCAAATTAATCCCATTTACTTGACCGAGCGAGCGAAGCGTCTCAGTTTTAACTCGAGGACTGGCCGATTGGGCGTTGTTGGTATGTGTCAGTTCCGATCTACAGGCCGCATTTTTCAGCCGATTTTCATGAAATTTGGCACAAGTGTTCTTTGTTGCAAGGCGCAACTTTTGTCGAAGGGATTTTTCGATTTGGGGGAAAATGGGGGAGAATGGGGAGAAAATGCATTTTTCAGCCGATTTTCATGAAATTTGGCACATGTGTTCTTTGTTGCAAGGCGCAACTTTTGTCGAAGGGATTTTTGGATTGGGGGGAAAATGGGGGAGAATGGGGGAGAAAATGCATTTTTCAGCCGATTTTCATGAAATTTGGCACATGTGTTCTTTGTTGCAAGGCGCAACTTTTGTCGAAGGGATTTTTCGATTGTGGGGAAAATGGGGGAGAATGGGGGAGAAAATGCATTTTTCAGCCGATTTTCATGAAATTTGGCACATGTGTTCTTTGTTGCAAGGCGCAACTTTTGTCGAAGGGATTTTTCGATTGGGGGGAAAATGGGGGAGAATGGGGGAGAAAATGCATTTTTCAGCCGATTTTCATGAAATTTGGCACATGTGTTCTTTGTTGCAAGGCGCAACTTTTGTCGAAGGGATTTTTGGATTGGGGGGAAAATGGGGGAGAATGGGGGAGAAAATGCATTTTTCAGCCGATTTTCATGAAATTTGGCACATGTGTTCTTTGTTGCAAGGCGCAACTTTTGTCGAAGGGATTTTTCGATTGGGGGGAAAATGGGGGAGAATGGGGGAGAAAATGCATTTTTCAGCCGATTTTCATGAAATTTGGCACATGTGTTCTTTGTTGCAACGCGCAACTTTTGTCGAAGGGATTTTTCGATTGGGGGGAAAATGCGAAAATAACGCGAGGTCTACTGTTCACAGAACCACTGGTTGTAATGCTATTTCAGAACAAACTAGGTGTGTAACATGTGAGCACGTCGTCGTTTAAAGCTCTTATGTTATTGTCTGTTTGTTTGTTGTCTGTTTGTTTATGATTCGACTGGAAAAGTGTGACGTTTTAATACAATTTGTAAATGAATGTACACAAATGACTTATTGTAAGTAATATTTGCAAAATTTTTGTTACGTTTTGAGCACACACGTACAAAATACACAACCATATTAATTACGTAATTGTTCTTAGATTTGTTGTACACAAATCTTTTAAGGTTTTGATTTTTTCGTTTTCAGAACTGTTTCTAAATTAATCCTTACAAATTAGGATTTGTAGGTACTATGAAGCGCGTGCCCTCTGTTGCGACTGCGTGATCCTCGCCTGAACATTGCTTAAAACATAACCCTCGCGGACGCATTCGGGTAAAAAGTACCATGGTTTAAGTGACATCTACCGACAGATTCATGAACTACTCGTTAGGCGGTGAGTAATTTTACAACGAGGTTTCAATACCCGCCACACAGATGGCTCTGTACTATAAATTACGTGAATAAGGCGTATTGCCGTTTTAGACGAACAAATAAACTTAAAACTAGATATGCCATTGCCATGCATGCTGCTAATTGCAAATGTTGAGCGGAGCAGATGTTTTTATTACATATCAGAATCAGAATCAGAATCGATCGAACATTTAAATTAATCGAATGAAAAAAAAAACTATTTTAATTGTTGACGCACGTGTGGAAACACGTGTGTGGCAACCATTTAATCATTTGATTTTTCGGTGATGTCAAGGACGTTTTCGGTAATTATTCCTCCGTGGGCAGCTCTATTTTCATGGTTTCAGATATATGCACTCCCGGGTATGATGTCGACCAGCATGCCAAATTTGGTCAAAATCGGTCGAGCCGTTTCGGAGGAGTAGACACACAAACGATTTACACTTGTCGCCTAAGATTGAGCTCCGCTCAATTATTAACCGACTCAAAAAAAGGAGTCGGTTCTGAATTCGACAATTATTTTTCGGTTTTTGTGTCACTGTTTTTGACATGTTTTATGTAATATCTAGAATTCTAGAGAAGATATTAAGTATATATATATACCAACACGAGCGAATTGTATGTCAACACATAATGTTGCATTTACTGTTTAAATTATGAAATGTTTTCTATATCTACTTACATATTATTAGTTGTATCATGGATTGACACTTATAGAATACTTTAAATTATTTAAAAAGCTAGCTATACATTAACACTCGCGAATATCGGGTGTAGGTACAGAATATCTGTGGCTGTCGGATTGCATATCAACCTATGTGGTGCATACACTCCGCCGCAGACTCTGCGTGCACTATTTCCGAATCACGTAACAATTTGTGTAGATTCCTTATCTATGAACATTCCGGAATTTATTTTATATACTTAAAGATTTTTCTATTTGTATTATTAAATGGTGTTTATTTATATGTAGCATTATATTATTATAAGTGTAACATTGGGATAGATATTATTGTCGTATATAAGTAATATTGGGAGTTGCATATTTTTTTTCTATCACTTGAAATACAATATTTTTTGAAATGTGATTTTGTTTTTACTTTGTCTCACTACCTACGCCATTTTATAGTACTTTAGTCCCACGTAAAAGGGGGCAGGTATATTATTACCAATCGTGCCCGGATTACAAAGATGTTTTTTTAAAGTCCGCGATAGGCCGCTCTATTGTCGAGCGCCTCTGGTGAGCACACAGGGAATTTCCATGGGCCAGCGGCGTGGCCTCATCGGGGGAAGATGTATGTTTATAATTGACCGAGCGAGCGAAGCGTCTCAGTTTTAACTCGAGGACTGGCCGATTTGGCGTTGTTGGTATGTGTGTCAGTTCCGATCTATAAGCCGCATTTTTCAGCCGATTTTCATGAAATTTGGCACAAGTGTTCTTTGTTGCAAGGCGCAACTTTTGTCGAAGGGATTTTTCGATTGGGGGGAAAATGGGAGAGAAATGGGGCGAAAATGCGAAAATAACGCAAGGTCTACTGTTCACAGAACCGCTAGTATTAGTTCTGATTGTTGGAGTTTAGGTTAGAAAGAGAGAACAGCCCGGTAACAGCAATAATAGTTGTCACAAACATTTTAGCTGGCAAAATGTGGGTGTCTCAATTACACCCCTGGTATACTGGTGTAAGTACTTACATACATATTATGTAAGTACTTATAAGGTAGGTATGGCATTTACCGCCCGCAGTCAAATACCGCCCAAAAATTACAAAACGTACTTTAATTCAAATGCGCACCGTCACAGCGCAGGCACATATAGTTAACACCAATAATTATAGGAACGCGTCTAGCCTAAAAGCTAGTTTCTCAAGCCACCATTTTGCCAGTGACGCACCGCGTTTCAAGAGTATCGCTCGTGACCGTCGCTGTTATAAAAACTGCTTCGAAGAAATCTTACTTATTATTCTTACACTGATTTAAAAGCAAGGTTCATAATTTAGTGAAAAAAAAACGAGAAACAGTCAATAACGCCCAATCTGGTAATACCGCCCGCTATTATTATCATCATCATCGTTGGGCGTTATTACCATTCGTGGGCGTTATTGGCCCAACCATTTACACGGTGAATTATGTCGGTCAAGTCGTTTTGGAAATAATATTTTGGACTTAGTTTCGTTAATAGAACCGACTGGAAGTATTAGTTTGAAAAACAAATACTTTATTTTTAATATTTATTTATATTTTTATGTAGGTATGTGTATGGTATAATATAGCGTGAGAGCGTCGCTCAGTACACGTATCATTTCTTTGGGTAACCATTTAATACAAAATTTGTTTTCTACATACTTGGTGTAAAGGACAGCTGAAGCCTGGAACTATGAACTGTTTTATTGTTTAGGAACTGTAATGCCGCCGTCGAGTAAAAGAAAAAAAGGAGACTCGTGGACAGAAGATGGACTTAAAACTAACTATATACCTTTACCTAGTGGGCGCAATTGCACTTTTCTGTTTAGTAACGCCCAAAGTAGAGGAAAATTAATGTTTTTGGGCGTTAATAAACATGTTATCGTTAATAACGCCCAAAAACCGAGCTTTTATAAAGAAGCCATAACTACGAAAATTTCAAAGAATTGTATTTCCAATCAATATATTTTGGTTCAGAAAAGTATGGTTAAGGGACTACGCACACTTATTCAGCTCTATTCAGCCTTTGTCCATAGAAAACAACGATTTTGTATGGAGACGTGTACGCATCCATTCAAAATCCGCGTTCAGCGCTGTTCCACCGCATTCACCGTTAATTCAGCGCCGTACGCAGTAGACAGAAGCGTTTCAGCGGAGATAGCACGCTATGCCGGCTTTTCTCATTCTTACGACGCCGCCCGTACGCGGCTGATAGAAGCAGATCTGTATAAGTGTGACCAGAATCGTTTAGCGAAACGCGAATGGAGCTGAATAAGTGTGCATATTCCCTTATTGGGTAAACATTCGTCTTAGCGGTCCAACGCTAGAGGGGAGGCACACACAACCAAAGATTCATGGGCTCTACCTTTGAAGTGAGTACCGAAGATTCACCGCCTGCACCCTTGTAGCACAATTATATTTCATGCAACCATTTTTTTTGTTTTTTTTTTAGTTCCGCGACTAAGGCCGCGGCCACTCTAACGTCCGTTGCCGGGCGTCATGCAACCACTAAGTAGATAACGTTACCTATAAACGAGCAAAGCGAATACAATAGATACTATATACGAGTATAGGTAAGTTGTTTTATCTATTGACATTGCTTCTTTATGTCGATCGAAAGCACAGATTAAACTACATCTTTATAGTCGATTTTACCATAGATAATACACTATACTATATGGGAGCAAGGATTGTTTACATACGACTATATTAGTAGACAAAGATTTTAAATATGACAATTCCCTGCTGGAAGATATTAGTTACTGTGGATTTTACTCTGTGACATAGAGTAATTTGTTTATGCTCTATGATAAACAGAGTAATGTGGTGATGAATAAGTAAATATTTTGCTCTTGTAATAAAAAAAACAAAATTAAAGCTTATATTCTTCTATTATATTCATTATCTTGTTGTTTAATTTTATATATCAACCCAATAATTAGGTACATGTGTATGGAACAGTAGATGGGTGTCAAGTCTGATGCCATAAGTTGTCGCAAAGAGAATACAATACTAAGTTGTCGTATCTAAACCATTCGACGGAGGATTTATGAGGGTAGGTTATTTATTTGTATATCTTATCATAGAGGGTAACCTATCTTTTTTTTTTTTTTTTTAAATTCCGCGGCCCAAGGTTGCGGCCGCTCTAATGTCCGTTGCCGGGCGTCTCTGGTTACTAGCAGAGGGTATATCCAGTGGCGCCCGGCGTAGCTACCTATCTAGAAATCAAGAGAGTCCAATACACGGTTTTAAACAGTTGTTTAAAACCAAAGATGTTCTATTGAACACTGTAGCAAAGCGCTCCTTACCACGTTTAATACCCATCGTGTATTTATCCCTTTAGTGGTTATTGTAGTAAAGTGGTCGGTATTATAATAATACCATAATACCTATCTATTCACAGGTTTATCTAATGTGTCGATGAAAAATGGTATGGGGTATGATCCTGGGGGCACTTACTATAATAATGTGGCTACCCTGCCTGAAGAAAGGTGCCTGGTCCGAACCCGGGCCGGTCTATGCTAAAGATCGCAACAATCGCGTGTTCCTGATCACACCAACAAGTAAATGTTACGACAACAAGTGTACGGCGAAGTAAAGCATTCAACATTATCTGTTATACCTATTTATTTATTTATTTGAGTAAAGTACCAGGATACCTATTACTTACCTGTATAATGTTCATTTTCTTTACTTTTGTTCTAGTATTCACTGTACCTATATAATTCGTATAGTCACGCTGTTTCCTCGAAACGTAGGCCTGAGGTAGGAACTATTAACTGCTTCGATGGCTTGGTCGGTAGTGCATCGGCTTTCAACACCGGAGTCTCGGGTTCGATTCCTGGGTCGAATCAAATATTTGTGTAATCCACAAATGTTTGTTTCGGAGTTTGGGTGTTTTCTATATAGGTATATTATGTATTTCTATATATTTAGAAATATATAAGTATGTTTATCAGTTGTCTAGATCACATAGCACAAGCTTATAGCTTAGTTTGGGCTAGCTGACGTTGTGTGAGCATGTCCGAAAATTTTTTTTTACTGTAGTAACTTTGTGTGTCCCACGTAATAGTGGCGAACATAACATTCGACGCTAAACGGGCGCTTTTAGATTTGCCATAGAGCTTCTTCCGTTGTCAGCAAGGTAAATGTTGGGTGCTAAGGATTTAAAGTCCTAAGTCGTCCTTCGAGTAGAACAGCCGGACCAAATGCTTCTATCTGGAAAATGTCCGGTCCGGAATAGACGGTCCGTTTTGCGGTTATGTTATAGTTAGGGTAACTATATCATAACCTCAACACGGACCGATGACGTCACTTTCTCGAACTGTGTATTAAAAAAGTAGGTGCATAAGTATAGAGATATATTTTATCTGGACCCGTACGTGTTCGGGGTCTATTACGGGCAAGATGGATGTGACAATTACAGCTGTGACATTGATTAGGGCTTGTGACCTTGTTGTAGGTTTAAGGGGTGTTACCTCCTAGCTAAACTGCGAGGTCTAGCTGTCGGCAGTGTTTGAAAGTCGAATATCATTCGATGAAAATGAATACACGCCAACGATTCTCAGGGATCGATCTTCGTAAATTGAAGATTACTAATGGTAGGTACAGAAATCCATTCGGTACTTCTTTAGTTTTGCTATCAGGCAGAGATAATTTGACTCTTTAGTCTTTAGACCCACTTGCATGTCAGCTCGAGTTAAATTATTAAATGTAGGGTTAGTTAACTCGGAATTGCTTCGGTGGTGTGGGCCGGTGGTCTGTAGTGCATCGACTTTCGACTTCGGAGCTTCGGGTTCGATTTTCGAACCAAATCAAATATTTGTGTTATCCACAAATGTTTGTTTCGGAGTTTGGGTGTTTTTTATGTATATTATATATGTATTTAGAAATATATAAATCTTTTTTTTATTTCTTCATTTATTATCAGGCTACTTGAGAAAAGTTACAGATCTTATATTAACTTATTCTACGGCCCATAGATACATACCTTAAAACTAAAAATACATACATATAATTATATCTTATAATAGAACACTAAACTGTCTGTTGTTTACACGGGTGTCGGTGTACACTTCGCGTAAGGTAACGTGTCGCGAAACCGTCTATACACGACACCTTTCGGCCAAAACTCTTCCTTAAAGAACAAGTCGAGATGATGAGTCGGCACCCTAATCACGACCGAATTAAGGTTCGTGTATTGGCGCGAATGCAACCTCTTAACTCTCAAAGTCAGTTCTGATGTACTCCACGATCTCGATGTCCTTCGTGGACTGATGAAGTCGGGACACGTACAGTAACGTACTCGGTATCGCAGGACGTAACAACATATTAGGCCCTGCCAGACCCGTACCGCACTGGTTTCGACATGGAGGCTTCCGCTTCTTCTTCTCTACCTTGATGAAGCCATCCTTGTCGCACGCGTCCTTTTTCAGGATCTTCGGTTTCGGCAGGAGGGGCTATTGTCGTTTTTTACCTTTCCCATCCTGCCTGCTTCTAGGTTCAGCGGGTTTCTTGATTGCGGCTTTGTTAGCGTAGGAACGATTAGGTGTTGACATACCTACTTGACCCACAACCTTCCCCGCTACCGCTGACGCAACAGGGACAGCGGCAGCATTTCGCCCTGTCGGCAAATTCCACTACCGGTGACGCAAACTCGCTCGGCGACGCAAAACTGTTAAGCGGTGCATTTTGTTCACCACGACGGAGGTTAACGTTCGCGGCATCCGATGACCTACTTGTAGAAATAGTGCTACGTAGTAGTACCTCGGCCCACAGCTCACCAATCGTGCGTTCTGACGCACACTTAAGGATATCACAACTTTGAAAGCAAACCTGGCCGCAATGGACTTGAAGATGGAAGCGTCAGAACGGTGACGTCGACGTGATCAAATGTCACGGGAGGCAATTTGTGTAAATTTTTCGCGACGAAAGCAGGCACGTCGTCCTGGTCGGTCACCTTCAGCATGGTAACGATGTCCTGGATACTCTTCTCGGTACCATCTGTCCGTCGAGGTGGCATCTCGTCGAGCTTACCCAGCGTCTGGAGTAGTAGTCTCCTACTACTCACATCCTCTTCCTTAAAGTTGGTCTTGCAGATCTGCAGGATGCTAACTTCGTCCATAGTGTCGATGGCATGCTGTATAAATGCCAACAACTCGTTGGCTATGAGCGTTTGCGAACTCATAGCGACAGTGTTCGGCAGCGGGTATTGCCGCGCATCGCACTAATTAAATAATTAACCAGCTTGAACTAAGTATGTCCGTACGCGAGGTCGGTACGACACGGAATGTATATAAATATAAGTATGTTTATCAGTTGTCTAGGTCCCATAGCACAAGCTTATAAGTAAGTTTTGAGCTAGATGACGTTGTGTGAAAATGTCCAAATTTTTATAGGTATTATTTAAATTAACTTAACTCTTATTTAAAAAATATTTTTTATTAAGTTTACATATAAATAGATTTTAGTAGTTAGTGAAACTGTTGGATAAACAAGGGTATTAGAACACGAGTTAAGAAACAAGGCTTGTTGAGTCCCGCCGGGCGCCACTGGAAATTCTATGTCCGCAGACTTCGGAACTCAAGGGTACGCTCTCTCCCTCTCGGCCGCCTCCTTCGCGAGAATAACTTACTCGCTCATCCTCCTACATGGCCACGTTTCGATTGCTTCCGCTGGAGACCATGGGTCGTATCATGGTCTCCAGCGAGAGAGCATCCACGAGGTCCCGGCACTGATTCGCCCTTGCTGAGCACTACCGTGTCTTCACCGGAAGCCTCTCAGTGTTGACACAGCGGTGTGACCTCACGATGTATGCGGTGCAGTGATACGGCCCCTGCCACGGAAGTTCATTTAAACGACAGAAAAACAATTAATATCACTTTAATAGCAGGAACCTAGTTTTATACAATAATAGTAGCTACTAGTGTGTCGGTCGGATAGGATCACATATATTG
This sequence comes from Nudaria mundana, assembly GCA_963556515.1. Taxonomy (NCBI): domain Eukaryota; kingdom Metazoa; phylum Arthropoda; class Insecta; order Lepidoptera; family Erebidae; genus Nudaria; species Nudaria mundana. Next base: position 37,172,993 of record OY748286.1, on the reverse strand, counting down.
TTCACGGAAGTGCCCGGTGCACTTAACTTGTGGGTCCACGGGCGACGGCGGTCGGCCGGCGGGATCCGCTGGTGTCCTCCAATCAAACTTGTTCTTTATCAGGCCGAGATGCTCCGGGTTGAAGGCCACGGAGCGACGGCGCAGCTTCAGGCTGCTCAGTAGTTGCAGTCTTCACAATATGGCTTATCTAAGCCCCAAGGTAGTTCTGGAATAGACACAAGCAGCGGATTAGATACCGGGTCGGCACCGCTTGCCGTAGGCCCCACACGTGAATAGCCGTACAGGTTCCCTACTTGTCGGACGCGCTGTACAATTATTCACATGAGGGTACACGGCAAGGTCACACATAACAAGGGATATCACAAACATGGGAACAAGGAAAACACAGACAGGTGGTCGGCCTATTCCTATAAAACGGTCTCCGACCGACGGCAGAAAGTCTCACTGTAATAATTAACTAATAATAATATAATAAAATTTTTCTATAAGCCCAACACAGATGTGGGTACATTTCGAAAGACTACTTTTCTACCCATTACGCGTCGGAGACGACGTTCCTACCGAGTCTGCGTTATGCGTAATTCCCATCTAACAATTGAAACTTTAATATGGTTCACTAGAATAGGGAACCCTAAAATGACGGTCCCTAAATGCATTCTAGATAATAAAATGTTACACTAATATGGTTCACTAGAATAGGGAACCCTAAAATGACGGTCCCTAAACGCATTCTAGATAATAAAATGTTACACTAATATGGTTCACTAGAATAGGGAACCCTAAAATGACGGTCCCTAAATGCATTCTAGATAATATAATATTAAATAACAGTCCACAATCCAGATAGGTGGAATATGCTCCAGGTAATTGACTTTACCTATTCACAATAAAAATTTAGAAAGTTACCGGTTTCCCGCTTAAGGCCGCGCCCCAAATGGTACGGCTTCACAATAAAATATGTCGGTAGATGTATTATCTCAACCCGGATTCTCCTTCGTGATATTTGCAAATTAAAATTATAATACTATAAATTACTCTTAAGTCCGTAGGTGAATAGCCCTTAAGAGAATTTCTGGTATGATCATTGTTAACAATTTATCGTTATATTCGACAGGGCAATGTACTATATTCTATCATCCCCTACTGGTTATTAAATGAGTATTTGCGTATCTAACACATATATATACATAATATAATTATCGCATTTAGGCGTGGAGTAGTTTTAACTTCACCGTCCTAATTGTTTTCTAGTAAGTATATCTTGTGGCAAGGAACTCAGCACCGTCTGATTTGGATACTACTTCGATACGAGTTTATACAATATTAGTTTACATTAAACACGATTGGGACTACGATGACCTTGGCCCCCATCTAGACACTTATAGTTGGCTTTAGGTTACTAATTATCTATGAAGTTAACCTCTTAGATAGTTATTTATTAATGTTCTAATTATAGATCGCGCGGGGGACGTTACCCGTAAGCTATTCTGTTCACAGCACTTACCCCTGATTCGGGAACGGAATTAACTGCACACGTTTACACATTTTCAGAATCTATCAATCAATAATACTTTTCGGCATTACTTGGTTAATTAACTTTTCTTTTATTTTTAAAAGATTTAATTTATTATCTCGTCAGCGCTGTCACGACGGCTGCGTGTTGACTAGACTAAGGCCGATACCTCACCGAGACGCCATGGCGACGTGGCCAGCGACGTCGCCAACTAGTTCTCATTGAGATATATGACGGCTAACTCACTTGGCGACGTCGCTGGCCACGTCGCCATGGCGTCTCGGTGAGGTATCGGCCTAATATTATCCAATTGTTTCCCCGCTTAGACGTTGTGCACTCCTTATAATACTTCGGTCTGGCAATTAAAACCTACTGACCCCGCCCACACGCGTCTAGTGATGTGACGGTAGTAGTCAAGGCGGCCTACCATTGGTCAATCGCGCCGTTGTTATCGCTTCGATCTCAGCCGGTTCACAAGACAATGGGCTAAGGAATCTCTTGCGAAACAAACTGGTTTTTCCACCTTCTGGAAGTTTCGAACTTAGGGATGTGACTCAACGCAAACCATGCCTCGTCGAGGCATTCACATCGTAACAGCAGATGGCTGGTTGGTCCGCCTTCCATTAGTTTGCGAAGGCTAGACGTAGGTCATCTGATGACGGCTGGGACAGGAGTCTTGGTAATCGTTTTGCCTTTTGATCGGTGTCGTAAAATAACATGTTTTGTTTTTTACCCTTTGGTTGGTTCGATTCCCAGTTCACAAGGGTGATTTTTCAAAAATCTATGAATGCATTCAAATTGTTTTTAAAAATAAAATAAAGTCTCTTTTCAGTAAATTTGACTAATTACTGTCTAACTGTGTTTAGTGTACTTTCCCTTCATACCTTGTATAGTATGGTGTATACTTTCAAATTAATATATTAAGGGTACCTATATTTACTGCCCGTACGGTACGGGAAACTATTTACACATAGGTAGGTAATAATTAGTTGCTGTTTACGAATCCATCTAATTAGGAATGTATTGAGCTGTGTGCGCTCCATAATTGTTTTATTGTATGCTGTGTACCTGCTATTAACATTTGTAGACCACTGTAGCATTTACTGCAAACCTTGTGGTTTATTAATGCTATTTGCTATTTGTAACCTATGTAGGTACCTACTTATTCTGTATTTTAGTATGGTTTGACTGCTTCGGTGGCGTGGTCGGTAGTGCATCGACTTTCGACTCCGGAGTCTCGCGTTTGATTTCCGGGTCGTTTGTTTCGGAGTTTGGTTGTTTCCTATATATAATATGTATGTATTTAGAAATATATAAGTATGTTTATCCATCTAGTTCTCATAGCACAAGCTTAGTTTGGGCTAGATGACGTTGTCTGAGAATGTCAAAATGAAAAAAAATAAAATTGTTTTCATTAATCCCTTAGATTACTGATACGCTTTCTTGGCACCTTTAGATGGGGCTGGTTTCGGTTTGGCTGCCGATTTGGCGGCAATCGCGGTGAGTGCATTGTGGCTTAATCTTTATTTTGACTAAGGCTGAAGCCTCACGGGCGTTTTGGGTCCGTTTGCTGTGCAGTGCAATATTTCGCGGTGTAGAGTGACAAACGGTGCCACGTTTTAAACGCGAGTGCTTGTCATCACATTCATTAGAAGGACGCGGTGCGAGGACGTGTAAATCTTAGTTTTAGTGCGGTGCAGCGCCGCACCGCCACCGCCGAATCTTTCGGTTTGACACAGTGATTTGTATGTACAACCGCGACGCAACGGACCAAAAACGCGTCAGTGAGGTTGGACCCTAAGTAGGTATATATACTCTTCTGATGAATTACAAAGTTGGTGCCCCTGTCAGGTAACTATCAGCGTCACCTACACGAGGTACGCCTGATCTAACCTATCCCAATACTGAGGTTCAAAAATTAAAAAGCTTAGCTGAAACTGCAAATGAAATGTAAACGAGATAGTAATGAAGTTAAATAAAGATTGCGCTATGTAATGCGAATAATAACTACTTATTATATGAGAAACTGGCTGAAAATAAATAAGTATCCAGGAGCCAAAACTTTATCCAACTACAGAACTAAGTTTAATTAAGTTTTATAGATTTTCTTGGATTAAGACTTATTAAACTTCAGACCTCCGACATCCGACAACTTTAGACTTAAGTTATTACTGGACATTTTCGGAATACAATCTCACATAGTAATTATAATCATTCCTATGTCTATGAGAGGGTAAGTAAAGGTTCACCTTTAAGCAAAATTCATAGCTATGATTGTTCTTACCTTAGTTGGGGAAATGCTTCTTTTCAGCGGCTCTTAGATACCTTGGTACTCTATTATTCGATCGACTTACCCACCAAATGATAATAAGAAGGTTCCTACGAAGAAATGACTAAGTAATGTTAACTTGGTCACATAATGAGCAAAATCTACTTTTCCAATAGCTTTACTCTTATTAACTGATCGGAAGAGCAAGTTCCAGCAAATCCCTCAACTCTCCCAGGGCACCCAAGCAGGGACAGAGGATCCCAGTGGACGAATCGCAATTGACAGTCATCATTATCATCATCTGAGTCTATTTGACGCCCAATCCTGGGCATACGCTCCAAAGAGGGAGGAGGTCTGTCTACATATACCTACCACGACGGCCGGACGGGTAACCTAATAAGGTTAGGAGCCTTAGAACATCGACTTTCTCCCATCTATCTGGTAACCAGATGGGAAATACTTTTTATCAAATACCTACATGGCTATGATAACCCGCGCATCGAAAAGTGGTCAAAGCAATTTTTTTTATTTGTAATGTTACCAGATGGATGAAAGTCGTTGTTATTCTTCGTCTCCCTTTATAGAGTTTAGGCAGTTGTCAGTACCTATAACTAGTTAATTTGGTCAGATGACTAAAGTTTTCTGTGATAATAATAATTTCATTGGTTGTTTACGTCGCCGTCGATCGCCTGAAGTAGGGTTATTCAGAAGTGTTAGGTACTGGAGATGAAATGAGACAATTAGGTACATATTTACAGTATTGATTTAATTAACATCAATACAAAAATAACTTATCTTCGCTATACAATAGCTACTGAGATCTTTAGATGGTTAATACGAATACATACGGTATCACCTGAGCGTTAACCCCATTTCCACTCAAAACCTTCACAGTTTAGCCTGGGGTCTTGATATCCCTGATTATATAACCCTTGGCACAATACACACCAGTCTTCGAAATGCATATATTTATCCCTGATATACCACTAATCACAGAATTTAAATTTCAAAGTTTCTTAACATAAGTAAATTTTGTTTATACATAAAACACCAATGACAAAAATACAACATTACCTCCGATCTAATAAATCATTTACAAGTATTACAACATTTACGACCTTATAGGTCTTTTACATATATGTCCCTATAAATAATATACATACATCTATCCATCTGTGATTAACACTACTTTACCCATACATTTATAATTTACTAAAATTATTTACAATACAAAAGTTGGTTATTACACTCATTTTTTTCAGGCTGTACAGATACTAATTTACGGGATAAATTTAAATGCGTCGCAAAATACTTAACGCCGCTCTTTCCCTTCAAATAATCCAATTGTTTAACAATACTAATACTAGAAGTTATTCAAAAATATACATCAATAGTGTATTGTATTTTTTCTTCAAATGCGTCAAAATAGTAATTCCATGACAAAGGAGTAAAATGATATATTGTGGTCGAAGGCGCTATTTTGAATCCAGAACGAAGCGAAGGAATCTAGAGTAGAATCCCGAGCGTAGCGTGGGTTTCTAAAGTAGAATCCTGAGCGTAGCGAGAGATTCTAAGTACGTCGCCTGAGATAAAATAATTTTATTCTCGAGTCTAAATTTAAATGCGTAGCAAAATACTTAACGCCGCTCTTTCCCTTCAAATAATCCAATTGTTTAACAATACTAGTACTAGAAGTTATTCAAAAATATACATCAATAGTGTATTGTATTTTTTTTTCAAATGCGTCAAAATAGTAATTCCATGACAAGGGAGTAAAATGATATATTGTTGTCGAAGGCGCTATTTTGAATCCAGAACGAAGCGAAGGATTCTAGAGTAGAATCCCGAGCGTAGCGTGGGTTTCTAAAGTAGAATCCTGAGCGTAACGAGAGATTCTAAGTACGTCGCCTGAGATAAAATAATTTTATTCTCGAGTCTAAATTTAAATGCGTAGCAAAATACTTAACGCCGCTCTTTCCCTTCAAATAATCCAATTGTTTAACAATACTAGTACTAGAAGTTATTCAAAAATATACATCAATAGTGTATTGTATTTTTTTTTCAAATGCGTCAAAATAGTAATTCCATGACAAGGGAGTAAAATGATATATTGTTGTCGAAGGCGCTATTTTGAATCCAGAACGAAGCGAAGGATTCTAGAGTAGAATCCCGAGCGTAGCGTGGGTTTCTAAAGTAGAATCCTGAGCGTAGCGAGAGATTCAAAGTACGTCGCCTGAGATAAAATAATTTTATTCTCGAGTCTAAATTTCTTAATTTATATTACTTTTAATCGCCTTCTATGAAAAAAAAAAAAGAAATTTACTAGCGATGAAAAAAGTTCGCGCTTTTTTTATGTTGGATTATATGATGATTATATGATTATATGATGATACTATGAAAGACTCATGTTCCAAATTCAAATCTCATTTTTGCCCGCCAAAAGTCTCTGAACAAAAAAGAGCTACTTAAAGGTAGACTTTCGAACTAAGCGTCACAGACGCAGCGTCTATAGCGACTGACGCGGGCGTCTGACAACACAGCGCACAGCGGCACTGTGACGTCACTGACGCCGCGTTAGTGTCGCTGAGCTTGAAAGTCGTTCCTTGAAATTTCATACATTTGTACGGAACATCTATCTGTCGCTCTGTCACGGCGTCACAGTCGCGGCGCCACTGACGCTATAGACGCTTGGTTCGAAAGTCTACCTTTAGGCGCAATTATGTAGGAATAAAACGCCACTTTTTGAATAGAAGTGAAAAAGATTTTTGACGTACTTACAAAAAATATAATTTACATATCATAATATACTGATTGCGCAGCAAAACCTACACTGTTAAATTTTTTTACATAATTCTTGGGCAACTTTCGTTGCCCTAACCATTCTGTATTTTTACATAACTATTTACATGACTATTACATAAATTTTATGTAAAACTTCATGAAAATTGGCGATTTTAAGGAAAAAATGTAAAATTCACGAAAATTACGTAAAATTTCATATTTTTCCGTAAGTTTCCCAGATTTTAAGGAACTTTTACAGGTTTATGTAATTTTTTTGCACGTAAAATTACAGAGTTTTTAACAGTGTACTAACGTCTTAGGGCAATCCGAGTTGGATAGAATAGGTTATTTTTTTTATACCTAGAAATGGTCTTATAACGAGTTTTTTTATTTACAAATACCATATACATAATTATATACTAAAATATTTACATTACAAAATATCTTAGATGGTCTTAGATCAATCCGAGTTGGATGGGTAAGGTTAGCTTAGTATTTTTAAATAAACAGCTTTGCGTCAAAAACTAAAATTGCTGTAAAATTAATAAACTTTGAGGTAATTATTTGCTGCTCAATCAGTATTTTTGTTTTAGCATGGCAAAGGGATTTCTTTAATGCAAAATGAAGGTTTTTTAAATAGCAGTTAAATACTACCCTTACTTTACATGCATGCTATGCATTTTACGTGGACTGAAATATTCAAATTTCTGTCTCCTTGCAAGACTTGAACTAACAACATTATATTTTAGAGCTTAAACTAAAACAGGAGGTAACTATGGCTAAAAAAGTCATCATTCAAATACTTCTACATATTTAAGTTATATTTTATATGAAACGTCTTAACGTCACTTAGAACTTCGATGACGTTTCGCCCTAGCGCCAGCAATTGCACGATCGCAGAAACCAATCGAAGGTGAATGGTTTCGGCTGATCTCATTCACGCGACCGACGCCAAAGCCATCGTCATTCTTCCTTGCCAGGCTTGCGACCGCTGGGGCTCACGGAGCTGCTCTTATGTCTGCGTACAATGACAATTCCGTTACTCAGAGACACACATTTTAATATCCAGGAAGTCGTTCCTGTTTCAACACCACTATAGCTTAAACGGAACGTTTCTACAATTTTTACAGTATGCGATATCACTATTATGAGATCACTAATAATAAATTTAGATTCGAAGCTTATTTATAGCGATGTTATGAAGTAAATGATAAACAAAGTACCTATAGTTTTCTCACTGAAATTGAGGATTTTACTCAATTTCACTCACTTTTGTTTAAAATATTATTTTGCTACAAAAGCAATTAGCAACTGGCAGGCGTATGTAAGTATGTACCTTAAATGACAACACTCTAGCTCGGTAATAAATGACATGATTGTTTCACATCCTGTCCTGTGTTGTGTGATGTTGGCAGGTACTTAGGTTAAGTACGTATCTTAGTATTATTAAGTATATTTCTCGAGAAGCCTGTTCGAATATTTTGAATAAAAATTTAGAAAAATTATGATTAAGAAAATAATCCAATCCAAAAATATGAACTAAGTACAAATATAAAAAAAATAGTTCAAATTTTTTATAAATAATTAGGCATGTATGAACGTTACGTGGCGAAAAAAGACGTTTAAAATATTCAAAACTTTTGCCAATATAATTTATCGTAGTATCAAAATCTATAAACTAAGTTTCTATAGAAACGTGCAAAAATCCCAAGCATTAAAAATAATATAAATGCTATATACTCGTTTATGCAAAAGGGTAGACAACTGCACCTAAAATATAAAATTTTTGTAAATGTAGGAGAGGTACATTATATCAAATAAAGTATTCCAAAACTCGTATACTATAACCTACTTATTACCTTGTACTCAGTCTCAATTAATAACTTTCCTGTATTTTAGCATCAATTTGAATGTCGCTGTAACTGTTTCGACAGTACAAATAAGTGACGTTATAATTTAGTATTTCATAAAAAAAAAATCAAAAGAAGGTGATTTGATTTGACAGTCATCTACCCCATTACAAGTGAAGGGTAGAATGGCGAGTTCAGCTGGTTTTTCCTAAATGACAAATTTGGAAAATATTCTTGCCTGGTAAACGTCAATGACCGCCAGTTAATTTGTCATCCTTCGCATATGGAGTGCCAGCCGCCCGAGCTGAAGAATGAGCTGACACAAGGGTAATGCAGTGATCATATTACAATTGGCGTACGAAAAACTCATTGGCTGATTCACCCTCCTGAAGTCCAATGAGAGTTTCAGAATTGCCAATGAGATTCTCGCGATTGACGTACGCGACTGTTATTGTGATCACTACTTAACATAAATATGCTACACTGTGAGTACAACATAGGTACAAGTACGACACACACACACACACACACACACATAACTTTAAATACAAGTATATAATATACAAGTATGTAACATATAATTTAAAGTTCTGTGTGTTTTTCAACAAAATCCTTAAGGATATCATGATTTTACCTATGAATAAATTTGAAAGTGCTGCTAACGATTAGATACTGAAACGTCACTCAAATATTTAGGAGCTGTTTAAATGCTTGAGCAGCACTTATACATAAACGTCACTTTAGAGTATCTGCTTATTTGAATGACGTGTCAGTATTCGACCGTAAGAGTAATTTATTAGGACAGGGTCATTACACCAGGAGTGATTATTTAAATTACTATATAGAAATGGGGAATGTCCCCCTTAGCTCTCGAGAACTGCTTATGCTCCAATGATGGTTGACCCCTCTATGGATAGCCCTCGATCTGGAGGCAAGTCAGAAAAATGAAATTTTGACCTAGCCCTAAGGGGTCAAAAGTTATAGGCCCAAACCTATGGCGTGGTGCGGCGCGAAGCACCGAGCAAGACACCGTACTAGTGATACAGAAACATGGAATTGAGCTATCATGTTATGGGCCTACGTGATACGGGACAAGCCAATATTGCCGTTACCGGGCAGCCTAGAAATATGAATTGAGTAACCATTCTGTAATCTAAACCTAAATTCTAACAATCGGGACTGCCTACAATTTGTGCAGTCTGGGTAACTGGATATTATTTTGAAGATTTAGATTCGTGAAGAGCCATAGGGTGTACTAAAATAAAGAAAGACCAGTATTACAACAATATAGGTACATATAAATGTTTAATCCTTACCTTCCACCGACAAGTTTCTTCTTTTTGTCACCGCTCGTCGAGGGCACTGGACTAACGCTGCCGCTTGTCGTGGGCATGGGACCAGCGCTGCCACTTCTCTGCACAAACATGTAACGAACTCTGTACTCTATTTCCATAAGTTATCGTCTTGCTAATTGAGACACCATGCAAATTGAGAATAATTCAAACCGTGAAGAGGTACATTACTGGGCCGCCAACCTGAGGACCACTTTCAATAGCACTGTGTGCTGTGACAATGGCCCCCAATCGCTGGAGTGGCTGCAATTTGGCGACTCCGAAATAAAAACAATTCTAGAAAATTATTCAGCTGAAATATTCTTGAGGGCGTCTAAGAAAATACCCAAGGCTCTGAGAATAAGAGAAACCAAGATGCACCGAATAGGACAGTCCACCATGCTGGTAATTGGCAGTGGGGAGTTTGAGGAACCTCACTTGGAAAAAAGTTGGTAGTATAGTATAGTATAGTATAGTATAGTATAGTATAGTATAGTATAGTATAGTATAGTATAGTATAGTATAGTATAGTATAGTATAGTATAGTATAGTATAGTATAGTATAGTATAGTATAGTATAGTATAGTATAGTATAGTATAGTATAGTATAGTATAGTATAGTATAGTATAGTATAGTATAGTATAGTATAGTATAGTATAGTATAGTATAGTATAGTATAGTATAGTTTAGTATATAATTATGTATACTATAACTAGTTTCCAATATAAATTATATTATGAAAGGGTGGATACAAGTAGATTGTTTAAGATTATGTGATCAATATAACTAGCTGTCTGACAGACTGTAGATACTAATGTACTGCGCAACTGTCTCAATTATGTCTCTTATATCCTTCTAAGATACAAATAAAGAATTAGCGAAATTGGTCGAGCCGTTCACGTGATGCCGTACTTAAGGGATCTCGCTATTTTCAGAGAAGTTTGAAAAAAACTATGTATGATGCCTCCTCCAGACACAAGGACGAGTGTTAAGAAAGAAAGAAAGAAAGTGTTAAGAATGAAAGAGTGTTAAAGAAGAAGTCTAAGAAATCTTACCTTAGGGGTTGTAGAAGTCGAAGGACCAGCTTCATCTTGTTGCTGTGACTCAACGTGGCCTACCTTTTTCAAACGGGGATTCTTAAAAGAATAAGAAAACGCTAGTCCACGTCTGAGAGAAGCGCTGAGGGCAAAATAAGTTCTTCATTATGTACTTTTACAAAGATTATTAGAATAATTTGCAAGACCTACTTGTTTCGGCTTGACGTCGACTTATGGTACACTGTATAAGTAAAATGAAAAACATGATTTCTAAAAAGTGTTTTATAAGTTGGTATAGATTGAGTAGGCTTACCGGGTGGGACTGACTGGTGGGTAGCTTGTTCCTCGATGGTCTGGTGTCAGATAGTGTTGTTGTTGTTGTTGTGCTAAAAGACGGTTGCGCTCCAAGAGCTCGTTATGACTCTGGTACAGTGACTGCGATGCCGTCACTGCCATCGGCCTGTCGTCGCATTATATTAAAAAGTTAGTAATCGATATAACGTGGTAGGTACTTTATAATCTTAGAGATTCAATTGAAAACGCGGTGGCTGAGTAAAATAATTATATTTCTTCATGTAGGTGTGTCCCAAGGTAAGACTGAAATACTAATACCTATAATAATACCTACCTATAGTCTTTTCTCATAACTAGATCTCGAAGAACTAGTCTACCGAAACTTGAGTCATATTCCGCTGTTTCTGTAAGTAAAGAATAAGAAAAAGGAACTATTCACCTTACTGGAACTCTAGGGACACGGTTGAAATTAGCGCAACTGAGATCTGGCAGGCTATGAACCAGCGCATTGACGGTTGGCCCGACTTGGAGGGTGTTGTGTGAGGACGCGGCGCTTGGACTTCGAGGCGGTAGCAGCGGCGACGGCAGCGTCTTGTGCGGCGAAGAGTGCTGAAGCACCAGCATGGGCTACATACAGGCAGAAGATAGAGTTTGAAAGAAACATGGCTGACGTTATGACTTTTTTTGCGTCCTTATCTGTGTACTTTATTATAAATCACAACACTGATGAGATGACTGATAGTGATAGTCACTATATTATATAGATATCGCGAATATCAATCTTTTAGCGCCCACATTGCTGTTGAAGATATACAAGTAATTATGGTTGCATGACAACCTAGAAATTGTAAATAGAAGCCTGTAAATATGTTCAAAATCAGTTTATACAATTATCGAGTAACTTATGAAACTTATTACTTTAAAAGATATACATAATCCTAATTGGTTACGAAGAAAATGCAAGATAAATTAAATTAAACCTCGAAAGTAATCGCAAATTCAATGTTCGGTGGAGTTGTTCTCGAAAAGATTATCTACATTCAAAGTTTACAACTTTTTGAAATCTTATGACGAGGAAACCACTGAATCAATCTTACTTAGAGTAAAGTAAGGAGATGCTCGTAGCTTCGCCCGCGTGGAATGCTTAGGTACGAGTATGTTATGGCGGTAATTTTATTTCTGCCATCCGATGTTGATGAAATAAAGCCTAAATGATACCCATTTTTTAGCGCCCAAAGCTGTGAACGCCCCCACGTCCTTTGCCGGGCGCCACAGGTAATTCTGAATAAGCTTCGCGTATATGTATATTATCTGTGAAAACCACAGGCATACCCGAGTACATTACAGACAGACAGACTATAGGTTATTTATGTATTGTGATTTATTCATCTTTTTATGTCCTTACTTGTATCGTATTTATTTATTAAACTACCTTTTTGGTCATGTGCAGCCATTTGGACTCGTCCCATATTATATTAGTTTACTATCTAATATGGTGTGCCTATAATCATTAGTAATTTTCATGATGGGAACCTATAATAAATAATGCTGCAAAAGGAACCCATCGTAAAGAAACTCCTGTCTCTAGAGCTCTAACCGCTGGTAGCAATCGTTCCTGAATACAATCCAGTGGGATACTATTTATCTTGGTTGTCGATCTTGGGTATTTTTTTAAATCACCAACTTATTCTCCATAGGCAGAAGCAAAGCTACGATGCAACCACGCCATTATGTTAACTCAAAAATAAGTTAGGGTAGGCTTAGTTAATTGTAGCACTACAATTGTGAACCTAGTATTCGTAAATTCTAATAGTGAGTAAACTCGGCGGCGGCAAACACTGGAGCTGGAGGTACGCAGGAGCGCGAGGTAGTCACGGTGCCGGGCGGCTCGACTATGTACCTGTACCTACATCTGTTAATGTGTGTTAGGTACCTACACGGAATCAGCGCGTTCTATGTTGTAAGGAAGTTTGCTATTGACAACAATTCCTCATTTAGTGAATCAGTAGTCGTAGAGATACGTACGTATCTTACTAAGTTATTGACTTCTCAATTTCAGAGCTTTTCGGTTTTGTGTATCTACTAGACTTGTAAAACAAAAGCGAAGTAGAACTCACCAGTTGCTTGGAGGGGGAAGCCACAGGCTGCTCCGTCACCACCTGTTCTTCACTGTCGCTCACCACTTTCACTGTTATCGAGGTGCCCTCTGCACCGCCAACAGACAAACATGAAATACACGTAACGGTATGCTTGCGCAAAACTAGTTTTAATTTTTTTTTTGAAAAAATAATGTAATAATATAAATTACTGGGAGAAAAAGCAAGATGCCATAGGTATTCTTCGATAAGGCTCATCGACTCCATAAGGTTCACGACTCCTTTACAGGACTTGGTGTACGCCTATTCAATAAAATCTCTGTAGATATGATGAACCTTCCTTTGCATAAAATTCAAAACTGATATTAAAGCACATCTCTTGAAAAGTGCTTTTCTTTAATTTGACATTTAATTGATTCTATACGGACATTATATGATGGGTAACATATTGAAATCTCGAATTTCTGTTACCCGAATCTTAAAACCCCGAAAACGGTTGGTAGAACTTTTAAAAGACAGATGTAATGAATGACAACTTTTTAAAATTCCCTTTTTAATTTCTCAGATGAATCAATTTCCAGGTGCACTAAAACCAAATTTTCAAAAAGTTTTTTTTGTTTCCTATATTCTCATAATCCAGATATAGTTATAGTTATACCAGATTCTCAGAATACTTTTTTTTGTTTCCTATATTCTCATAATCCAGATATAGTTATAGTTATACCAGATTCTCAGAATACTTTTTTTTGTTTCCATGGGAAACAAAAAAAAGTACCAACCAAATAAAGTACCATTTTCCAAATAAACTATTGCCAGATTTTCATAATCTTTTTATTTGGTTCCCATACAATCGTGTTCCAGCTAAACTATTGCAATAAATAATATTATTTTTTGTTTCCCATGCTAACAATTTCCAGAATTATTACTAAACTACCCTAATACACTATTAACAAAATTTAATAAGCCTCAATTATTTTGTAGGTCTAAATGATATTATTTATCTATCTAAACCTCTATATAGTTTTCGTCGAACCGGTTTGCTATATCTTTACTATCTCCTGAAAATAAAAATTGCCAGTCAGTAAATTTATTGTTTTATTTGCCAGATAGGTTTAAGTGTCAAATTCGACTCACTAGGTTAGGTTATGTTAGAACTGCTATTAATGCAAGTCGTTTCTGGCGTAGGTGGTCACGCCAGAAACGACTTGCATTAATAGAAAAAAGAGATGGTTTTTAGTAGGTTACCCGGAACTGAACTATTTAGATTAGGTTAATTTCTTCTTTAAACAAAATGGGTAGGTTAAGTTAGGTTAAAGGCCTGGGCAAACCAAAAGCAGGACAGGCGCAGCTCCTCAGCAGGGCAGGTCAGTTGCGTCGCGGTTGATGTCACACCAGAAACATGAGCAGTCAGAAAGCAGTTTGAAGGCGGTCCTGCTTTATAACCGCGTTATGTGTGTCGTATCGATCGCCACACTCAACACACTTCAAGATGTTGAATGATGTTGTTGAGCTATCTTCCCCCATAGTCGCATCTTGTAAACCATATTTCTATAATATTTATCCTTTAAATCATATAAACATTTATTTTCTCACCAACTGCATCAATTTTTCATTTGGTTCCATGATAAACTTGTAAAAAATTACAACCGTTTACAACCTGCGCTGCGTCTGTCCTGCTCAACTGCTCTAGTGTGACCACTCAAAATGGCGGAGGTAGTAATACAACGTTTGCTCACTGCGGCCGCCTCGCGCCTGCGCTGCCACCGCCCCGCGTCTGCGCTGCTCCCGTCCAAATGTTTTGTCGAAAAGCGAGCCCGCGTTTGTTCAGTGTGTCATCCCTCATATAACTACATTATTTACTAACGTAGACGCACTGCTACCGCACTGCTACCGCACTGCTCCCGCACTGCAACTGCTTTTGGTTTGCCCAAGCCTTAAAACTGTGACCACCTACGCAGGAGCCGAGCGAGCGAAACCGCGGCGGCCGGCGAGTGCCAGAAACGACTTGCATTAATAGAAAAAAAGAGATTTGTCCCAGGTGAAAGTGACAACTGTGTAATATGAAATTTTAATATTAAAAAATCTTGATTTTTAAAATCTGGATATTGTTTTCTGGATATCAATTAAGTGTATTTCAAAAATTTGTGTTTTAAAAATTGGGCATTCGTGCATATGGATTACGGTCATCTCGATTTTGTGCATTTAGATTTCGTGTGTCTGGAACTCATTCGTCTGGATTCTAAAACGTCGTACAAATGAATAAATGGACAAATGAAATTCGGAGTTGCGATTATATGGCAAACAAAACATCGGAATTTTTAAAAACGGGTTATGAAATAATGTCCAAACGTTTTCGGGATTATGATATTCGAAATATTAAAATTCGGGATTAAGATAGGTAACCTCCATGATGATATTGACATTTAATCACGTTTGTTTAATTTATTTATTTCCATAATTTAATTTTTATTAGGTAGGTGCATAATGTTACGGAGATAAATAAAAAATGTGTAAGTTTTATATGGGCATGTAGGTACCCGAAATAAAGATTGATTTGATTTGATTTGCTTTGATTACTCCATTACTGATTATTTTGATGATAAAGAGAAATGAGTTGCTTGCTCCTCACTTAAACTATAGGTATTTAGGCGCGACTCTATAACGTCGCTTGTTTATTGCACTTGTTTTTAATTTATTTTGTGCTTTGACAACTATGTATAAATGTTAGCTGGTTATGATACTTAATATTGTAATTTCATACTATTAGAAAAGAGTGGCCGTGAGTTTTATTGCCAGGTTCTCTCTCAGGTTCTACCTATTGTTTTGCGAATCTGGCAGTAAATGTAAGTTTAGAAGTAATTTAGACTTTAATTGTAACCTTTATAACTGACTGAAAAAAGTGTTTCAAAAGTGTTACCTTGTAACCCACTTGAATAAACATATTTTTCATTTTCATTTTCAGTACAAAATCGGATTGCGCATGTCTAATTTGTACTAGGTTTGCGCATGTATACCGTTAAGTGTATTACATCCATTAGTTCAGGAAGGAACTGGAAACATAACTGCTCTAATATCTTTAAGTGATCATCGCTGTCTAATTAATGTCCCAGATAGATATCATGAGGTAGGTACCTACATTTAGAGTATTTTAGAGCCTCAACAATACCTTCAAATACCGAACCGGGTCTTTTGCTTGTCTAAATTGCTGTTTGGTTTGACTTAAAACACTTTTCATAGGACTCTTCAACCAGTTCTGTTGATTTCCACCGAATTTCTTTGTTACCGGCGAAGCTAACGAAGCCCTTCTCACTGTCTGTTCTGTGTCAATAAGTGAAGCTGTGTTATGGTACTAACCGTCATCTGGATGTAGTGGTGGTATGACATGTTCGACGGAACTGCCAGCTCTGTAGAGATATCTGCCAGCCCCTGAGTTGGGGTCGTCTCCACTGTAAGTGTCATTTAGTTTAAACCGTTAATTTATTATTAATACTTATATATACTATTGATAAGATAAGATAAGATACTCTTTGTTGTATACAAAAACGACTCAAATATGTCGCAAATGCCTTAAGAATAATGTAATTATTTGTGATTTGTGATTATTGCTAAAGAGCAATCTCTTCCATGCAACCTTAGGATGGAACGAAACTGGAAGAGATGATAGGGGTTGTGTATTGATATTCTGTGAAGAACTTACCTTAATGAATGTTGGAAGCTAGAGAGACGAGAGTTCCTTGAACTTTCTCCGGTAGAGTTACGTTTCATGGGATAACGAAGACCCCGCCCACCATTTGTCGCCAGAGACATTAGATCGCCTATAACATTAATTACAATGTAAACATTTTGAGGGCACTATCAATATCTCCGACGTCTAAGTCCTCCTCCCCATTTCGGGTGGAACCTTCTAACAGATTAATATTTCCGATCACCACCAATTTCCGATCACCACCAATAACCTTACTGGCTAAACTGTAAGCGTGTATGTTACACCTTCGTGAAACAAGCCGTGATAATATAGGTAGTGATCTCTTTCTTATAATTCTTAGCCAGCTAAACGTTCTTGCTGACTGTAGTCTATAAAATAAAAGCAAGAGTAAAATAATACGAAGCATAATGTGTAATGTAATAAATATTATAATAGTGAGTCAACTCAGTGGCGGCATCGAACAACTGTGAGGCGCAGTATGATGGAATTTGGGACAGCCGCTGTACTTGGTGGTAAGCGCGAACCGGTATGCTCGTCGATGTGTTTCGATAAGTATTTTCTTGACAAATTTAAATTGTAGGTATTTCGCGGTTTACCAGAGGAGTTGAATGACTATTAGTATTTTATTACACATTTGGCAATAGTCACCATCAAAAGAGTCCAGAGTCATAGATGCTTGCGACAAGTCGTAATCAGTTGAAACACCGTAGCCTCTGTGCAACATAACTGCTATGCGCTCTTTCGCAAGTTTGTCTACCAGCAAATCTTCGGGAAATGCCACCGTACCCTTAAAAATAATAAGTTATACATAATAAACACATTCATCTCATTACAATACTCAAAATGAATTGTTAATTTATTTCTGGTCGTTGTTCTGTATAGTATAAAGTGGATATAATGATGGAATATAATATAATATATTATATTATATAGAGACGCTGGGACCTTGGGGTCCGTGCGCTCGCGGAATTTTCATCTCGTTACTTATGATCGACTCTTCTCCAGACCCAGAAGGCTGGTTACTTTTTACGTTTTGCGACGATGCCGAGGAGTTCTTTGACGCCTGTATGGCTATTGTATAGTGTAGATTTTAGTGTGTTTAGTATAGTTTTTAGTAAATGTAAATAGTATTTTCTTCTAATGTTAATTATCTTTATTGTGTACCCATATTAATAAATACTTATTAAACAAAGACTAAATATATTATGTATGTTACCTAATTATTGTGAAAAATATTACCAACAAAAGGTTGCTTATATGTAAGTATTTAATAGAAAACATACCAGTCTGGCGGCAGGGGGGAGGGTAGATGGCACCTCAGTACCAGAATCTATTTCAAATTCCGAAACATCTCTAGAGGGATGCTTCGTGAGCCATACGGCGTAGTCGTAAGTTAATTTAGCTTCCCGTATTTTTAACTCCCACGTCTGAAAGGTGCAATAATATTATTCAATAATACATCCGAATTTATTTTAGCAAATTATCGTGAAGAGACTCGTTTTAGCAAACCTTCATGGTGTTGTTCTCCTTACTGAGGTCTGCCAGCGTGAACGAGTAGTTGGCGGTCCCTACCTCATCTAACATGATGCAGGTAAGAGCCGTAATGTCTTGTCCGTTACGGGCGAACTTAGGATATGTGATCAGCTTCTCAACGAAGTATTTGGGCCTAAAAAACCAAACAAATTGCATACTATACATAATAATCGCGAAGCAAACTAAGGATGGTACAAATAATTACCTGGTCAGTTTGTATGTCGGCTGGTTTCCTTTGCTTGATAGTTTCTTGCAGACGAGCAACATGTCAGTCAACAGAATCACTCGAGCATCGAACTGTAAAGAAAATACAATTTTGGAAAGTCTACTTCTCATCAGGTTTTATTTATTTATATTACATTCGCTTAATTTACCATTCGCAATAGTATATTCGCTTTATAGTTAAGCAATGTGGCTTTTTATTAAAGTAATTTAATTTATTTTTAATTTATTTTATTAAATTGGTTATGTACCTAAAATTATTATTACATTATTTAGAAACAGACTTATTATTGATATGGATGCATCCAAGAATCTTATCGCAAGCTATCGCACCTCTATTTTCTGACAACGTTGCAAAAAGAAAATAATATAAAAATGAATTAGGTAAGTATTTAAGTTCAGAGAACAGTGAGTGAGAATTTTGGGAATACGCTTGCCTCCTTCATGTTGTCCTTGAAGCGTACGTCAGCCTCGTGGAGGACAAACCGAGGATAACTAGAGGAACAACGAGGCATTGGTGACCTCAAGTTTGTATTACAGTGCAGACGGAAGCACCGTTCCATCTCGTCGTCCTTGAACTCCTGCAACAACACATGAATGATTATTTCACTCGAATCACGTTTGCAATTGCACGTTTTGCAATGATTTTGTAACAAGTAACGACGGTAATAACTTATAGACACCCAAAAAAAAATTTTAATTAATAAATGAACGAATTGACGTCTGTCGCGCTTAATAGGTAAGCCCAAATTTCCTCAGTGACCTTGTTGGTCCAAAAGGAGCGAGCCTGTTAACGTTTCCGGGTAGTTTGGATATTCGAAAAAAAATGCCTCAGGCTCGTTTATTTGTCACCCGCGTAGAGGCGAGAATGAATTGGGCCCACCTTGCTTAAATCTTAATAAAATAAAAATAAAATAAAATAATAAAAATAATACAACTTACTGGTTCATAGCCTTCCAATGAGTAGATGAAATGTTCTAACGCTTCCAGTTCATCACGTTGGCGTATCGCGCGGTTCACTTTCGTAACAAAATTCCTTACAAAAGAGTCCTGTACAACAATAATAGATGCTGATAATAATTTAAAAAAACAGGCAAGTGTGAATCGGGCTTGCGCTCATAGGGTCCTGTACCAAAACGGCAAAAAAATCACGTTTGTTGTATGGGAGCCCCTTTTTGTTTCGCGAGACCGCGGCCTCTCTTATGTCCATTGCTGCGTCTCTCAGACCCGACCAGACACCCGTCTCTGGTACGTACCAGAAGGTATTTCCAGTGGCGCCCGGCGGACTTTGGCCACCTAAGTGGCCTCTTAGGGCAATTGGTCCGAATGAAAGCCCGCGTCGTTGGGATTGGGTTCTATCCCGCGTCGATGAGTGAATCTGCTACTAGCCTGCTTCTGTAAGAAAGGCTATCCTGCCGTCCCCAGGCCCAGATCATGGAGGTCGGTGTCCTGGGCGTAGATAAGTCTACAGCGCCCTGCTGGCCACTGAATTCGGAAGTCAGCGGGGAGGGAACACCCCCTACCCTCTCGGCCGCGTCCTTCGGGAGCACGACTTGCTCTCAAAAGGGCACGGCCGCGTTCCATCTCTCGTGCTGGAAACTATGGCTTAAAGCATGGTTTCCAGTGAGAGGGTATCCACGCCTAGCCCCACTACGAGGTCCCGATGCTGACTCGCCCCCGTTGAACACTCCACCAACGTGTGAAGTGCGGTGTCTTCGCCGGAGGCCTCGCAGTGTTGACACTGGGGTGTGACCTCACAATGGATTTGCGTCGCACGATACGCGAGGTCAGCTTGCCACTTCTGCAGCCACTCGTCCATAATCGGTCTCACCGCCTCGAAAGCGCGAGTGATGCCCCCGTCACTTTGGGGACCAAACTTCGGAAATGTGGTCCGAAGATCCATCAGCTATCAAGAACAATCCCTAGGTACTTCCGATGCCGATGCTAACGCCTCCTACAGTTATGCTGGAACCTTCAGGTGGTCCGTTCCGAGGTCCGTGAAAACAAAGAACCTCGGACTTGTGCAGGGCCACCTCCAGTCCCAGCCGCCGTACCCGACCCACGAATGGGAGCCCGTAAATATTTATTACTAGCTGTCCCGGCGAACTTCGTATCGCCCTTATATTAGCTTTTAAACCTTCCTTGAACCTCCACGAAAATTTCAAAACCAAACTTAGCTAAATCGGTGTAGCCGTTTTAGAGTTTTAGCGAGACAAACGAACGGCCATTCATATTTATTAATAGGGATTAAATAGATGTATAATATTCTGTCTTTTAGTATTTGTTGTTATAAAGACAAACGGACGGACGGACAGCGAAGTCTCAGTTATAGGAGTCACGTTTTACCCTTTGGTTATGGAACTCTAAAAAAGTAGGTACTGACTAGCAATCACAGTTAATACGTACAGAGTGGTGACAGACATACGGTGCCGTTTTAACATTTTGAGTAAGGAACCCTAAAAACCAGAAGTACATACCATTACTTGGAGGCTTCTACGCTCTTCTTCCAACTCGGTGTGTGTACTAATCCTCTGTATAATCAAGCTGTATTTGGTTAAGCGCTGCATTGGCTTTGCTATTATGTCAGATAGCTGAAGCCTGAAATCAAGTCCTATTAGCATCACCTGAACTAATCATATGATTTTGGACACTCTCACATAACTTCATCTAGCCCAACCTAAGCTATAAGCTTGTGCTATGAGATCTAGAAAACTGACAAACATACTTTTATACCTATTTTCTAAATACAAACATATTAAACATAGAAAACACCCAAACAACGAAACAAACATTTGTGGATTATACAAACATTTTATTCGACCAGGGAATTGAACCCGAAACCTTGGAGTCGACAGCCGATGCACTACCGACCACGCCACCGAAGTTGTAAAGAAAAAAAAAACTGAGAATACACTATGGATATATCTTTGTACACCATAATTCATTCATCAACCGACTTCCAAAGAAGGAGGAGTAGGTTCTCAATTAGACTGTATGTTTTTTTATGTTCGTTACCATACATCTGGACTGGAAGAACGGATTTTTAATTTATTTTTAAGTGAACTTGTGAAGTGACTTGCCATTTAAATTTGGTAACTTTCCGAAAATTATTTGGTCCATTTGCGGTAATTTCAAGTCGATTGTTGTGTCTATTTTTGACGTGTATTCCCACATCATATAGTACGAGTATATACCACATACCACGCGGTATAGACCAAATCACCTCCATCACCACCACCAACATGTTAGAGGCCTTTGACAGGTAGACAGGAACATAACCTGTCAAATTCCTTCCTCAAGTGATATATTAAGTAAGTTTGTTTACAAATTTTATTAAATAAGTAAGATATTGTTAACCGATTTCAGTTTTAACTAATATCATTAGACCGTCTTACCGTTTGCAGGACTTCTGCGAATGACACCAAACCAGATAAGTCTTGAATTCAGCATGGTTTTGCAAGGAGCGTAGGTAATCCAGTGCTTTGTTCTGATCGACCATGTACTTCTCATAGGGGTATAAGTAATCGTTAAATCGATAGAAACCGGGCCCCATCATCTCTGTGTTAAACCTAAAAATTATATTTTTTGGTTAAATTTACGTAAACATGATGATGAATCATCAGTCTAGGTTCAAACTGACATAATTGGAGTCCCACCTGCTTATAGTTAAATATCTGGATATGTGCTGTCGGGTTTTTTCGTTGCTTAATTATTATTTTATATTTACATCTTTTTAGTTTCAGAGACACATACTTTTGTAATACGATTTCTCATATCAAATTACATTGAAACATACGAGTATATAATGAAATCCTCTTTAAAAACTCTTCATTTTGATACCCCACTCGATAAGTTTTACCAACATTTTTTTTGACAACGTACATTTTTGCGCCAATAAGGCAGGATATACTTTTTTTTACATTTTATGTACCCAGTGACACTCAGGAGATAAATACCGACAAATTGAGACCCCATTTGTCGATATCCATCCAGCCGTTTGGCCTGTAGAGAGGAACAGAGAACATACATACATACGCGCCAAACACTTAAACCTCGCTGACGCAGTCGGGTAATAATACTCTTCTTCTTTCCGCACCCCTGTCCACTGGTAACCTATGTTGCTACAAAGGTGAGTTGTGTAAAAGTAAGTTACAGATGGGGCCACGTGTTCGTTAACTCCAGCACATTGAAGAAACAAGAGATACTCACGGCACCTTACGCTCCATCGCATCGTTCACCATCGGGAATAAAGCTGAGTCGAAAAAGTAAAGACTCGCGTTCAGTACGTCCGGGATGTTGGTAAATAACCTTGAAGTGTCAATGTCGAGGAGCAGTCCCATATCTTGGAGAGCGTGGGCAGTTGCGATGAATACCTGGGTAAAGGCGAATGAGTTACCAGTATACAACTAATTGGTTTTGTGGCATTTTTTATGGTGTTTTAAAGTGATCTCAACCCGCATAATACACACAATAGCTAGATTGTGGCTCAGATACAGAGATTTCCGATACTAACGTAGCCAAAATGGCGCTCTCAGCTCGACGGCTAAAGGAATGCCTAAATAACCATTGTACAGTTGGATAAACTCTTGTTCACATAACGGTTATGCATCCAAGACATGGCTGTAGTCTAAGCACTAGAACTATCAGAGTCTAAAAACTAGCATTGGTCTTGCGTTGTAACGATGTGAGTTCGAATTTAATAAATATTAGGGACTGTTCATTTTAGAGAGGCGACCAGTGACCAGGCGACCAATAAATAAGTACCTACCGCCGTACTTAATCTTTACGGCAATAATAACTTTAATTAGCAGTATAGATTACTTAGATTAGTTCAAATTAAACACCAGGACCGAGACAGATTTATATTGAAATGGAAATTTTATTCTCCTAAGTGGTAAGGCGCAGAGAGAGCGCACCTTGTAATAAATTACTCCGAGTAGATAGAGTTTTGCTCTCGTCTCTACTAATAGGGATGCGCCTGCCTGCCAGTGCCTGCAGCAAGAAGCACTTTAGTCATTTTATTTAAACTTAGTTAGTTTTCATACTCTATACCTCAAAGCAACCGCAATACCGCTCTATTGTACTAATAATTATACTAGGTAAAGCTACGCTGCTGTAAACAGTGCGCGGCTTCGTATTGAGCGAAGCGTTTTATTTTTTTTTTGTACTTAAATTGAGTATTTGAGCTTCGTCACGACCTTAATTGAAATCAGCTATTAATTTAGGTGAAAAATTTTTAATTATCGGTCAAGAGGTTGCTGAGAAACGAACATCCAAACATTTTACATTTATCCTGCTCCATGGAGCTCCGCTCGCCTTAGGCTCACTTCGCTCAATTAAAATAGGTAAAATTTGAAATATGTAGGGAATGTGATTGTGTGTAGATTGACTACATTTTATAGTTCGGTGTTTTGTTGAGCGCATGGCTGCTGGCTTTTGGTTACCTGCGCTTAGCAAAAACTGACTTCCTGACGCTCACTTGCAATACCGAACAACGTTTCCTTGTTCCACACCGGGAACTATTTCGTTTATCTCGTTCTTCCGTATCGTGAACTATCAAATAAAGCATTACCTACCTTGAAATTGGCAAAATCATCGATAAACGATGAAGTCGCGTATCTAAAGAGAAGAAGACAAGATCGTAGTTGGTAATGGGTTTAATGGTTTCAAAAACCAAACCATTGAACCGATACCGAATTAAATTAAAGAAATAACATTGACCACCATCAGGAACTTTTTCAGGTTTTTCACGCCAGCTGTTTAGCCCTGTTTTTGCAACATGCTCTTCAAAGCTTAATGTCTCGCAAACTGATTCCTAAATCAAAAAATCGTCTTAGCCACCTGCCAATGTTTTTAATACCTCACACGATGAGGTAGACGCGAGAAAAAAATATCATCCCCACTTAACGTGAAGGGAAAAAAAATTCAAAATTTTATTTTAGCATTTTGTCAGCATAGTAAATATACATATTCATGCAAATTTTCATGTTTCTAGCATCAACCGTTTGGGAGGAAAGCCGAGGACGGATGGACAGACGGACATGACGAAACTATAAGGGTTCTGAGATTTTTACTACGGAACCCTAAAAAGGAAGGAGTTGCTTGTTTGTTTGCATTGAACAGGCTCCGTGACTCTATAATCCATTTTGATAAATCTTTATCTAATATGTAACTCAATGATCCCTGACTGACAGGCTACTTTTTATTTTGGCAATGTGTTCTCGAGGGAATTAGTAACAAGAAATATAGAGAGAATAGCACTGTTTATGTCCTCCCAGACGTATCCTCCCGCATCGTCGGCGACATCACTCGGAATTCCGTTCTCTAATATGAGCACGAATGTGACTATCAAAATCAAACTTTGTTTGGAAATGCGGTCACAGGGTGCACAGTTAAGGTCCCCTCGAACATGGTAAGTGTAGGTGGATGTGAGCTTGGTGCGAGACTTTCGGATTTGACGAATCAAAGAATCAATTTCGTTTATTCAGTTTAGGCACATAAAGAGCACATATGAATGTCAAAATTTTACAATTTTATGTCAAGCAATATTATAAAAATACTAAATTAAGTACATAAATAACCATTTGAAAATGATTCTTTCGCTGGTTCGGTAAGTTGGTTCTCCTGAGAAGATACCAGCAAGAAACTTAGGTAGGTTATCTATTTTTTTTTTTAATAAAGTTTTGTTTACATTGTGTTACAATTTATATTGTACGAGTGGCTAACAACAGCAGATAAGGGGGTATACCGCCGTTTGCCCGAATTTTATTTGCCCTAATTTCATTTTACATAAGTAGGTATTAGAATTAAATCGCCTACAAATGTTTTGTCTACCCACCAATGTATTTATAACGGGTTTGTTAATCATTTTAGAGCGCTTGTAGAAATATCATGTGCAATTGCGTAGCTTGGAAGGAGATTCGAAAACAATTTATTATGGCGCTTAAATATCATGTGTAATGATTATTATAGCGTTTAAATATTATATCTAATAATTATGGCAATTAAAAATATGAAAAACAATACATATGGCACTCGTTTCTTATGGTATCTAACTTTCGGGCAATTAAAAGTATGTCATATGTCTTTTAGGGCTAACAAAACATTCGGGCAAAAGAAATTCGGGAATATGATGATTATGGTATATAATCTTGGGGCAAACAATAGACAATCAGATTAGGGTGACCATTCATTTTAATCATTAAGATATTCCTCTACATTATAAGAGCCTTTCTTCACACTACTATTTTAAACTTATTAAGAGGCATGTCAACCATCTCCTAAGGAATTTTATTAAATATTTTGATACATTTGCCTACAAACGAATTACCAACTTTATGGAGTCAAATTTTTATCATTGCCAGTTTATTTTTATTTCTTGTATTATAATTATGGTTATCGGATCTTTTTTTGAAGAGTTCTATGTTCTTCCGTACATATAAGATGTTGTCGTAAACATATTGAGAAGCAACTGTTAAAATAATAATTTCTTTAAATAGTTCTTTCAGTGAGTCACGGGGTCTGAGTCTATAGATTGCTCGTATGGCTCGTTTCTGTAATATGAGTATTATCTCAATATCGGGAGCTGAGCCCCATAGCAGCAGACCATATGACATAACGCTATGAAAGTAGCTAAAATAAACTAATCGTGCCGTTTTTTCATCAGTCAGTGACCTTATCTTTCTAACCGCATAGGCAGCCGAACTAAGTCTTCCTGCCGAGGCTGTGATATGAGAACCCCATTGCGGTTTACTATCTAGAGTTATCCCAAGAAAAACTGTGGTATTGACTATTTGAACTAATTCATTATTCATAGTAATATGAGTATCCACATGTCTAATATTGGGCATAGTAAATTTTACACATTTTGTTTTCTTCGCATTGAGAAGCAAGTTGTTACTTGTGAACCAATGCAGTATTTCCGAAAGGGTATTATTTACATCGTCAAGTACTACTTTTTATCACTTTATAAAATTAATGATGTGTCATCAGCAAATAAGACTATTTCACAAAGATTTTTAGTGAAGTAAGGAAGATCATTTACGTATATTAAGAATAAAAGGGGTCCTCAGAGCCCTGGGGTACTTCCATGACTAATGAGGTATGTACCAGAAGAGTCAGCCATTAACGTTAACTTTAATAACAAAGTGTCATGATCAACACAATCAAAAGCTTTTGATAGATCACAAAAGATACCAATGGCATCCTGTTTTCCTCCCATGCATCAAATATATGTTTCACAAGTGCAACTTCTGCATCCGTTGTGTTCCTGCCTTTAGTGAAAACAAACTGTTTGCTATGAAGTAATTTATTTTGTGTAAAATGAGAAAGCAATTGATTAAATATTATCTTTTCAAAAATTTTACTGAGTGTTGGGAGTATGGAGATAGGTCGAAAATTTGAAGGATCACTTTGGCCTGCTGCTTTGAATAAGCGAATGATTTTACTGTACTTCATAAGATTAGGAAACAGATTTTCATCTATACATTTATTGAACATGAATGCAAGGTAAGGCGCAATAGCAGGCATTATTGATTTTATTATATTGCTTTAAACTTTCGCGTTTTGTACACATTATAAACTTAACACTAACGGGTCTTTTACGCGATTATTGATTATTGGTCACGGGTGGACAGTCCACCCGTGACCACGGCTCTTGTAACAGGGCCGAAACGTCGGGTAATAAAGAGGTATGTATATATCTCAATAATCGCGTAAAAGACCCGTTAGTCTTAAGTTTATAATTTATTATATTGGTTCAAATGCCCCAAAGATCCTCAGTATTTTTTATATTCAGTTGTTTAAAAGTTTTAAGTATATGAAAGAGTCAATATACTGAAAATCAAAGTTAACTCTACATTTATCAACACTAGATTTGAGAAGAGAATTGGCTACGTTGTTTGAAAATTTAACTTATTTGTAGTGATAATTGGAACATCTGTGAACAAAGACTCAAACGCATTGGCCACTGCAGAATCAGTTTTAATATGTTAATCATCCATTTTTAACTCGAAGGATCGATCACGTGACTTTGCTTTACAGGTTTTCCATATTGCCTTAGTTTTATTATCGGATTTTTCTATTTTAGCCCTTATATAATTAGATTTGGGTATTGAACAAACTTTTTTGAACAGTTTGGAGTACTTTTTAATCCGTTCAATGATTTGTGGCTCATTAGTAGATGCCTTTGTCTCGTATAATTCATAATAATTTCTTTCTACTATTATAAATTCCAGGCGTAGCCCAATCATAAAATATAATTTTGGATTGATTTACATTTATTGTTTTTTTAGTGAAAATGTTATTGCATTCGTATTTGATTACTCCAAACAAATCTCCGTAAAGATCATTCGGGTTTTTATCATTATTCAACTCCAAAAGAGGTACTTTATTCTTAATGTTTTCTTTAAATTTCTCTAATCGATATTTTGTGATTAGACCAATCATACAATATTTTTTGAAAATGGAACATGTTGGTACTTAAATAAAATAAAAATAAGAAAAAATATTGTCTAAGCAGGTAGCTGATGTGGCTGTGGTGCGAGTTGGTTCACAAAAAATATTTTGTAAGTTAAAAGATTTAAAAAGGTTTAGGAACCTTAGCGCGTTCTGGGAGTTTTCTAAAATATTAATATTAAAATCGCCACATACAACTACAGTCTTCTTACATTTACATACCTTTTTAAGACTTCTTCCATAATGGACTCAAACAAGTAGTAATCTCCAGAAGGAGGTCTATAGACGCTAATAATAATATATTGTTCTAGCTCTGCACATGATAGTTCAATATTTCGCTCACTTGTGAGTGCTACTACATCTTTTCTGTCTTTCGATTTTAATTTGTCATTATGTTCTAGTGGTAACCGACAATGTTAACACATTGCAAAGGTTAAGCAAAATCGACTCAGGCCGGTCTTAGGATGGGTGACCATTTCTTAAGACATTGAGACCCCTCCGTGCCTCGGAGAGCACGTTAAGCCGTCGGTCCCGGTTGTCATACTAACATCTATGGCAGTCGTTAGGGGTAGTTGGAGCCCTAAATAAAAAATCCGACCGGTCTAACTACAGAACTTCGATATCGCCCATGGGTTGTGAAGGTCAGATGGCAGTCGCTTCACGGAAAATATCGAAGTTCAGCCGAATCGCAGTTAGACTGGAAAGCCGACCCCAACTGAGTTGGGAAAAGGCTCGGTGAATGATTAGTAATTAAAATGAGTGACCCACCTCTTATAGCGGAATCTCTAGTAAATGCACTAATGATTTTATAATTGTCAATATTAAGAGTCCTCCTATTAAATTTTACCGTTTTCGCTGATTTTACAGACGTGTTTTTACACTGAAAATACTGTATTTTTATAAGTTTTAATGCACAACATGAAATATCATTTCAATAATGATCTAATAAGTGAGCTACTTTCTTATTTTTGTCATTAAATTTTGATTAATCGGCCTAAAACAATCGGTAGTTTTTCGTATCTTTTGCTGGAAGAGGTCTAGAATATCACAAATTCACTAATCGTTTTGACGTCTAAAAAGTATTACAAAAATACAGTGTATTCTTGTAAAAGTCATCTATCAAATGTATGGATTACTTTTTATCACTTTCATAAAAAAAAATTGAGTAAACAAATATTAAAGTTAGTCAAATTTTAGAGAAAAAGGGGGAAAAGAATTGGTTCTTATTTCGGCTACATAAAACTCTCGTTCATAAAATTAAAACAACATAAATAAACCTTGGTTCAAAATCAATCCATTTCCAAAAAAAAAGAAAGCTAAATAATAAAAAATAGGCTGTAAATAATCTTTTAAAACCACCTAAATTTCGCTTTATAATACTCGACGCATGCCTCAAGTAAGCAGTCCGCGCCAAGCGCTTACAGGGAGAGGACGTGTCGCTCTGCGCGCCAAAATTCGATGCCGTCTACAGACGAATATAGCGTGGCGTGAGATTTTGATACTTTGGTAATATTAGTTATTATTTTGTGATGATTAGGCTTCTTTTTAAATACAACAAATGATTATGTAGAATGTATTTATCATTGTTTTTGTTAAAAAAAGCTGTTATATTTTATAAAGCTGGATTACTCACTCACTCACTGACACAATTTTATTGTTCTCCTTGATGGTGGAGGGGAAGGTACCTATGTTTTTTTTTTGCAGAAATGTAAAGGGGGTTCAGGGACCTAGGGAAAATTCCGAGTTTTTGAGATTTGCCCTCCAGTCCCCCTTAAGGGGGGCTCCCGAGTAGAGTCAAACTGAGTAATAATTTTATAGAGGTAGTTCTTTTTTTTTTTTTTTTATTGGGTTCGCCAATTTGACGCCACCCGCCTGGTAGTAAGTCGTGACGACGTCAAGCGATTGTGGGTCACTCACACCACACTATACTATAGAGAGTGGCCCTCAACTTGACGACCTACTGAACCCAGGATTATATGTGGGAGGAAACACGTGCACAGGCAGGGCGTTCCAGGCCAGTATCGTTCGGCACAGAAACGAACGTTTAAAACGTTCGGTTCTCGCGAACATGTACCTACTGTGTGGGAGTGGCATCTCTGCCCGGCACGCGTTGTTCGGGATCGGAAGGAAGATGGGATCAGATTGAAGAGCTCTTCAGAATGCTCGCCGTGGTAAATACGGTAGAATGCTGCCAAGGAAGCTATTGTTCGGCGCTGAGCTAGCGGCTCAAAGCTTCCCGTTACCTCCGGACAATCTATAATACGGATAGCTCGACGCTGCATAGCGTCGAGAGCGTCCAGCAAATACTTCGCGGAGCCGTCCCAGAAGTGAGAGCAGTATTCGACGCAGGGTCCAATCTGCGTCTTGTACAGCAGACACCTCTGATGCAGTGTAAAGAATCGCTTTACCTTATTCAGCATTCCTAGTTTCCACGAAGCTAGCCCTATACATCTTTCGATGTAGTTTTTATTATTGAGCTCTTGACGAACGTCTATGTCAAGGATCTCAAGGTTGCCCTTCATTGGTAATAATGCATTCTGAAGAGAGGGTAGGGGAAGGAAAGGGGATTTCTTCGCTGTAAATGCACACGCCTGCAATGTGCTGTCATCTGCATAACAATGAATGTTCCCGAGGGATAGCATATCATTGATTTGCAGAAGGAAAAGAGTTAGTGACAGCACGGACCCCTGCGGCACCCCGGTATTGTTCCTCGATACATATATACATAACCGGGGCAACACAGGTAAGGCGTGTTGTCAGGGCGGCGTATTTGTGTCTCCGTGAGGAACGTCACAGCGGCCCGAGCCGTCTCAAGGTATGGTGGACGGCATCGAGGTTCGCATGGAGTCCACGGATGTTGGTGAACTCCACCTCGAAAAGTGAAGCTGTGGGGTTTCCTGGGGCCGCTGTGGAACGTTTACTTATTTCTGTTGCACTGCCATTATAAATTTGAAGAAGAAGCGTGAAGACAGGGCGACATTTGGTGCAGCAGTAATAAGTGACAAAGCGCAGGGGCTAGCTTCGTCTGGAACCGTGTGGTTAGGTTGGAGCCGACCCGCCGGACGGAAGGGCTACCAAACCCCTCTGGTGCAAGGCCGCCGCTATCCCACACCGGTTACCACCCGGAGCGGCGATCCCACATCAGGATTATGCGCGAGAACATGTGGGGCAGCCTCCTGGTGTGGTTGGTCCCAGGCGGGCCCCATGACTGTGTTGCGGGCGGCCGCGGCAACGCCGTTGCTAAGGGTCTCCCTGGCCGGCGAATCGACCCACACCACCCACACTAGACTCCGCTTTGCCCCCACTGGTCCCATGCCTGCTGCACCATACATGGCCCCGGGCCCGGCGGTGCAGCTGTTGAACCCCTTACGCAACCCAGCCTGGGCTGGGATACTTGTGGGGCTTTAGCACAGTTGCACGGTGGCACCCCCCGGACCAACACCCGGTACCCACGTAGGGACCAAAGCCACTTCATAGGTACCGTAAATTAACGAGCCTCAGCAGGTGCGCCACTAGCAGATGAGTTCGCTGGGGCCCTAAATATGTTGGTAGAGCCCCTTTGTATAGAGGAGGTCAAATGATTTTGATTAGGAAAAAAAATTAGGCCTCGCCCCCCCTTTGGGAGTGCAACGACAGAGGAAAGGTAGAGGAGTTTTGATTACGGGATCATACGAGTATAGAGGGTCTTTTCTTGAATTTAAGGAGAGAAAAAAAACACCCCCCTCCTAGCCACCTCCCCCACACAAGACACTATTATTATAAAATGAAAAAAAAAAGATCAAAACCATGTAATCGCCGTACCTACTGGCTGACCACCATCGGTAACTCCGGACTCACGCACAAAATGTGTCAAATACCTAATTCCGCCCGTTTCGATTCTGCATACGGACTCTTAACTAAGAGTTCATGTTTTTTAACCAGTGTTCAGTTACAAAGTACATGAATACGCTTTTCATTTAAAAATAATTCTTTGCCAGAAAAGCCTTCAATATTTTGATGAATAATATTCATGAACAAAGACTTTTCCTTTGTCCATAAATTTAATTTGCTAGGGATTTCCTCTATTGTCCTAGAATTAAGTTTAAATTATTGTCACCCTTATTTGGAACAAATTCCAAGGTCACCACAAGGACAAACATTGTCATTTTTCTGCTCAATAAAAGCAGATTGTTTAGCCAAGTTTTTGGCTGAATAGCTAATAAAATATGATAGCGAAGATGCTATCTGTCTCCTAAAATATAAATATAAACTTTTCACAATAACTAACGCGGGTAGAAACTACTACTGTGTCTGTCTGTTCACAAACAAATTAAGTAAAGGAGATGTATGAAAATCTATTTGTTCATTGAGTAAGGTGTCCACATCCCTCCTAACTATTTCTAGCCTTTCCCAGACACTCAACTTGAACCCTTTCTCACATAAGCGTAAAACTATAAAGGTGTTATTATTGTTCAAGGAATGACCGGTGTCCGGTGACACGGTTTTATCTTTTAATAAGTTTTTGGGTTTTTCTAATGTATTTATTAATTTT
This sequence comes from Nudaria mundana, assembly GCA_963556515.1. Lineage (NCBI taxonomy): Eukaryota > Metazoa > Arthropoda > Insecta > Lepidoptera > Erebidae > Nudaria > Nudaria mundana. The sequence continues at coordinate 37,140,373 of OY748286.1, read as the reverse complement.
CACATATTTCTTAAGTTTGTTTCTACTGCACTCAACTATTCCCATCTTGTGATTGGATGTATGAGCTATTAAGGTATCATCCTTTGTCTCGCTCCTTTGTGACGCTCCTTTGTGACGCTCTTTTGTGACGCTTATACTCCAGGGCCGCCAGGCGATCACTCTCGAAACCATCGAGCCACGAGCATTCTTTAATGACGAAACTATAAGTCTTCATGAATATATTGAAGGAAACGAAAGATGAGGTGGTGAGGAAGTGAGGTTGGAAGATAGAAGTAGACCTTGGTACCTATTAAGGTTTATTAACTGACTTAAAAAAAGGAGGAGGTTCTCAATTCGCATGTTTTTTTTTTCTGTTTCTAACCTCATATCTTTCGACTGAGTGAACCGATTTTGAATTCCCAAATTACTTGGTCCCGTTGCGGTAATTGGAAGTTGGACTTTGTGTCAATGATTGACGTTTTTTCCAACTTGAGGATCCAACTCGGGAATTCGCCTATGACTGCTATTACCGATTACATACACGTTTAACATGTAAGTACTACTCCCTATTCTATGGTCTATCTGCAACTCTTGCAAATTAAGTATCTTTGTTTACTGATTCTGAATAAGTTTATAATTATACTAGTGGTCGCCCGCGACTTTGTCCGCGTGGTGATTTTTTCCCGTTCCCGTCGCGCCGCGTCATATTTTGAACAATTCACACAATATCTTTATAAATTGTAGCCTATGTGTTATTCTGATGAATAAGCGGGTTAAATTTCATACGTCAAAATCACAGTTCGTCTAGTCATTGCACTGTCAAGTTCTCTTATGGTCAAATTACACTTTATGACAAGTTCTCTTATGGTCAAACTACATTTGATGACAAATTCTCTTTTCGTCAAGTCTTTCGTTGGTCCAATTTCATTTACGTCAACGCCTAGTAGAGTTGTCAAAAAAATTTCATACTATTATTTTTATTACATATATTTTATTTTCATTACAATTAGTTATACGACTAAACCAATATGTACTGTCAAGAAAACAAAGTTACTATAAAATTCTTTATAACCAAGATAAATTAGCCAAACACTTTGCGACGGTAGTTTTTCCTAACATTAGATTATTTATTTCTTCTTCGATTTTATGATCTTTAATCATAACTTCCTTTGGGCGTTTCTTATTTTGTTTAGTCTTAACTTTTTGTTCGTAAAACTTTGAAATTATCTTGACAACTCTACTAGTCGTTGACATAAATGAAATTGGACGAACGAAAGACTTGACGAAAAGCGAATTTGTCATAAAATGTAGTTTGACCATAAGAGAACTTGTCATAAAGTGTAATTTGACAATAAGAGAACTTGACAGTGCAATGACTAGACGAACTGTGATTTTGACGTATGAAATTTAACCCGAATAAGCTATATTATTGTAAACTTTCATTCAAATCCATTCAGTAGTTTTTACGTGAAAGAGTAACAAACATCCATCCATCCATACATACTTACATACATACTCACAAACTTTCGCGTTTGTAATATTAGTAGGATTGTACTAGCGGGCGGGCGGGGCATTGCCCGCGTGAAGTAGTTTTATAGCCTAAAACCTTCCTTTCGCCTCCCGCTCTATCCATTGATGAATAAAGCACGAAAATCAGTACAGTGGTTTTAGAGTTTATCGTGAACAGACAGAGAGATGCGGCGCAGGACTTAATTGTTTTGTAATATTATTATGTAGTAATTTGGGTAAAAAGGTCGATATAGGCGTTCGGTTCAGCTGTGGGGTAATCCTAAAGATTGCTATTAAAGTTCGTAAGAGTATGTTATTATACGGGTAACTGCACTAAAGATAAATTCAATTTGTTTGTTAAACTACCATGATGCGCTCAGCTCTCACGTCGAAGAACTTCACGAGGGAGGGGCAGAATGTCGGCGTTGCAAAAATACAGGCTCCTGTTTGGTGGCTAAATTATATGGTCCAATAGAAAACGAACTCGTACATCGCATGCAGTTTCTGTATTTATGCGGTCATGAGTTTTTTTTTTAAATTAAGATCAACAAATCGATGCCGCCTGCCTGATGGTAAGCTGTGACGACGTCTAGCGATTGTGGACGACTCTCATATTACACAAAAATACTATAGAAAGTGGCCCTCAACTTGACTACTTAGTGATGTGCCTCTTCACGCTAGGGTTTGTGAAAGGAAACACGAGATGGAAAATACAGTAGTGTATTGCCAACTAGGCGATATAGTGCAACAAGTAAAACAGACGCAGACAGACTGCCTGTCTGTAACGTCTCTGTCACAGCCCTAGCTGTCTAACACAGGGCTAGCAAACCCAGCGTTGACTGCAGTCGATAAACAATGAAAGCGCAGAACATTTCAAGAAATATATTAATTGGGTCACGTGACCGGCATTTCCTGGGATGTTATTGGTCACAGGGCTGACCGGGTAATGTATTCGTCACTCCACTCTAGCCAAAGCATGAAATATGATTGGATTATAGAGTCTGGCCAACGAAAGCTGTCCAAGAAAAATCAAGAGCTGTTAACCCTGGCTATACACGGCTTAAACGGAGTTGATACTTTTTATTATTCAGCAAGTATTTTTTTTTCAATGTTTTATGAGCTGTAATTTTCGAGTGTATAAATAGTGTATAAATAAAATAGTACTTTGAATAATCCATAATTTTATGTACAGTCGAGGACTTTAATTGATGAGCACTTGCCACTATTCGTAATTTAGCTACCAAAAACTCTACACCTCATAATATTGAATCAGCTTCATTGCTTTCTTCGCTGCTACTGCTACTGTCCCCAAGATGTATTATGAATGGTTCAAGTTCGTTTTCAGTAATACGGTCCCTTAATTTGTACTGATTTTCCACATTTAGTACATGATCAGTGTACTTCTTCCAGTCATAAGCAGTTATGGATAGAAAACATTCTTTTATAAAAAAATTCATTTCAGACCCTAGTATTCCTATATTTTTGCCTGCTACTTTTCTCTTCGCTTGACTCTATACAAGCTCAATAGCATTGAGGTCGCAATGATACGGTGGCAGCAACAAAATTTCGTGATTGTGGATATGACTGTATTTTTTTAGAAGTACTTCTGCTTCGTAAACAACTGCAGGTTTATTATCTTTCACTAAACACATTAATTCAGATTTGGTGTGATATTCTTCAAGATGAATATTATTCTCTTGAAGCCATATTCGTAATTATTTATTTTTATTATAATAAAATACAAAGATAGTATATTATTTAATTTAGCCATCCTTACATTATCATAAAAATGTGTATAAACCCTTCAAAGTAACTGTTAAAAATCTATAATTTCTAAAGCCTGTCATTGAAGATATCTTTTCTAAATAATGTGATTCAGAAGTCGCCATTTAATTTTTTTCGAGAGTTTTCAATTTCTTTACTGCTTCCACAATTTTAAGTTTTGTCTTCTCGTTGTTAATACTTCCTGAAAAGTAGATACACCGTGAAAGATATTGCGATTTGTTATAAATAGTCGAAAAGTATCAAGTTGTTACAAAACGTCAATGTGTCAATTTTGACAGTCTTAAATTATTGCCATATCAAAACTTCTGAAAATAATGCGTGGACAGCTTTCGTTGGCCAGACTCTAACTATATTTACAAGGAGTTTGGTACAACCGTCATTCTCATCGTGTACTTGATTGCAGTCAAAGTATCCTTTGTAAGACATGACCAAAGCAACAATAATAGTGGAACAGTAAATTAGTGGAGCCATGGGGCATCAATACTTTCGTTTATACTTGTATTATGTATGTATGTGGTATACATGTATTATGTATGTATGTGGTGGTATACATGTATTATGCATGTATGTGACATGACCAAGGTTTTCATCCAGCGTTTTGGTATGTACTTAACGCCAACCTAGAGACAGTGTAGAAATAATGCACGCTAATATTTAATTAAATGAGTAGGTATAACCTACTTAGATGCCAGCACAGTATTTAGAGATAATAGGCAATATCTTTAGCAAAATTTACTTTGGTAATGAATCAACATTAATATTATTGTATGTCGTTAGAATGAAGGAACACCGACGCCAACTGGGCAGGGAAAAGGCTCGATGGATGATGATTATTGTTTGTCGTTGCGTCCTGCTTTTATATCGAGAATTTAATATTCAAGCTGATGGATATGTGAGAGGGAACGGAGCATAGTACCTGCGATCGCGTAGTAAAATAGCGGTGAAAGTAATCACAAAAGACATAAAACGCGATACATCATAATGTCATCAGAGCGCCCTATCCTTCATCGGCGTTCTTTAAGGGCAGAGAAGGCAAGTATACGGTCGATTGGAGAAGGGGAGACATTAATAAACGGTAATCGGATTCTCGATTATATTCCTTTATATTAAATTAAGATTCCGGTGCAATTGACAGATGTAGTATTAAAATAATACTCACAAAGAGTCCCACGGGTTATTGTCATCAAGTTATTTGTTTTTTTTTTGTATAAATGACCATGAAATTGAGTGCGAATATATATATACATTTGTACAGCCCAAGTGATCCTTGCCCCGTCCCGTCAATCAGTACAGCATAATACCCAAAGAGCTCGGAACCTCGCGAAATGCGGGCTTGATGAACGCCTTTGCCAAAACCTTCGAGTGACATAAATAGTTGAGGGATTCTCTCAGTTTTCAGTAACCGTAATTAATAAGTTCATACATACCTATTAGGGTATGAGGGTGGGCAGGTAAGGTATGAGGGTAGGTACATTCAGGAGAGAGAGGTATTTTATCTTACCTTTATCTTGATTAACGGTTTTAAATTTAATGTATTACATAAAATGATAAGTAGTTATACGTTTTACCTTAGCATGAGTTTGCATCTACTAAACACAAACCCTATTAGGTTTATTAATACAAAGAAATCTCAAAAACTTGGTGGATTTTAGAAACTGACTTAAATATCAATAAAAAAACCGGCCAAGTGGAAGTCATCTTAAAATTTATTATATTCTGTTTTTTAGTATTTGTTGTTATAGCGGCAACAGATATACATCATCTGTGAAAATTTAAAAAAAAAATCTAGCGTGACGGACGTAAAGCAAAGTGTTAGTAATAGGGTTCTTATTTTACTCTTAGGGTACGGATCCCTAAAAACAGTAAAACTACTAATTTTAACTAGAAGATGCATGATGATGGATAAATAGGTTGGTTCAGTGCAAGCGAATAGAGCGGGATCCTAAGTCTGTGGTTCAGTATAATGTGGAAGTTAAGAACGGACTCATAAAATACTCATAAACCATATTTTATGATACATTTACGAGCTATTTTTAATGATACTCATTGGTTTTCTGTTGTGTTAAAACGCTGAACAAATAACTTGAATGAACGGTTGTACCAGTTGGTAGTTGAGACTCGAAGGTCAAAGATTATTTTTAATTGACTGATTTATTCAACACAATCTTTTTGGAACTAAGTATCACATCCTAAACTGTCAGTCATGCTGAACAAGCAGGTCTTTAAGTCTGTAGAGTCGTCATTACACTTGATCCGATTTACCTATAATTGGAAATCAGATATGTAGGGAACCAGGGGTATAACGGACTACCAGAGTAAAATCACCCCTCTTCCATGCATGTTTGTAGGCTGAGATAATAATAAAACTCATTCACCGAGCCAAGGTTCTGTAGTTAGACTGGTCGGATTTTTGATTTAGGGCTTCAACTACCCCTAACGACTGCCATAGATGTTCGTATGACAACCGGGACCGACGGCTTAACGTGCTCTCCGAGGCACGGAGGGGTCTCAGTGTCTTAAGAAATGGTCACCCATTCTAAGACCGGCCTGACTAGATGTTGCTTAACCCTTGCAATGTGTTAACATTGTCAGTTACCACTAGACCACGAGCCCCCATGAGATAATACATAGATAGACAAGACCATGAGATAATAATAAATATAAATATGTTAGGACAATTCACACAACGCCATCTAGTCTACTAAGTAGAGCTTGTGATATGAGTACTAGATGAACTGATATAAATACTTATATACATTGTTTTGTAAATACATACATATTATACATAGGAAACATCCAGACTTCGGTACAAACGTATCTGTCATTAAACAAAGTTTGTCCCGACCGGGAATCGAAGCCGAGACTCCGGCATCGAAACCGGATGCACTACCGACCACCACGCCACCGAAGCAGTCTTAGAGCCTCTAAAGAGGCCGGTATTTAGAGTCAACATTATACTTGGTACCATTTATAATTGGAAATTGGACAGGTAGGGGAACCCAGGGCTCCCATGTATGTTTGTAACCTAAGACCCTCTAGAGAGGCCGGTATTTAAAGTAAACATTTATACGAGTAATTGGAAATCAGACAGGTAGGGGAACCCGGGGCATAACTGTGTTAAATGAACTGTCATTGTTTTTATTACTATGTGCAATTATGTAACACACACACACACACATATATATCACGCCTATATCCCCGAAGGGGTTGGCAGAGGTGCAGTTTTCATCAAATAACCGGAGAGTTTTATGATTGTCGTAACTTTACTTTTATTACGGCTTATAAATACCCGAAATAAATTACCCTTTTTTGCGTAATTATAATTTCTACCTAAGTTAAGAATTACAAGTTGATTATCTTGTGCTAAGTTTAAGGCCATTTTTTTTTAAATATATTGCTCGTGTGAAATTATTTTAGTTCCCAATTCTCGCGGGAACACATTCCCGGGATAAAAAGTAACCTATATTACACCTTATTACATCAGCTATCTGCCTGTGAAAGTCCCGTTAAAATCAGCCCAGTCGTTCTAGAGATAAGTAGGAACAAACAGGCAGACAAAAAATTTAAGAATTGCATTTTATGTGAGTGTCGTGAATATCCCTCCGGACGGGAGGGATGGGAGGTAGTGGGGGCCAAGAAGAGGAAGACGAAGGCCGCCAAGAAAGCGGCCAAGAAAGTGGCCAAAGCCGCCGCGGCGAAGGCGCCGAAGAGGCCCCGCGCTCCTCGCTCCACAGCCGTCGTCCTTACGGTGACGACGGAGGGTGTGGAGAGGGGTGTGGGGTACGCTGATGTCCTGAGGACCGTGAAGTCCTCAGTCAACCTCTCAGCCCTCGATATCCAGGGGGGTCTCCGGTGCAAGACGACACGCACCGGGGCTCGCCTCCTCGAGGTCTCCGGCGCCTCCAGCGGCCCTAAAGCTGACGCCCTAGCAGCGCAGCTTAGGGACGCGCTGGACGCAGAAGCCGTCCGCGTCACCAGGCCCACCAAATGCCCTGCATTGCGCATCACGGGTCTGGATGACGCGGCCACGACGGAGGAAGTAATCTCCGCCGTCGTGGAGGCGGGCGGCTGCCCCCGTGACCAGGTGAAGGCTGGAGACAACTCCTTCGGCTCTACTGGTCATGGGATGACAGTCGTCCAGTGCCCCGTCGCGGCGGCACTGAAAGTGACGGACGGACGAAGCCTCCTCGTAGGGGGCTTCCTAAAGGCGCAGGTGCACCTCCTTCGTGCCCGGGAAACCAGATGTTTCCGGTGCATGGTGGTGGGGCACGTCGGAGTGCAGTGCACAGCGGAAGTCACCGTGGGCGATCGGTGCTTCCGCTGCAGCCGGCCCGGTCACAAGGCAAGTGCCTGTGATGCCCCGCCTCGCTGCTTTAGATGCGAGGCGGAGGGCAAAACTGCGGAACACCGGGTCGGCAGCACAACCTGCGCCGCCTCGAGGCCAAAGCCTCGTCCGTCCGCTGAGAGCGGTGGGGGTGCCGCTACTGCACGGCCAGATGTTTCTCGGCGGGATGCTGATATGGACGTCCATTAATGTCTGACGCCCATATCCGCATCCTGCAAGTGAATTTGAACCGCTGCCGCGCTGCTCAGGATCTTCTGTACCAGAGCATCCGGCAGTGGTCCATAAACTTGGCGGTGGTCGCCGAGCCGTACTACGTCCACCCGGGAAGCCCGGTGGACGAGGACGGCTCGGCCTGTTTTATCTTCGGGGGGTCCGCCGCAGACAACTCGCGCCTTGCTATCATTGCAAGGGGCCGCGGGTGTGTTGCGGCGGAATATGATGGGTTGGCAGTCGTGGCCACCTACATCTCGCCGACACTGGACGAGACTCAGTTTGAGCTATGGCTCACTGAGCTCGACGTCGTCTTCACTGCGTGCCGTCCTCGCCCTGTCCTGCTCCTGGGAGACTTCAACGCCTGGAGTGAGGCGTGGGGCTCCCGGGAAACCAGGGACAAGGGGAGGCTTCTTGAGGACTGGACCAGAACACGTGGTCTGGAGGTCCTCAACCGGGGGAATGTCGCCACCTTCTGGCGGCGGGGGACCAGCTCGGTCGTGGACGTATCGTTCGCGACCTCTGCCCTCGCCACCCGTATTACTGGCTGGCACGTGGAGGAGGGTGAGGAGACGCACTCGGACCATCGGTACATCCGATTCGATGTCGTCCCCCCACCAGACCTCCCACAGCCGGTAGAAAATCCCCCGGATCCGCGTTGGGCACTTCACCATCTGGATCGGGAGGCTCTCCTGGAGGCATCCATCGTGCAGGCCTGGATACCGGCACCGGACCGGCCTGCCGATGTGGATGCCGAGGCGGAGTGGTTCAGGAGAGCCATGTCGCAAATCTGTGATGCGGCGATGCCTAGGGTTACACCCAGACCGGCAAGGAAGTAGGTGTACTGGTGGTCGCCGGAGATTGCACAGCTGCGCGCAGCATGCATCTCCACCCGCCACCAGTACACCAGGTTTCGCCGGAGGCATCGCCGCCCAGACGACGCGGCAACCCGAGAGGCGGAGCTTTATCAGGCTTACAGGGAGGCTAAAGGTAATCTCCAGGAGACAATAAAGCGGGCCAAGACGGCGGCCCGCGAGGAGCTCCTGGAGACCCTGCAGCAGAACCCATGGGGGCGCCCGTACCTACAGGTCAGGGAGAAACTCCGACCTAGGGCGCCCCCACTGACCCAGAGTCTCCAGCCGCAGCAGCTGGAGCGGGTCATGGGCTCCCTGTTTCCGACGAGCGCGGAGGAGCACGTCCCTCCGCGCATGGCTCCGTCTCTGCCCGACGCGGATAGCATCAGTGAGGACGACGTACCCGAAGTCAGGGTGGGGGAGCTAGGTGCGGCAGTACTCCGGCTTAAACGCCGGAAAACCACTGCCCCCGGACCCGACGGCATTCCTGGCCGTGCATGGGTCCTGGCCCTCGAAGAACTCGGGCCTCGACTGATGGGGCTCTTTAGCGCATGCCTCGAAAGGGGCCAGTTTCCCAAGGTGTGGAGGACGGGGAAACTGGTCCTGATTCGTAAGGCGGGGCGGCCGATGGACTCACCGTCCGGATACCGGCCGATCGTGTTGCTCGACGAGGTGTGTAAGCTCTTTGAGCGAATTATCGCGGAACGCCTCGTCGAGCATCTCTCGACGGTGGGGCCAGACCTGGCGGACAACCAGTACGGTTTCCGTCGGGGACGCTCCACCGTGAGCGCGATCATGCGCGTCAAGAGCCTGACGGAGGAAGCAGTCTCACAGGGCAAGGTGGTGGTGGCGGTGTCTCTTGACATCGCCAACGCGTTCAGCACCTTGCCATGGAGCTGCGTTAGGGAGGCGCTCGTGTATCACGAAACGCCTCTCTACCTCCGTCATATTGTCGGGGCCTATCTCTCGGAGAGGGCCATAGCTTTCCCCAGCTGGCTCGGGCCAGCTCGGCGAGATGTGTCGTGCGGTGTTCCGCAGGGGTCGGTCCTGGGGCCGCTTCTGTGGAATATCGGCTACGACTGGGTGCTGCGGGGTGCGTTGCCTGAGGGCGTCGGCGTAACGTGCTACGCCGACGATACCCTCGTCACGGTGCGGGGTGCAACGTACCAGGAGGCAGCACTCAAGGTCACGACGGGTGTTGCTCAAGTCGTGGGTCGGATACGGCGGCTGGGACTGGAGGTGGCCTTGCACAAGTCCGAGGTTCTGTGTTTTCACAGACCTCGGAACGGTCCACCTGAAGGTTCCAGCATAAATGTGGGAGGCGTTAGCATCGGCATCAAGCCCTCGATGAAGTATCTAGGGATCGTACTTGATAGCCGATGGAACTTCGGACCACATTTCCGAAGTTTGGTCCCCAAGGTGACACAGGCATCGGTCGCGCTTTCGCGACTGATGCCCAACCTAAAGGGACCCAACGCTTCCTGCAGGAGACTGTACCTGGGGATCGTGCGGAGTATGGCCCTATACGGGGCTCCCGTATGGGCGGCGCGGTTGACGACCAACAACTCAACGCTCCTTAACAGACCGTTGAGGACCTTGGCCGTCAAAACAATAAGGGGCTACCGCACGATCTCCGGAGAGGCTGCATGTCTCCTAGCCGGGACCCCTCCATGGGATCTGGAAGCGAGAGCCCTTGCGTCATTGTTCCAATGGCGCAAGGAGGCGCTGGAGCGGGACCACAGGCCTGCGTCTCGAGAAATCGATGACCGGCGGTCCCAACTCCGCCAGGATCTCATGGAGTCATGGAGGGTAAGACTTGAGCAACCCAAGTGGGGTGCCACCATCATCGCGGCGGTGAGACCGATCATGGACGATTGGCTGCAGAGGCAGCATGGTGACCTCACGTATCGTGCGACGTAGATCGTTACCGGGCATGGATTCTTCGGTAGCTATCTGTTTCGCATCCATCGTGAGGTCACACCCCGGTGTCAACACTGCGAGGTTTCCGACGACGACACCGCACTCCACACGTTGGTGGAGTGCTCAGCGTGGGCGAGTCAGCGCCGGGACCTCGTAGTGGGTCTGGGCGTGGATACCCTCTCGCTGGAGACCATGCTTCAAGCCATGGTCTCCAGCGGGAGTAGGTGGAACGCGGCCGTGTCCTTCTGCGAGCAAGTCGTGCTCGCGAAGGAGGCGGCCGAGAGGGAGAGGGAGCGTGCCCTCCCCGCCGAGTTCCGTAGTCAGCGGCGAGGCCGCCGCAGACTCATCTACGCCCAAGACCATCGACCATGATCGGGGCCTGAGGACGGCGGGATCGCCACCCGTCGTCCTTACAGAAGCAGGCTAAAAGGGTTGCGTGCTGCGGGGCCTTTGCCCCATAGCACGCAACCAGATTCACTCATTGACGCGGGATAAAACCCTACCCCAACGACGCGGGATTCTCATCCCGACCCAACCCCCGCAGAGACCACAGAGGTGGTCAAAGTTCGCCGGGCGCCACTGGAAATACGTTCTGCTTGTAACCAGAGACGCCCGGCAACGGACGTTAAAGCGGCCGCGGCCTTGGTCGCGGAACTAAAAAAAAAAAAAAAAAGTGTCGTGAATATACTTTCATATGCATTTTGTGAAAAGCTGTTCATTTGAAATTACACACAGGCTTTTCAATTTTTTTTATCTGTTTGAATTTGCCCTAAGGTGTACGTTACGCCCCGCGTTCCCCTATCTACTTCCTTGTTTGAGACAAACAGCACTGACCGAACATTCTCATGCTTTGAAATTGTTAGCACTTTAGTGAAGTGTAATAAATAAGTAATAATAAATATTTTTGGACATTATCACATAATGTCATCTAGCCTAAATTAAGCTAATGTAAGCTTGTGCTATGGGATCTAGACGACTGATAAACATACTTATATATATATGTCTAAATACATACATATTATATATAGAAAACACCTATACTCCGAAACAAACAATTGTGGTTCCCACAAATAATTTAATTCGACCCGGAATCGAACCTGGGACCTCAGGGCCGGCAGTCTCATACTCATACAACTGCGCCACCGAGGCAATTCTATTCAATGGATTCCAGAACATTCCCAAACAATATTATGCAGTGCCTCTCCTTGGGGAAGAAGGGGCAGTAGAATATTAGTTCTTGTAATATTATCAAAGAAATGAGTATTATGTACGTACGTAAATTAAAAACTCATTTTTAGGCACTCGCAAGCTAAAGAGCGTCAATTTTTTATTATTTCGCCTGAAATATTGTGGTTGGCTTTTAAGGCTGAATGCCTTAGCTGTAATAAGGCCTAATATATCATCTCCTTTGTAACTCGCGGTAGAAAAAACTCGCATTAAGAAAATATCTCTTGAAAGGTATATTGAGCCCTGTGTAGGTAAACTAAGGGTTTGAACGAAACACGTGACCATGCGGTTTTGGCACACGAGCACGAGCAACGCAAAATTCTTTTTAACCAGGATATAAAAGTCAGAATGGGATTGATTGTTAGGTTTCCCGGAGTGTAGAGATTGTAGGTATACTATGTAACATCGGTCCTGACTCTTGGAATATACGTTTATTATGGCGATTATAGTGTGTGTTAAGCTAAAAGTCAATGACACCCGCTTTACTTTTTACAGCTCTTACGCTTGTTGTATATGCACATATCTTAAGGATATACTTAATATCAATTTCGAGGTCTTCCGCAGCTGTGGTGTTGGTAGCTCAGTTAGTCACAGTGTTCTCTTTTCAACTGGTGCTGGTTCAAATCCTGCCTAGACTTCCCAGTTAGCTATTAAAAATAACATATTTTTATGATATTTTATTACTTCTTAAAGCTGTGGGGTACCTAATTATCTCGTTATTGTATAGTCTAAATAGTAATTTGTATAAAACCCGTACAACAAATTAACTACTTAGATACATCAATATTGTGACGTCAAGTTGTCCACTATCGATTAAGTCATTAGGTATATCTTCTACCCAATCCGTTATAATGGATTTATTACAATAAAAGCCGAACTTAACGTGGTGAGACGGAAAGCATTACATACACGCAAGCATTAGGCATTTGTATTACCGTCCAGCATTTTTAACCGACTTAAAGAAATAAAGAGCTTTCTCAATTCAACCGTATTTTTTATGTTTGTATGCTATTTCCAGATTGTAGATATTTCCAAGGGGGTCCCATTATAAGGAAACCAGGATCTGATGATCGGAACCCGGAAAAATAGAGGGGAACCTTAACAAATTGTAAAGGCGACTAGTGCATTTGTTAATTTTTTCATTAGGTTTTATAAAATACTACCATTTAATGAAGGTGTGGAGTCGATCTGATGATGGAGCCGAAAGCCAGTCGAGGTAATTCATCAACAACTAGGAATGTATAGTTTAAATGCCACGCATGAGGTGCATGCGTTGAGTCCCGCAGGGTGTAGCGATAAGTGCAGGAGTTCCTATTGTGCGTGTTGTTACGAGTATCTCGGCAGCGAACGCAACGAATAGGTAACAAACAGTTTAAGGTATTTGCAAGAGTCAAGAGGAACATGACCTACGGTTGCCTTATCTTTAGAAAGGTCGGAAAATATCACCGCGATGGAACTCATTGTATTGAATACGTTTCCACGCTTAAATTTGTACCTATTTACCCTTATTTTGGAAGATTGTGACTTAAGCAAACAGAAAAACACTCTTTGTTGTGAAAAAGGGTTTTTATCAACTGTACTCACTTGACTAGTTTTGTGATATGATTGTTGTTGATTCAACAAATATTATTTTAAGTGTTATGTTTTGTTGAAGAGTGACAGCCCTATAACTGGCGAGACCCAGAATTCACCCTAGATATACAGGGTTATCATAAATTATAAACCCATTTTGAAATTTAAATATTTTTAAAGTACAAATTCAAAATGAACTATTTCTAAGGAGAAAATTTGAAAGTTTTTCTTTTGGCGAGCAATAATGCTCTCTCTCTATTCTATCAGTTGTGCATATGATGTCCTGTCTCTACATTTCAGTGGGACTACTTCTTATGGGGATATATTGAGGAAGTTGTTTACGTCCCACCTCAACGTACACACTCAGTAAAAGTTTAACTTTAATATCTGAGGGCAGTGTTCACTAGGTATTTTGTTGAGAATCCTCTCGAACTCTTTGAGGTTATAATATAATGTACTACGTAGGAACATCAATATTAATCTCTATGCTCGAACTACTCTTTCTTGTAGACTTTCAAGTTTCATAGTTACATTTCTTCACCGCATTGTTTGCTTTACGCTTGAAGATCGGGCTCTTGAAGTCTAGAACGCTATTACTAGGTCAAATTGATTACCACTTACCTCCACGATGGCTGTCAAATGGTTCAAGTAGTCCGTTTCGGTGGAGATGAGCTCGCGGATCATGGACTGCCTCGCTTGTTCACTTGGCGACAGGGCTGCGATAGAAACTTGATATTAATAACAAGTAGATCTATCTCTATTTATATTTAAAGAATTTTCAAATCCGTGCAATAGTCCTTTGCAATAGTTTCAAAATTAACGCTCGCTAAAAGTAAAGTGAAACAATAAGAGTATATATATATATATATATATATAAATTTAGTAATGACGTTATAAGTTGATAGTAAAACTTTTAAAGTTAAAGTTTATTTTGGTCTTTTTAGCGTATTTAAATAAAAGTTTGTTTTAAAAAGATTTTTTTACCTTTGATAATTTTTTTTCGAGTTGGCGCTTATAAAACCCTTTCATTTGATACCCATATTGTAGAAGTGCAAGTGTACGAGTAGTGTCATCCAAACCGAATGTGTATACAAAATTTCAAGTCAATCGGTAAAGGAAATCTGCTTCAAAATTGAGTTGCAAGATTCCACCCGAACAAACATAATACATACAAACTTTGTAAGTTAAATAAAAACTCGCAAAATATATCCCATTTGCATTAAAAAATACTGTAAGTTATTTGTGTTAGGTATTTTATTCCTTTGCGAGACCTGTAGTCTGTACCGGGGACGAAACGCTTTGTTGTAGGTACACTTGTGTTTTAATTAAAAAAATGAACAAATAATTATGTAACTAGATAATAATAGTCTCGCTACGAGGAGGTGAGTGATAAAAATGAATACTCATTTTTTTTTATAAAACTGTTACCTTTACCTATTGTCTCGTGTTGTGACTCTATAAGATCCAAGAGAACGTACAGGTATCTACCTATTTAGAGTCCTCCTACCTATTTAGAGCTAAGATATCCAAGTACATATTCTTATTCTAACTAAAATATTACTTAATGAATACAATTAACGGTTACCTCACTCGACTGAATTTAAATTATTGATACCTATTACTAATTAATAAGTAACCATTGGATAACATTTGAATAATTAATGGTTCATATGTTAGAACCTGGTCAGGAAACTTAAAATGTGACTATATGACATATAAGCTACGTAGAAAGTGTTATGCAGGTTATACTTTAATGTACTGCCAATTAAGGTTGATATTCAATCACCATTAAAAAATGCAAGAGCCATTATTCGCCCAATTGGTATTCGACCTTGAACAACACCCACGGAACGAAATATGGCTGCCCTAAATCCTTAATTACACCGAAGATTACGGATACATTCAGTGTACTTCGCCAATCCAAATAGTTGCCTAGATATATACGTCCAAGACGCTCCCAAAATACTCATTAATTTTATAGTGGTTGTATTAATCATTGACGTCATAAAAACTGCTTAACGACCTGTGATCTTTACGTGCGGTATACGTGAATATAATATCCTAACATTTTTTCCTTCTGCATGCAAGTTCATCACTAAAAATAAATAAATTTCGTCAAGCGTTTTATATCTTTTAGGAGGTCAGCTGATTGGTGATCCGGTAACATGTCGAACCGCAGTAACTTCGGAACCGAGTATAACTACTGTTTATATTAAGAAAGCAGGACTTAAACGCGTTATTTACCTTAGACTGGTGTGACGTTTCGACCTAGATATATCGGGTTGTGGTCACAGGCTGATATAGGCAGCTAGTGACCACAGCGCGTTAAATAATATAAACATAGTGAGTTTGGAACGTGCAAGTCTAAACACAAGTATAGGTAGGTACTACTATTTGTTGCACAAGGATATTTAACTTCATTACATAGGTCTCAATATAGGTACCTACTTGCGATTTATGTGGGTGCACGTGTCGTTGGTAAGCGTTACTATAACATAATCATAACCATTACTTATGAAAAATGTAGGAAATTTGTTTATTTATCCTGTCTGAAGAAATAATATGAATATGACCCGGGTATTTGACGACTATTTACAATAAGAACTGCGGTAGTAATTTTGTAAGAATGCGGTGTAAAAGATTATAAACGCAATTAACTTTATTGATCACAGATAGTCTAAGCTTAAATTTGGGCCAACATATATACCTAAATAAGTTTATTTAAAAACCCGAGTGCAGGAACTAAGTATGGTCATATTACTCTATTCCAAGGGTAAAACTGCGGGAGTTAGCTAGTGTGAAATAAATCATTAACTCAATATTATCCAGTAGCTTTCGCTATAAAGTTTCGAAGCGTACGATATTATTTTGGATTAGTTTTTCATCTCTCTAAACTAACAAGGGTGCATCCTTGTTAGTTTAGCCATGTATTCATCTCTTGAGCGTCGCTGAGTACACGCGCGCCACGATCACAACTCTTCTTTGTCGATACGTTGAGCCGATTTAGGGCTTCGTGTAATCAAACATAGGTAGAACCTATACCTTATCTATATGGGAGATGCGTATAAAATATGATCCCTCGAGGTAATGATCTCCCATCGTATGTCAGTGGCTATTAGAGCCATCTACCCAAATACTTTAAAAAAATCATCCCTGCAACATTACCAGTAGCACAGAATAGGGAATAGTACTTACATACAGAACTTGCACTCCGACATTCATTAAAGCACATTCTTTTGTTTACAGAGAATATAATTCGAACGTTAGGGTTGACAGGAGAGTACCAGCATAATTTGACCAATAATTATGACGTTAATGCCTCAATATCAACTCTATGGTCAATGCCGTATCACAAACAAGAGACAACCCTTACTGACTTACAACTTCAAGTTGTCGCAAGGCAAGTGACATAGGCCTGCCACTAAGCTTTTCGAGTATCTTGGTAAATGGTAGTGTCATCACTTAGGTATCGTGATTTTATTACAACAATATTACTTTGTGTGCTTTTAATCAATGATTAGTGTATCTTTCGAGTTTTATTACTTTCTACATGTTAAGATTTATTGAATTGTTGTTTCATTGTCGTTCTTCATTGACGTTCAGCTTTAAGTATACCTACATAGTTACTTAGTTTGAATATCGTGCGTGGTATTTAGACAGGGAACACCCAAATACTCCGAAAAACTTTATTCCGAATTTTGATGTTCCGATTTTCAAAAGTCCGAATTTCATAATACCTAAGAATTGTAATGTCTATTATTAAAAATCACGAAACGTATTTTACCGAAAGTCATTAATGCGATTTGTAAGTTTCCGATTTTCAAATGTTCGAAGAGTCAAATGCTCGAAGGGTTCTCGGTCCGAAACACGACATTCTGATTTTTAATACTTCGACGGATTTTAATACTTCGACGGATTTTTAATACTTCGACGGATTTTTAATACTTCGACTTTTAATATGTAGCGACGCGCTAGTCGCATTATAGACCGTCCAGAGGTAACGGGAAGCCTTGAGCCGCTAGCTCAGCGCCGAACAATCGCATCCTTAGCCGCGTTCTACCGTATTTACCACGATGCGTGTTCTGAAGAGCACTTCAACCTGATCCCACCCTCTCCCTTCCGATCCCGAACAACGCGTGGCGGGCAGAGATGTCACTCTCATACCATGGAAACCGTCTTCGCGAGAACCGAACGTTTTAAACGTTCGTTTCTCTGCCGAACGATAGTCGCTTGGAACGCCCTGCCAGCGCACGTGTTTCCTCCAACATATAACCCTGGGTGCTTTAAGCGAAGCATGAAGTTTTCACATTACTGGGTCGTCAAGTTGAGGGCCACTCTCCATAGTATTCCTGTGTACTATGAGAGTCGCCCACAATCGCCAGACGTCGCCATAGCTTACCATCAGGCGGGTGGCGTCAATTTGTCGACCTATGTATAACATGTTTGTTCTACAGAATTTAGTGACAGAAAGAAATCGCTGCAGAACCAACTTCACGCAGTCTGGTCTGGGAGTCTGGAATGGGTAGAAGTGGATTAGGTTAGGTTAGAACTGTGTCCACAACAGAGCGCGAGCCGAGCGAGCGAAGCGAGCGTTCCGCGGCAGCGGCCGGGCGTAGCGCCGGAAATGATCTGTAGGTATTATATAAAAAATTTGGGAAACATACTTTGGCATGTGACTAGGGAAACCAAATATTTTTATTCGAAACAAAATGTTTTCCGAAACATTTTGTTTCGAAGTTGTATTGTTGATGTTTCGAAATATCATTAAGTCGGACTTTTTGTTATTCGATCTATTGAAGCTCGGTATTTTGAGAGTAGTAATTATAAACGTTAGGAATATTGAAATTAAGGAATTATAAAAATTGGAATAATGATCAATCGGAGTTGTTAAATTCGGAATTTTGAACCTATCGGAATTATGAAAATCGATATTTTGAAATTCGTATTTATGACTGACGGAATAAAGTTATTCGTTTTATGTAGTGTACCCATTTAAACAATATATAAATAAAAAAAAACACAAATGAAATAACTTAAAAATGAGTAATATTTTTATAAGTAGGTATATAAAAACCTAGTACTGTAATACATTGCCGGGCGCCACTGGAAATTATCTGTGTGCTAACCAGAGGCGCTCGGCAATGAACTTACTCATGAGCGAAAGGAATTAAAAAGAATAGTATTATGATACACAACTGGTAAGTATACTTAGTTAAAGTTTTCTTCAGACATCTCCATTTTCTTTGTTTGCACCATTATTGCAAACATTTTGTTGAAATAACAAGAGTTACTAAATATAATAGGTATTGTCATCTGTGGCATCTTTACCTTCCGTGGGCATCTTTACCTAATACCCCACACTAGTTCAATATAATTTTATCTGTGACAGTAGGTAGTTTCTGTTCAATATAATTTTATCTGTGACAGTAGGTAGTTTCTGTTCAATATAATTTTATCTGTGACAGTAGGTAGTTTCTGTTCAATATAATTTTATCTGTGACAGTAACTGTGGCGTAACTTTAGACATATTTTATTTTTATTTATCCATTTACTTAGGTACACAAAACAAAAAACAATACAAACATTAATAAAATACATAACTTAACAAGGTTCAGTTCCAAATTGAGTTCCTAAACATGTGTACTCAACATGATCAATAATGTAGGAAATGAATAGTCTAAAGTGGAATCAAAGATACCAAATACTAATAAAAAAAACAGATAGAAACAAAAAATAACAAGTATTCCTAAAATTTAAATGCTTTAACTTAGACATAAGTTTCTTTGTATTGCGCTTAATATTGGTAGATTTTGTAATAAATAATGGTATCCCAAAAAGTTAATTACAATAAATGTTCAAAAATATGGTAACATTGCCACAGTTGACGGTAACAATGATAAACAAACATCAGCTGCTTTTGTGTAAGTATTACAATATACATAATTATAAATACATACTAAAAATATTTAAATTACAAAATATTGTTTAATAAATCCTCCACATGTTCGTGCGAATGTTAACGCTGGGAACCTTTTTGGTGAATCGCTTGATCTGTGGACAATGTCTCCGCATAATTGAAACTTGTTGTGACTGAACAAATATTAGTCAAGACTCAAGTTACAATCGGCTTAAGGATAATTTTCGATAAATTACTTGTAAATATTGTTGGTTGGAATTACAATGACATTGCGTCAATCACATTGTTATGTTATTAGATTCCTATCTGGCAATATTGTTTTGTTTTAGTTTAGTTCAGAAATTCGAAGTTTGGTTTGAAATAGGTCTGACTTATCAGTACTCTACAATCACTTTATATGACGATTACTTTTTCCCATCATCGGGCTTTAATGAAAGAAAGCCTATTTCCTTTTATTTCCTTTTGAGAAAATGGAACAGTCGCTGATGCAAGTCCAATCGCTCTAGCGATTCACACTTGTTGAGCTTAGTCAGACCGACCGATAATCTTATCAAAAAATAAATCAATAATATGATAATGAAAGATCCTTTCTCATTTTTGATTAACTACCGAACGCCCGCAGACACATTATATTAAATGAAATGATTTATTTATTTGTATAGATCACTGAATGGCTCTTACAAACGTCAGTAGGTCCTTAAAATAAAAAAAATGTCATTGCTTCTATATTTACATGTACTGCCAGATTCGCAAAGCAATAAGTAGAATCGAGAGAAAGAACCTGGCAATAAAACTCTCGGTCACTCTTTTTCAATAATTAACTCATTTAAGTAAACATTTTCTTAAGACTAAATGTGGACGAATGTACATTGGTCCCGTGTCAAAATAAAAAAGGGCGTGTATAATGCATGCAGTTCCAATGACATACTTGCATGTAATTACATACTTAAACCTTAGTCGTAAGGCTACGTTCACTTTGGATGCGATTAAGTACGAATTTCCCAAATAATACCCTTCTGTATGTTACAGTTTTTATAAACTAGTAGTCAATCATAAAAATATTAAAAACCAAATATTATGTATCATGTTAAATGGGTACGAAACATTGTAACAGTAGTAATATTGCGTACGTTTATAAACTGGAACAAACTCTTCGGATTTTTCAGTTAAGGCGACACACGTATGCCGACCATTTAATATACCTACATTTACCAGGAATCTAATATTAAAAATGGAATAAATTATCGTGTCTGCCAAATAATTACACCATATTAGGTACCCCAAGTATACACAGACGGCTAAAATTACGAAAATTTATCCACATTATGATATACACTACCGTAAAAACCCGTTTTAGTTATAACGCGTTGTAACTATTAAAAATAATAATAAAGGACACTGGTCCTTTCTGGCCCATGACGGCCATCAATGAAGTGTCATTTGAAAGACGAGGTATTTTAGAACAAAGAATGTTCAAGGAGTACTATGAAAAAGCATTTGTGAAAAAAGTTATAGAAAAAATACTATTTTAATCAATGTTAATTACTTATTCTGTTATTACCCAGACAGTTAAATATTTGTAAAATATGTAATTTTTATGTTTATTTATGTCATTTTATTGTTAACCATGACAATATAATGTGAAAAAAAAACCAATTTTTTTTTGTTTGAAGGTTTTCATAAAAATGAAAACCTTCCGTGTGTAAAACAGGCCTCAAAAAAGAATAACCGCCGTTTCACATTCATATTTATTTATATTTTTGTATGGGTTATAAGATAATCAACCCATTATAACTTTTTATGCAAACAAGTTACAGAAATAATCTTTTGTGGGCTCTTATTGTATACATAATTGACTACTTAAAAATATATAGTATGGCTGTGGCCGTCGCTATAAATTTTTACCCATTGTTCTTTATTTATTTCGGCCTTGCATCCATAAGTGCGTTGTATCTAACATTATTAGCATGCATGCGCAGCCTTAAGTGTTTCGCTATTCAATTTTGCCGCGGCGGCGTTGCGTATAAAAATAATATATGTTAGCGGTTCCGGCCGGGGAGCGGATTTCCGCCGCTCTACTTGGTACTTGGGCATTCCTACAATGGTTTTGGTGACCCTCTACCTATCTAAACCCACGGTACGAAGGCCACGCTTCAATAAAACTTAACTTATATTTTCATAACTTAAGTAGGTAGGTTAACAAACTTAGAAAATGGCAGGTATGTTATGTATGAATTTCCAACCAGTATATGTATTCAGTCGTGATTTAATTCATAAATATATTGTCTAAGAAAATTTAAAAAATATCAAAAACATAATTCGTCCTAAACTCTACCGAAGCTAGCGCAAAGGTGCCCAGAACGCTAGCTGCATTACCCCGCTGGATGGCAATGGCCAATCTTTGCACCAGGTACACCCCGGAGAGAGAGTAAGAAAAGAAAGAAAGAAAGAAACATTTCATTAGTACATAGTGCCCACACAATACAACATAACAATACACACAAATCGCATTGCGGATTGGGCAACATACTTCCAAACTACAACCACAACTGACGCGCGATTAATAGTGTGACACACAATTGTACCAAATGGGTGTCCAGTTCAGCATGTGCCAGGTAGAATCCTGGCGCTGATTTTTAACTGGAACCCAATTATTGGTCTGTGACTCACCGATGCCGAACCCCCGATGCCTAGACCGTCTCTAGTCCGTCTAGATAATCCCTAGATAGTCCCTAGTCACCTGTCCTTCTATGCCTGGTAAAAACATTATGACCTTATATACTTTTGCACTAAGTATATTTTACTTTAATGAATGCTAAGGGGTCCTTAACATCTCCATCACCTGGAGACGTACGAAACTCTGGCAAGAATAGCCTGGCCCCGGATTTGGACAAATAGCGACAGGTGAATGCAATGAAGGCCCAATTGCGCCCATTCGGGGATGAAGGCGTGACTTAATGTTGTTCGTGTGTTTACTTATAATCTCCTAAATACTGGAGCACAGGGAAACCGTCATATCTGTTCGATATGTTATGTTTTTTTAGAATACTAGCTTTCGCAAACACTCTTCAATATACTCTTCAATGTGTTAACCGTAATGAATAGTCTTCTTAACACCTATTAACCTTTGCCGAAGTCCCATGGGTTACCGTCCTCGCCTGACCTGCCATTCTTTTGTTTACTATTTTCATCACCTCAACCTGTTCTTTAGATTATGACATTAAACGACTTGCTTGCTAACATTTTGCTTTTAATCGTGCCTTCAAAATTTCTTTGATAAATTATATTATAATAAGTAAGTAGAGATATAAGTTGTGTTCAACAAATCTTAATACACTCTATTACCTACTAGTGATTCGCCCCGGCTTTCCACGAGTAGAACAGTAAAACTCGAAGCATAGCAGGGGTATAGGGGTTTAGCCGTATTCCACTTATTTTTCCATATTGTGTACACTAAGGCACTTTTCCTGTCAAGCGTTTTTTCACCGTCCGCAATGCGTGTGCATGTCAACGTCAAATCAGTTCGCGACGAGCCCCGTTACTATAGCAACCATCGTGCATACCTACGCATTTCATAATAGTATGAAATTTGAAACTGAAATCGACACGCAATGCGGGCGAGATCCGCTCGTTCTAGTGGAAAAACGCTTGACAGGAAAAGCGCTCACTTATTTGTTTGTTTGTTGTGTATTTCACCCGCCAACTGCAGGTTACGTAAGTTTGGTTCGCGAGGTTTAGGTATAACAATATCGATCGCAAAGTACCGTTTGCCCAGTTATCGAGTGGCCTCGTCGTGACAACGAGTCGTACCTCAAGTCCTCATTGACAGAAGTAAGGCGTTGGTTACTTACCTAAGTAACAACGAACAAAACGTCAACAGTTCAGTTGGCTGATAGGTATCAGCCAACTGAACTGTTGACGTTTACAAATGGTTATTAGTAATTTTTATCAGAGACTTATACCAGTCTTATAAACATTAATTTTGCCTACATTTCGTCAGACACTACTATTATTTCCGGGCACAGACCGTCTTTTAAATGTATAATAAAAACATAAAATACATGGAATAATCCTCCTTATCTACAGATCTTACAAATATTTATTTATTTAAAAAATTATAAATTGATACTGATCACAATTGACTGAAATGGTTATAAACTTTTAATACCATATCTGCCGACTATACTATACCGGGTTTGGCAGAGTTTATTGTTCAGTATGACTAATCACCTATGTAATTGGAAATTATCTGAGTTATTAGGAAGAGCCATAAAGGTAAGAAGCTTTGCCGAAAAAAGTACACCTTGAGATGATTAATATCCTTACCTCTCTATCAGTTCTAATATTTGTCGTATTTTATTTTATTTTATTTACTTATATTTTATCCAAGATGATGATAGCACGATCTGTCGAATCTGGTTAAAATAGTGGTAGAAATATAAAGAATATATAATAGAATATAAAAAAACCATATTAAATAATTTTCATGTTTAGAGGATTTGATATGTGCATCTTGCCCGTTCTGACTTATGGCGCTCAAACCTGGTCACTGACCAAAAAGCAAAAGTTCCGCCTTGGGGTTTGCCAAAGGTCAATTGAACGCAGCATCCTAAACATTAAAAGGATAGACAGGGTCCGAAATACCGAACTGCGTTCGAAGACCGGTATAATGGATGTGGGCTATAAGGCCGCGAAACTGAAATGGGAGTGGGCGGCCCACGTAAGCCGGATGAATCCTGACCGTTGGGCGAGGGTTACTAGTACATGGATACCGGAAGATGGAAGACGCCGCCCGGGTCGGCCCAGACAGAGATGGCGCAACGATTTGGATGCCTACCACGAAGACTGGTTTAAGGTGGCGCAAGATAGAGCACGTTGGAAGGAGTTGGGGGAGGCCTTTGCCCAGCAGTGGGACAGTACAGGCTGAAAAAAAAAAAAAAAAAAAAAGCTTCCCCTCCCCTCGGTACGTTCATGCATAAAGCTTATTATCTGCGTGATATATGGTAGGTGCAAGGGTAAAATATAGTAACCCAGGCAAGGAGCCAAAATCAGAGGAAATAATTCCTGTAGTATTTATAGATAGTATTGTATATGGTACGTACATTTACGTAATCACATTAGCACCAATACTGTCGGACGTCTTCCATCAAATTCCTCATTGATGTCCAAATATAATCGGCTTAAAACCACAGGAGGATGGTCTATTTTGACGATTTTAGGCTGGAACGAGTTTACAGTACGCACCTATATTCATTAAATTCAACAGCGGTTGGGAATGCACTTGCAGCAGTATCTAATATTTGTTGCATTATAATAATATGTACAGATATTAAAGGCAGTGATAGTGATATCCTTTTTTTTAACCTTTTACCTATCGTACATAAAAACATGGATGTAGACGTGCTTAAGTCAATATGACTTTTCTTCCAGCATGGTGCAGGCGCCTCCTAAAATGACATAATTGTAGCATATTTTGTAATTAGGTGACTACAAAGCTTTTTTTTGTTGTATTATACTTTTTGATTTTGACACGAGACCAATGTACATTCGTCCACAAGTAGTTTTAAGAAAATGTTTAAGTTTACCTGTCAATCATAGAAAAAAAAAGGTGACCGTGAGTTTTATTGCCAGGTTCTTTCTCTCGGTTCTACCTATTGCTTTGCGAATCTGGCAGTACATGTAAATATAGAAGCAATAATAATTTTTATTTTAAGTACGTACTGACTGACGTTTGTAAGAGTCATTTAATGACCTATGCAAATAAATAAATCATTTCAAATGAAATGATGGAAATCCAGCAGAGCTCAAACTTGTAAAGGACATAGATACATACAATCACTATATTATATACGAGCTAACTATATACGAGCAATCTATAGACTCGGACCCCGTGACTCGGTGAGAGAACTATTTAAAGAAATTAATATTTTAACAGTTGCTTCTCAATATGTTTACAACAACATCTTATATGTACGGAAGAACATAGATCTCTTCAAAAAAAATTCCGATAACCATAGTTTTAATACAAGAAATAAAAATAAACTGGCAATGACAAAAATTAGACTTCATAAAGTTGGTAATTCGTTTGTAGGCATATGTATAAAAAATTATAATAAAATTCCTCAGGATTTGGTTGAGATGCCTCTTAGTAAGTTTAAAATAGTAGTTAAAAAATGTTTGATGATGAAAGGCTACTATAATGTAGACGAATATCTTAATGATAAAAATGCATGGTCACCCTAATCTTCTGTTGTTGGCCACTCGTATAATACAATATAAACTAATTGTAACAATGTAAACAAAACAATATTAAAAAAGAAAATGGATAATCGACCTGAGTTTCTTGCTGGTATCTTCTCAGGAGAACCAACTTACCGAACCAGCGAAAGAATCATTTTCTAATGGTTATTTATGTACTTACTTAATTTAGTATTTTTATAATATTGCTTGACATAAAATTGTAAAACTTTGACATTCATATGTGCTCTTTATGTGCCTAAACTGAATAAATGAAATTGATTCTTGATTCTTCTTGATTCTTTGATATTTCCGAGGGGTAAGCAGAGGTGAATTACACACCCACACATTGCCAGTAATTTTGTTGGTCCCATGAAATAGGTGGCAAGTGTATTGCCGTTACAGGGAACCGTATACAGTAGAAAACAAATGACCATTCTGTCATCCAAACTTCCAAACCGCACGAACCAATACTACAATCTCTGCAATCTGTGCACGATATTATATTCAACATAACAAGTTAAAAATATGGCAAAATTTTGCCATAAATTTTAGAGTTTTCGAAAGTTTTTTTAATAAAATCTAAAAAATGTCACATGTAATGAAGTTCAACATCATTTTAGAGGTCTTTGACCATGCTGAGTTGAGTGCAGCTGGTTTTGAGACTTTATTACCGTTCTTGATTTGACCTCGTTTTGACCTTGACCTTGAGATCAGAGGTCAAAGGTCAAGTTAATTTTGGGGGGGTTTTCGACTATGCTAAGTCGATTGGCGTTTACACTGAGTCTCTAGCTCTTACCGTTCTCGAGTTGAAAGTTGTTTACGGACGGACATACTGTTGTATAAGAGATTTTCGTTCCAAAAACTCTAAAAGATAAAAAAAATAGAAGGAAGTATACCGCGTTTTCATTAACAAAATTCTTTACATAATATTTCACTCATTAAATCATAGTAACTATTTATAATCGACTTCAAAAAGAAAACATGTTTGTTCGCGGATAACTCGTCGTTTATGAACCGATATTACAACTTTTTTTGTTGGAAAGGAGATATTTCCAAGGTGGTCGCATTATAAGAAACCAGCTGATGATCAGTTCATGGAGAAATCGAGGGGAACCATCAAAAATTGTAAGGCGGCTAGTGCGTTTGTTAATTTTTTCGTTAAGTATTATAAAGGACTACCATTGAATGAAGGTTGGTCTGATGAGGGAGCCGATAGACAGTCGAGGGAACTCATCAACTATTAACAACAGTGACGTTGGGTTTGGGTTTGATTAATTTGTATTGAAGAGAACTTTACATATCCCAAATTGCTTTTCAGTTTACGGTTGAAGTCGGGTTTATACTCATACAATACTCACTTGTCCAGTCGAAGTAGGTTTCCAAGTCGGAGTTGTGCGATGCCCAAAGGATATAAGACATAGCATTTTCATCAATGGTGGCGGGTTGGTACCCCTGCAGGATCGGCAACCCCGTCTCCTGGAACTCTTCGAGGATTGCTGACAGCTCCTTGCAAGCCTGTAACAATGGTACCATTAGTTTTGCTGATTTCATTCGACCCTTACTTCCAGTATAAAATACTGGATATACTCGTATTTATCATATACATATATGGTGTCCCATACTGCGAAGACCTCGCAGGGTCTAATCTGAGTATAGGGAGCCGCAATTCCTAAAGTTACTTTTTCCAAGAAAGAAAACATTTTATTGCTACGAAGAAAATAAAAAACAAACAAGCATGTGTGGATTATGATATACACGTGCGTGTGCGCGTGTTAATATGTGTACGAGGATGTGATTGTGTATTGTTATGTATAGACATCACAACACACAATCACACTTCACACTAAGAATAGTCTTAGTGTGAAGTTCTGGTAAGAAGTGTGATTTCAATTTAGATTCAAATTTTGAAGGTCGTCATTTAGTTCATTAAAGACAGGAACCAAGCAATAGTCAACTCTTCCTCCTTATATTATGGATTTTGAGTTTTAGGTAGCATAATATATTTATTTTTGTGTGTATCTCATATAACATATTTATAAAACAAATTCATAGGTACATGAGAAAAGTAACAATAAACATAAAATAAAAGTAAATATCCTCTACTAAACTATCTAAAAACTAAAATAAATTACCAAAACTGGGTCCCCTAGGCAGAGTGCCCATAACACAGGCAGCATTCCCGCGCTGGATTACTAAGGAGAGTCTTTGCGCGAGAAAGCTGCCTGCACGGGGATCACCAGTTCCCTCCCTCATAACTAGGTCTCGTCCTCTCAACCCATAGATAACCTCCTTAGGAGGTTATCTATGTCTCAACCTATCCACCTGGTATACTAATTTCAGTAAAAGTGCTAAAATCAATTTTGTCAAAAACATTCCATTTTTACATTATTTTTACACATTACAATATTTAAAATTTTCGTCATCTATATTATTATAATTTCTTTAATATGTTTAGGTACTCGTATAAGGATTGTACCTTAAACGAGTACAATACCTGTTATGGTATGGGCACTCTGCCTAAAACTCTCTGCTTTACATATTTATTTTAGTTTTAAGTTGTATATAGTAAAGCTTGTAGTTTGTTTAAGTTTTTCTTAATTTTATTTTCCTGTTCCTTGTAAATACAATACCTAATATCTACTTTAAACCTAGTATTTAATACTACCATTAAATAAATGTCAAGACTAAAACCAATTCCTTGTTCTGTGGTATAGCTTCGTCTGTGAAAGTCGATCATTGTGCTCGGTCCAGTCTCCATGTTGGTGTAAAATTTTCAAAATGATTGATGTAACTATGTAATTGAAGCCTTGTTCGTGTAAAAATATATGGATACTTTGAGTGGGGTCAATACTGATTGTACCGCAGGTATATCAACCTATTAAGTACCATTAGTAACTCACGTCGGCGTCGCGTTATCCATCCACTCCGTAATTCTTGCGTTATTGAATCTAAGAAGTTAATTGCACTTTAAGTAATTATTGTTATTTTTGTATTGATTTTTCATGATATAGAACATTGCGCTCTTATAGTTTTTGGAAGTATACAAGTACATTGCCTATAGAGATTCTATTTCGATATATAAAGGTGATACTGTGAGTCTAAAGTAATTCAATAAAGTGCGTCGTTTGCTTGTTACAGCAATATAATACTTAAATGCATGTTACAAAACCTAGGAATTATAAGAGATATAAAAATACGAGCTAAGAACAAAATTGGAACGTTGCAATACAATATTGAATCCCGTCAATTAAAATAAACGTAGGCTAAAGAAAAACAGTAAACTGATCCAGGCAGGACAATTAGTTCTTGTCGCCGTCCCCTGCAGAATAGAATTTCAAATAATGTTTTTCCAATTATCGAGTCATAAATATTAAAAACTAGAACTTCGTACCGCATAAATTTTTCTTATATGACTTTTTTTTTCTTCCATAAGATCCTTCTCCTGATAATAACGAACACAACAAAAAAAGAATCAGCGAAATCGGTCCAGCCGTTCACGCGTGATGTCGTGACCAAGGGAAATAGGGATTCATTTTTATGAGATAAACAGATTTCTTAATTGTTACGAACTCATTCTACGAATAACTGCGTCGGTGGTGTGGTCGGTAGTGCATCGGCTTTCGACTCCGGAGCCTCGTGTTCGATTCCCGAGTCGAATCAAAAATTTGTGTTCTCCATTTAAATGTTTGTTTCGGAGTTTGGGTGTTTTCTATATATATTATGTATGTATTTAGGAATATATGAGTATGTTTATCAGTGGTCAAAATCCCATAGCACAAGCGTATAGCTTAGTTTGGGCTAGATGACGTGTGTGTCACCTTACCACAAGGTAGTGCTGATGGTTCCAAAGGAAATTCGAGAGTAGGTGAAACATAATATATGTCGACGTTTATAATGTCTTCTATTTAGCGAAATTAGTGCAATTATATAAAAATTCAACATCTTACCCCATTGTTTTAAACGTTTTTATGTTTCTATATTATATATCAAGCGGGCGAAACCGCGGGAGTTCGCTAGTTATATATAAAACCTCCCTCGAGACCCACTCTATCCATTAATGAAAGCAACATGAAAATTGGTGCTGTAGGTTTTGAGTTTACAGCGATCAGACAGACGCTGCCATGTTTTATAATAAGTAGGTATGTAGTGATGATTTTTTCTATTTAGTTAGTCTTTTCATTAAGTCTTTCGTTAATTAGATGAATTTAACGACAGCCTTAACCTTTCAAACAGCGCTTTAAACTTAAAAAAAAAATGGGAGCACGGGCGGGTGGCGGGCGGGTGGCGGGCGGGTGATGACATCGTGACGTTGTCTTACCATCTCGTAGAAAAAAAGGAATATCTCTACAACCAAACCATATTTTACGATTCTGTAAACGGCAATAGGTTTATTGATATATATTTGATGATCAAGCCCCAAAAAATGAATAATAATGCAAACAAATTATTTATTATATATTAGGACATTATTAACTTCTATGTTCAAAAGAAGCAAGATTTCACACTTGTTATACGTATACATATTAGGTATATAATTTAAAATATAAATCCCAAACACGAATGTCTTAATTGACTTGCAGCAACCTCAACTTGGTTGCTCAGTGTAATAAGGACCGTTGTGTTCACGGGATTCACAGTGGTGTATGGTTTATAATGAATGCTTCTACACGCACCGGACACAGGGCAGGCGAATAAATTACGCCGAATGCACCGCGATCACCGCTCGACGGTCCGTTGACCAGAGAAAAAAAACCCGCTCGTTTATAAGCGCCCTTAGACACTCGTATTTGCGATTTGAATTGCGAAATAATTGAGAAAAGTTTCATAAAACTACCCATTGCTTTAAAAATCAAAACTTATTATACAATAATAATAAAGAAAAAATAAACAAATTAAATATTTGGACCTAGCTCACGAGATTGTCGTCATGTGGGATGTGGATTCGGTGATTATTGCTCCGATAGTCGTATCTGCACATGGTTTAATAGCCAAGAGCCTCGACCTCCACCTACAAAGGCTCGCGTTAGGCAGCTAGGTCAAGGGATTAATGCAGAGGGCGGTTCTGTTGAATACGGCCTGTATTGTGCGGAAGTTCCTGTCTCTAGAGCCCTAACCTCCGGTAGCTTGGTCCCTGTACTCGATGCCGGTGGGTTACTGTTTTTCATTCTTTTAATTGTATTTTTTATAATATAAATATAATTTAATAAAATAACAATAAAAACAATTAACGAATATCCACACACTCATCAAATCCTAGGTGGCAATGCTCAGCCATTTTTTATAGGTGTCATACAAAACTAGGCGGTCGGAGAAGCTACTGACAATTTCGTTTGGTATTGTTAACTTCGTGGTCAGAATATTTATGTTATAATAGAAAAATATAATATAATAATATATATAATAGTAAATATGATCACGTTTCGAACTTTCGCAAGGAACTCAAGTGGCTCCCAATCCGCATTCGCAGAGACACTAGGATATTATGTCTCCTTTTTAATATCCTGCATAATCCCACCTATCTGTCCTACCTGCGGGAGCGCTTTTCATATATGAACGCACCCAGTACCCTGTGTAGGTCCCACCTCAAATACCGCCTAAATTATCCCTCCCACAAAACTGACTTTTATTCCTATTCCTTTTCCGTTCATGCGGTCAGGCTGTGGAACTCACTACCCCCGGACATACAAAGCTGTAGAACTTTTAATCTATTTAAAAAAAAAGTAAAAGCACACTACCTGTCCTCTTTATCTTAGTTATATATATTGGGTAATAATATATTGTAGTCTCTTATATATTTACCTATACAGTATGTATTTATTTATGTATATATTATAATGCACCTTTAGTTTATGTAAGTTTATTTTTATTGTACTGCACACACGTTGCCTTGTCACCTTTACATCTCCTCTCTGGCCTGCTGGAAGAGATTCCTTTAGGAATAAGTAGTGCCCTTGTACTAACTGCTCACTGTTCTCTTTGTATTTTTCTCATTGTTTTATTTTTCTCTGTGTGTTGTACATAAATAAATAAATAAAAATAAAAATTAAAGCTTTAAGGACCGAAATGTCAATTTCTAAATTCCTGTTAACATAATTAATACGTTTGTAAGTAAAAAGTAATTTATAAAAACCCCTCTCTGATTTGTTTTGGTGGTAAATATGAAGTTGAATAATACACCAACAAAGAAGTGACTTATGTGAAACCTTTGATAATGCCGCAGGGCGAAACCGGTCAGCTATGTTAAATAAAACATTTGTGAAATAATATGAGTACAAGTGAGGTTTTTCACTATGCATTCCTCTTCCGAGCTCATTTAATGACAAAAGAGTTGAAAGAGATTGCTGTTTTGCACTGAAAAAAGTTAAAATATGAGGCGCTACTGAGGCGTTACTCCAGTAATTTAACCTTGACTTTCACATTTTGCGTTCTAAAGATAGAGCGTATTCACACTGTCCGATCCGATATTGGTCATCAGGTGTACCTACCGATATTGTATGAAATTACCTGTCTTTCATATAATATTTTCTCAGTCACTTCGTTAACTATGAGAGTCGCCCACAATCGCCAGACATCGCCACAGCTTACTATGGTGGATGGCGTCAATTTAGCGTTTCTAATATAACAGAAATAAAAAAGATGGCGACCCTATTGCCGTTACACCTAAGCTGTACAAATATTAAACCATAGTATAACAGTCCTACGTTTGAGGATAGTCTTTGTTTTAATACTTTTATTTGGACATTTGTATAAGGGTTTGTATAGGGAATATACGTACTGTCAGTATGACCAGTATGTATCCAATATATCCACCATAATGATGTATGAATGTAAAGTTTAATAAATAAATGTATTTGTTATTGAAATGGACATTGTACTGATTAAACCGTCATTCAATTATTATGACATTCGTAATTATGTATACACATTTCACAGACCTAGCAAGCCACTCGCTTCGCCACATTTTATTTCTATGACTTAAATTGTATTTGACTTTGATTGTATCCTATTGATTGCTTGACATTTTTTACTGTTATAATTTACTAGCGGACTTCTGCCGCTTGACAAATTGTAAAAGTACACAAAACCTTGCTAGAGAATCACTCAACCACTCTATCCATTGGTGAAAACCGCAACAAAATCCGTTGCGTAATTTTTAAGATCTAAGAATACATACGGACGGAAGTGACTTTGTTTTATAACATGTTGTAATGTACATATCTGAAACACAATATTAATTGCATTCTAATCACCGTAGTTATGGTAAAATTTTTGAAACTAACAATAGCTACAACTTGTTACATGATGGCCAAACACACTTGTAAACTATTCCACAACTTTATTGTATTTACGGGGTTCTAGTACACTAGTACGGTGCACGCCATAGGTTTTGGCCTATAACTTTTGACCCCTTAGGGCTAGGTCAAATTTTCGAGTTATTAAGTTAATATAAGCTTGTGTTATGGGATCTAGACGACTGATAAATATATTTATATATTTCTAAATACATAGATATTGTACCTCAGGGCAGCCGTATACTCATACCACTGCACCACCGACCGAGGCAGTTGGTGGAACCTATAGTAATTAGTAATACATTTCTGCATTATGAAGATGGCGCTCTACTGTACTGTAGCAAGTACTTACATACTATTCATAACTATTCCCTATTCTGTGAATCTATCTATCTACTCGTATCTATATATAGAAATGGTGATAAATTTTTTGTCTCCCCTTACCTCTCGAGAACTGCTTATGCTCCAATGATAGTTGACCCCTCTATGGATAGCCTTCGATCTGGAGGCAAGCCAAAAAATCGAAAATTTGACCTAGCCCTAAGGGGTCAAAAGTTATAGGCCAAAACCTATGGCGTGGTGCGGCGCGAAGCACCGCGCAAGACACCGTACTAGATATAATATAAAATAATTTAGCAAACATCGAAAATTTGACCTAGCCCTAAGGGGTCCAAAAATAATAGGCCAAAACCTATGGCGTGGTGCGGCGCGAAGCACCGCGCAAGACACCGTACTAGATATAATATAAAATAATTTAGCATATTTCTCAAAACGGGTATTACAACATAACTAGAGACATGTTCGTAGCTTAGTAGTTACAAACAGATAATTGGCAAACTTTTTCGTAGCTAGTAGTACTACGCCGTAACACATTCAACATCAAACAAGAGCTACGACATATCGTAGCACTAATTGCAGTAACCTGCGTAATAAGAATACATTGTCATACGTATAACTGTTTCCCTAAAAGGGTAAGCAGAGGTACATTATACGCCTATATTTTCAAAGTTTAAGTTTTTGGTACATCATTTAACAGTTTGACAAAAATCTAATCCATATTTTGTACCTGTTGTCTCTACCCGCTACAATTCTTACAATTATCTTTATATTCAAAGGTTGCCGGAAGAGATCGCTTTTTAGCGATAGGGCATTCGCACATTAATTTTAATGTATATTAAATCATGAATAAGTACATATTGATTGTGTACAATGTTTGTTTCTGATGTTTATAATATGTTATGTATGTATGTATTTATGAATTTATAAGTATCAGTCATCTAAATTCCATAGCACAAGCTTATAATATTAGATTAATTTGGGCTAGATGACGTTGCGTGAGAAAATCCAAAAAAAAGCAAAAAAAAATCATAAGAATATTTTTATCTTATCTTCTATGATAATATTACAAAGAGGAAAGGTTTGTGTATTTATTTGTTTACTTTGAAAAGATTCCGTTACTACAGAACCGATTTAAAAAAATCTTTCACTTATAGGTATAAGATAAAATAAGATAAGATAAGATACACCCACAATTTATATACACATGATTTTTTGCGAACAAATATCTTATCTTATCTTATCTTATCTTATCTTATCTTATCTTATCTTATCTTATCTTATATTATCTTATCTTATCTTATCTTATGTATATCACGCGGTAAGCAGCTCGTATCTTATAAAACATAATAATTTGTAGTGAGTAGCCGGGGTCGGTCGCTGTTCAGTATAAAGTTAGGAGTATAATCGCTGCATAATCTCGAATACGAAG
Organism: Nudaria mundana; assembly: GCA_963556515.1. Taxonomy (NCBI): domain Eukaryota; kingdom Metazoa; phylum Arthropoda; class Insecta; order Lepidoptera; family Erebidae; genus Nudaria; species Nudaria mundana. The sequence continues at coordinate 37,105,755 of OY748286.1, read as the reverse complement.
CTCGCGGTCACCATTGACATTTACGTTAATTAGTTTGAGTACCTACCTTGTACCGTTCCACAAAGCGATAAGGGAGCGGACATTCCAGAAATAATGACTTGTTTTGTGTTTTTACCTTAGACGTACATAATTTTTGTAATACTGGTCTTGATAGATGTGATATAATTTTACCTTATTTTATGACTACTACTAGACTAGATGATAACAGTGGCTCCACCCGCGTGGAATAGTTTCACGTGGAATAGCTACACTATCCCAAAGTAGCCTATGTTACTTTGGGATAGTGTAGCTACACATCAGTGAAAGAGTTTTCAAAATCGGTTCAGTATTTACGATGACTACAATCAAATCAGGACCGGGATAGTGGACACCCGCGACTTCGACCTCATGGTATTTTTTTTCTAACATAGAAGATCTACTTACATTATTCAGATTCAATTGGGTCTCTTTTCAACCGATTTCCAAAAATGAGGAGGTTCTCAATTCAACTGAATGTTTTCTTTAATTTTATGTTTATTACCTCATATTATCTGTGGACTGGGTGAATCGATATTTTTTTTTAAATGAAAGTAATAATTTGGTCCAATTTCGGTAATTTGAAGTCGGTAGTTGTGTCAGCTTTTAAGGTGTATTTTATTAGATAACTCTGCAACGCGGGTCAACCCGTAAGTATCAGCTGTATACTTCGTTATGTGCTGAAATATAATTTAAAAAAGCATATTTTCATTTGGTTTAGATTACTGTGTGAGAATGTCTAAAAATATTAATTATTACAGAAATTATTTTCACAAATATAAATCATTAAGGCAGGTTTTCACAGGGTCAGTGCACGAGTCAGTATCGGCGCCAGTGTAGACGCTGATACTGACTTCATTTGTTTATATCGAGCACACGTTTGTGAAGTCAGTCACCCTACAACGCAGCGGCAGTGACTGACCAAGCGCTGACTTGTCCGTTTATACGTGGTTTTTACGACTGGCGCGGGCGGGCGCGGGTTGCGGGGGGCGCCGACTGACCTCAAAATATTCGTGTGCGAATATACAAGTCAGCACTGACCTCCCACCGCTGTACTGACTTCAAATCAATTTACATTGGGTTTTTCTCGGGTCAGCGCTGACTTGTCTCGAATTCGAAGTCATTAACGGACCCTGTGTAAATAAGCCTAGTATTATCGTGTGCAGAGGTGTTCCATCAAGATAACAAAGGTTCAAACCAATTTCTATTGGTGCACCTGCTAACCAACATACAAGACTCTAACAAATATTTCAAACTACAAAGAAAAAAGTTAGACAGAATAAGTTTGCGGTCGGATCGCCCTTAGGGACCAACATACTGGAGAAAAGTAGGCACTCTACTTACTACTAATGTCTAAGTAACTCCTTATAACATTATCCATCTGCCAGCGAAATTTCCATTAAAATTGGTCCAGGGGTTCCAGAGATTAGTGGTAACAAACAAACATACAGACAGACAAAAATAAAAATAAACATTTTTTGTGCAAGTATCGTATATACTTTCATATTATGCACTTAGTTAAAAGCTGTTAATTTGTAATTAAACACACAATCTTTTCTATTTTATTTATCTGTATGGTTAGATATAATGATAACACTGAATATGCCTATAGTCCGAGACGCCCAGGACTTTAATTGGCTGAAACGTAAGATTTTGTTGCCTTTCATCAAAATTTCATCGCGAGGCAACGGGTTCCAATTTTTTTTTTCCAAATTACAATATAGCTAATACTTTTTATTAAATTCATTCAGCCATTTTGGAAATAACCCATTATACGTGTGCCCGTTGACGGCAATAGGCTTGCCCCTTTTACATGGGACTAAAAATACTGGCAAATTGTGGGTGTGTAACGCACCTCTGCCTACCCTTTCGGACGCGATATGTATGTGTGTGTGTGTCAATATGCCTATTGGTGGTCTATTCTGAACAAACATCAAACAACAATACATGCTAATTTACAACGTTAAACCTTATTATTTCGCCATATACAACGTGGATCTCAGGTGGCATGGCACACACTTCCAACAGTCAATATAGGTAGGTTCTATTCACCGTGCCCCTTGAATACATTGATCGTATGATAAATTGTGTGCCGTTAGGATAAACGATAAAATATCATGAAAACGTTATGCCTTTTTAGGGTTCTGTAGTTTAAGTCTCAGAACCCTTATAGTTTCGTCACGTCCGCGTCAGTCGCTCGACTCACCAGCCAAACGGTTATTGCTAGAAAGATGAAACTTACGAATATGTGTAATTACCACGTAGAAAAAGTGCTTATATAAAATTGTGAAAAAAAGTCTATATTATTGACCGAGCGAGTGAAGCGTCTACAATTCTACATTTCGAGATTGGACAATTTTGCTTCCGTCTGTCTGTCTGTATGTGTGTTCCGGGCTAGCGGCCCCATTTATTATCCGATCTCCAGGGAACTTGGCACAAGTATTCCTTTACTTGAAACAATATTTTCAAAGTGATTTTTTTTATTGGATGGGTGGGAAAATCCCAAAATAATATTTTATTGTTCGCGAGATCTACTGTTCGACCATAGGGGGCGACCACTAGTATAAATATATGGTACGACATATACGTGAAGTGCGGAAGTTTTTTTTTCTGTCTACTGCTCGAGTCTACATAAACATTTATTTTATTTGAGTACCCGTCTGCGAGATAATCCACTTTAAACCGCTTCTTTTGTTAAATCAGGGTGACCCCCTTTAAAAGCTAAACAGCTGGATCAAAAAGTCTGAATGGTAGTCCACGTAATTAACTTTGGATACAAACTATAAGGGATTAGATAACGCTGTTAGTTCAGGAGTTCAGTTCAGTTCAGTTCAGGAGGAGGACCACGGAACCCTATTCTTTGTTATGGAAATGTGGAAAATTTGTTTTCAAGACAGTTTAGAGCAGATATGAGCGTCAGCAGAGTATGGTTCAAATGGGTCGATAAATAGGTTGGTTAAAAGTGAGTGGGTTACGTGGTTGAGACTTGGGTTAGGATTTGACTGGGATAAGTGAGAACCTATATATCTATGGGTTAGAAACTATATGTAGAAAAAAATCCAAAACAAGTACAATAGTGTATTCGTGCGAGACAGCAGCCCAGTGAACTTATATTGAGAGAGATAACGCATAAGAAATAAAATATAAACAAAAGTCTTCAGGCAATGCGTCCGGTCATGACCTACGGAGCCAAGACGTGGACACTAACAGTGAAACTGATCCCCAGACTGCATGTCGCACAGCGAGTAGGTAATGGAAAGGCATGCTTGGAGTCTCTCTGAGGGATCCGTCGCAACGACGTAATCCGTCAGAGAACTGGTGTCACCGACATAACCAAGCGCATATACAAGCTGAAGTGGCAATGGGCCCATCATATCTGTTGCAGAATCAACAATCACTGGACTAAACAGGCTGAGGCTTGGTGGAGTGACGACATTCGTTGGATAGCGGACGTGGGGTGGATGAAAGTGACCCAAGACCAGAGGGGTTGGTCATTGGAGAGGCCTATGTCCAGCAGTGGACTGATATGGACTGATGATGATGATCCAAGAGCAACTTAGACTATATTTACCACTAGAATAAACTACCACTCGTGCGCAGCTGAAACGAACTGTAGTTTTAAAATTAAAAGGGTTCCGTAGTTCAAATCTCGAAACCATTATAGTTTCTTAAAATATTAAGAAAGAAATTATAAATAGATCACAAAAACTGATGTCATCGGCAGGAATCGAATAAGTTCAGTGTTTAAATATCGTTGTAACACTATACACTAGTACCGTTAGTTAGGCAGAACTGCGGTAGGTGGATCCAACGCTAACCTTGATAGCGCGATCTGGGAATTATGAATATGATATGAAGCAAAAAATCGATGTCGTCGGTATTGGTCATCGTAGCTTAGTGGTCAGAGCATTCCCCCTGTTAGGGAAAGGCCGTGGGTTCGATTCCTGCCGATGACAACCGTTTTTGTGATCAATTTATAATTTCTTTCGTTAAGAAAGAAATTATAAATTGATCACAAAAACGGTTGGTATAGATCACAAAAAGAATAGTTTAAGCAAACTCATTGCTTTAAAATACAAAAATACATTATAGTTTCGTCATGCCCGTCCGCCCGTCCGTCTGTCCGTCTGTCTGTCTGTCCGTCTGTCCGTCCTCGGCTTTAATTCCGAACGGTTAGAACTAGAAAGACACAACTTACGAATATGTGTACCTAATTACCACGCCTAGAAAGTATCGCCGTTCGTTTTTCTCGCTAAAACTCAGAAACAGCTGAACCGATTTGGCTGATTTTGGTCTTCAAATATCTAGTAACGTCTTTTAAAATTATTGAGAGATTGCTAATACAATTTTTGGATTTAAGTACCCGTTTGCGAAATATTCAACTTAAAATCGCATTTTTCAGCTTAAACAGATCACTATTAAACAATCCACGTATTGAACTTTGAAGGAAAACTATAACCGCTTATTATTATTGTTAGTTCAGGAGTTATAGACGCCATTATGAGTAACTACGGAACCCTTAATTCTATGCGTGGCCGGTATTTTTCTTTATTTATTTCTCCAACATTCGAAGACTTTTTAATTCAAACCATTAGTTCCTGAAGCACGTTGTAAGTATATGTGAATTGTAAATTAAACAGCAAAATTAATGATAGTTGAACCGATAATTTCTCGTGTTCTCGGAGTTGAAACTATTTTGGCTGTGTGCCAGGGCTGGCTAAATAGCGTGTATATTGGCCTCCCCTTAATAACCAAGACGTTATACTTAATATTGGGAGGGTTGTAAAATACAGTTAGTAGCCTTACAAAGAGCTGTTTAGTGATGGTCATTTTAATAATGATTATAACTATCTCAAGAATTATTAAATTAAATATAAATATTTATAGAATGTATTTTTTGATACTCTCTGTGAGACGTCATCTAGTCCAACTTTTATAAAAGCTTGTGCTATGGGATCCATACGACTGATAAACATACTTTTATTTATAAATAGTGTACATACATATTCATAGAAAACATACAAACTCTCGGAATCGAACCCTAGGGGACCTCAGGGACGGCAGTAGCATACGTACACTGCGCTACCGACACAGTTAAAACTAATTTAATTTAAAATACCGTCGACACGACATCTATATGTGTTAAATAGCGCAATTATCGAGGAAGGCTAATAGGCTACATAACATCACGCTACGATCAAAAGTAGCAGAGCAGTAGTGAAATATGTTGTATGTAGGTAGGTAAGTAAAAACGGGGAAATGGTATTTTTTACACATTCTTTGGCGCTTTCCCCGCTCTTAAAAGTTATAAAAAAACGCAGATTCTCAAACGCAAATTATCAGATATATATATAAACACGATAATAATTATTCTTATCGGAATAAATATGGCAGACCACTCGGACTCCATTATTTCATATTTGTAATAACATTTCCCAAGCCTTTATGTTATTAAATTTCATTTCAATGATGTGTATCATTTTCACAAATTGAATGACATAAAGGCTTAAAAGCCTCGGGCGACGGGAACAAAAAAAATAATCCGGCATTGGACTATACCGGATTATTTATCAGTATCAGTGCAAAATATTATTTCATATATCTTCTATGAACGCATCTCCATTATGACAGTCTTTTATAAAATTAAACAAAAATTTACACGGATATTGTGTCGGAACATGAGCATGAGCATGAGCATGTCAAGGAATCCGCCCATTCGATACGATTACCACACATATAAGAAGAAGGGCAAGAAACTCGGCGGCGTCAAAATGATTTTTTAATGGAATTATAGACAATGTAAATAAATAATATTGATACGTGCAAACACTTACCGCCGTGGTGGCTGCCGATGCCTTCGGTGATCTCGATCCCGACATTTTGTGTATGATAACTAAATAACTAAGAATAAATATCCTTTGGTCAGACCTGAACACAACACAAAGGAAAAATTACAATCAGAAGCTGGCACGTTACATTACTTCATATTATAAATTAATGTCAAACAAAATTAATGATAATTGAAACCATGGCAAGGTTCTTTTCTCCTTAGCTCCACCCTTTGTGAATCTGGCTTTAAAAGTATTTTTTTTTTAATATTTAGGTCGACAAATTGACGCCACCCGCCTGATGGTAAGCTGAGGCGACGTCTGGCAATTGAGAGCGACTCTCACAGTACACAGGAATACTATAGAGAGTGGCCCTCAACTTGACGACCCAGTAATGTGCCTTTTCACGCTTCGCTTAAACAACCCAGGGTTATATGTTAGAGGAAACACGTGCGCAGGCAGGGCGTTCCAAGCCACCATCGTTTGGCAGAGAAACGAACGTTTAAAACGCTCGGTTCTCGCGAAGACGGTTTCCACGGTATGAGAGTGACATCTCTGCCCGGCACGCGTTGTTCGGGATCGGAAGGGAGAGGGTGGGATCAGATTGAAGAGCTCTTCAGAACACTCACCGTGGTAAATACGGTAGAACGCGGCCAAGGAAGCAATTGTTCGGCGCTGGGCTAGCGGCTCAAGGCTTCCCGTTACCTCCGGACAGTCTATAATGCGAACAGCGCGTCGAGTGCGTCCAGCAAATACTTCACGGAGCCGTCCCAGAGGTGAGAGCAGTATTCAACGCAGGGTCTAATCTGCGTTTTATACAGCATACACCTCTGGTGCGGTGTAAAGAATCGCTTTACCTTGTTCAGTATTCCTAGTTTCCGCGAAGCTAGCCCAATACATCTCTCAATGTATTTTGTGTTTTTGAGCTCTCGACGAACGTCTATGCCAAGGATGTCTAGATTGTCCTTCATTGGTAATATTGCATCTGAAGAGTGGGTAGGGGAAGGAAAGGGGATTTTATTCGCTGTAAATGCACACGCCTGTGTTTTGTGGGCATTGAACTCGACCAAGTCGGCACCCCTTTGGGAGATACAGTCGAGGTTTCCGTCGAGATCAGCCACGAGATGTCATCTCTCCTCCTCTATCACAGATCGCCCCGCCGTCGGACGAACCGAGTAACTCCCGTGCAATGTGCTGTCATCTGCATAGCAATGAATGTTCCCAAGGGAAAGCATATAATTGATATGCAGAAGAAAGAGAGTTGGTGACAGTACGGACCCCTGCGGTACCCCGGCATTCACTTGCAAGAAGCGCCTGGCTATCGCAGAGGACCCGCACTCGGCGCTCGTTTAAAAAACTGGCAATCCAGCTGCACAGTTGAGGAGGTAGACCATATGTCGGAAGCTTGGAAAGGAGCCAAGCATGCCAGACCCTATCGAAAGCTTTGGCGATGTCCAGGCTAATAGCCAAGGACTCGCCGAACTTTTCCATAGCCTCACCCCATACATGCATGACGAATGCCAGGAGGTCACCCGTTGATCGTTTTGGCCTGAAGCCATATTGCCGATCATTGATTAGCGAGTGATCCTCCAGGTATCGCATGAGCTGCTTATTGATAAGGAGCTCGAGCACCTTGCAAATCACTGAGGTGACAGCTGTGGGTTGATAGTTGCCTGGATCGGATCGATCCCCTTTCTTGGGGATCGGTTGTACGTTTGCCTCTTTCCAGTCCTCCGGCACGAGGCCTGTAGAGTATGACAGGCGGTACAGACGCATTAATACTGGAGACAACTCAGCAGCACATTTTCGTAGCACCACCGCCGGAATGCCGTCAGGGCCACTGGCTTTCTGCGTGTCGAGTGGCCGCAGCTGAGCAATGTGATGTACGGGCAGGAACATCACATTGCCTGATAACAATATCAGGCATAGTGTGGCCACAGTTGGCGATGGCGGGGGGCTGCAGGCCACTGTCATCGACCCGGGAATTAGCCGCAAAGAGGTCTGCGAGCAACTCCGCCTTCTCTTGGGCTTTGTGAGCCAGTGATCCATCAGGAAAACGCAGTGGTGGCAGCGAGGGTTGGCAAAAATTTGACTGTACGGCTTTGGCCAGTTGCCAGTATCTACGGCTGCCCGTGGGATGGGATGTGAGCTCCTGACCAAGCCACGCGCGCTGGGCATCCGCTCTCTTGAAGGCCCTCTTGCTGAACCTAGTGGCCCTATTGTACGCTGCTTTGAGGCGGTTCACGTTCGGGTCACGTGCCGCCCGAGCCCTGACCCAGGCGCGATATGCCGACTGTTTTTTTCTGGACAGCCTCGGCACATTCACACCCGAACCAGGGGCGAGCTTTGCGGATGCTGGCGACATCAGTGAAAGGGATATAATATTCTATCCCTAGACTGATCTCGCCAGCAACGGCAGCAGCGCTATCCGAAGGCGCCTTCCCTACAAAGAAGCGCTGGCTCCACGGGACAGACGCAAAGTAATCGCGGAGACCGTCCCAGTCTGCCGACGAGCTGGCGTGCACCACACAGTGGTCGGAAGTGCCCAGTGGGGCGCGTACCGACACACTGTACTCGGCTGGGCGACTCGTCAGCAGTAGATCCAGCAAGGCGGGCGTGTGGTCTGACCTGTCAGGTATCTGGGTGATCCCCTGTACCATCTGGGTCAGCCCGTGGGAGAGAGCTAATGCATGGGCGGTTCGTCCCGCATGATCGGTCCTAAGGGACCCCAGCCACTCAACGTGATGACCGTTAAAGTCCCCCAGGAAAACCAGGTCAGCGTTCGGGAACCGCACCTGCGCATCGTCAGCCATCTCACTGAGGTATTCGAAAAGCCTTGTTGTCCCAGTGTCCCCTGTGTGGGAGCGGTAGACGCACACGTAGATCTGGCTCATGGAGCCATGATCCACGTGCAGCCTAAGGACGGAGTAGGAGGGGTTCTCCAGACAGCGCAACCGGCGGCAGCAAACATCCGCCCTAACGAACACGCACACCCCGGCTTTATCGCGGAATTGTTCCTCAATGATATAGCCCGGGTAACAGAGGTAAAACGTGTCGTCAGTGCGGCGTATCTGTGTCTCCGTTAGGAACATCAAAGAAGGCCGTGCCGTCTCCAGGTGATGGTGGACGGTATCGAGGTTCGCCTGGAGTCCGCGGATATTGGCGAAATCCACCTCAAACGAAGTCAACTTAGTGGGGTTTCTAGGGGCCGCTGTGTACCGTTGTATTAACTTGTTGCACTGTCATGGTGAGATATGGGGAAGCGTGAAGACAGGGCGATATTTGTCGCGGCAGTAAGTGACAAAGTGCAGAGGCTAGCTTCGTCTAGGACCGTGTGGTTAGGTCGGAGCCGACCCGCCGGACGAAAGGGCTCCCAAACCCCCCTGATGCAAGGCCGCCGCTACCCCACACCGGTTACCACCCGGAGCGGCGACCCCACAACAGGATTATGCGCAACATGTGGGGCAGCCTACTGGGGTGGTTGGTCCCAGGCGGGCCCCATGACTATGTTACGGGCGGCCGCGGCAACGTCGTTGCTAAGGGTCTCCCTGGCCGGCGAATTGACCCACACCACCCACACTAGACTCCGCTTCGCCCCCACTGGACCCCTGCCTGCCGCACCATACACCGCCCCGGGCCCGGCACGATGGTACCCCCCCGGACCAACACTGTTCTACCACCTGGTATCCACGTAGGGGCCGAAGCCACCACATGGGTACCGTAATATACGAACCTCGTCCGTTAATCAGCAGGTGCGCCACTAGCAGGTGAGGTCGCTGAGGCCCGATAAATGTAAGAAGGGCCCCTTTGCACCCTTGTAAGTTCTTATGTGCTGACGTTAATAAGTGTGAGAATGTCAAAAAAAGAAAAAGAAAGAAAAAAAAGTGTTATTTTAAAGCCTATATTAATAAATATTTTTGAGTTCGAGTTTGAACCATCGCTGGCGCAGTCGGGTTAAAATTATACGGACGAATATTTCGAGGCGACTCAATACATTATATCTGTTAGGTAATTACCCAACTAAATAAAATAAATTAAAATTATAATTTGAGTTCTTTTTATTTTTAAATATTTTAGTCTTTCTAAGAAAGGAATTTCTAATAAACAGATACTTTAAAGCTATTTAAGTATTTCGTCACCGATGTGTCTTTGACATTTACACGTTATTTTTTTTAAAGTAAGTATTTATAATTGTCTCCTAGATAGATATATAGTTCATCAGTTCGTTTCATAGGTTACCTACTGGTACTCGTATTTATTTATTCAAAATAAATTGATCTTCATTGGATAGTAGCTACTTAGTAGGAATACTTACACGTCTTGGAAAATTATATGTAAATATTCATAACTCCAAAGTTTTAATTTTCTTTAGTATGTAAACCTAGTAAACCCTTAATTTCGTTGCTAGGGAACCCTTTTGACTACAATTGATAAAAATTTAAATAAAAGCATGAGAGTCGTTTTTGAAATTAAAATCAAAAAACCTATTTATTTTATTATTTAGTTTTTCACTCCTTAATCCTACTCAGGAAAATTTATGCCAATGAGCTTCCCCCGTCAGCTATCCAACTATTAAAATACTTGCAACCTTCTTAGTAATAAAAAAAAACAATTGGTGGGAAATCATTTGTCAATTGTTTTTTATCACACATCAAAGTTCTACGTATGCAACGAAAATGGAATTAAGTCGAAAAGATTTTAGAGCGATGATTTTTTATGATTTTAAAAGTTCTCTCTCTCCGCAAGACTGTGTCGCTCGTCTTCAAAATGTTTTTGGGAGAGAAGGCAGGTTTGCTGCATTTACGAGAGGTCGAGTTTCTTTACATGACGAATTTCGTGAAGGGCGGCCTTCAACTGCCGTCAACGAAGATAATGTGGCTACTGTTAAGCGGTTAATTGAAGAAAACCCGCGGATTACCTATGAGACAATTCGAGGACTATTGGGGATTGGTAAGAGTCAAATTCAGAAAATTGTACACGAAGAATTGAAAGATCGGAAACTTTGTTCTCGTTGGATCCCTCATGAACTGACAGCGGAGCAGAAGCGGGCTCGCGTGGAATAGTGCTCACAGATGCTACTGAAGTACGACCACGGACATTCTAATGCTGTTTATGACATTGTCACAGGAGACGAAACGTGGATTTATTGTTTTGAACCCGAAAAAAAGCAGCAATCTTGTGAATGGGTGTTTGAAAATGAGAACAAGCCAACAAAAGTGAGGCAGGCGAGAAACGTTGGTAAAAAAGTGATCGCGTTTTTTTTCTCAGCTACGGGTCCTATCTGTACAATTCCACTTGAAGATCAAAAGAGTGTTAAAGCCGAGTGGTATTCTATCATTTGTTTACCCAGGGTGTTAGAAAAAGTTCGAGAAAGACAACCCAAAAGCCGCGTTCTCCTACATCATGACAACGCTTCTTCACACACGGCCAACAAAACAAAGTCACTTTTAGCTTCCGAAAAAGTACAACTCGTTACCCATCCTGCGCATAGCCCCGACCTAGCACCCTGTGATTTCTGTATTTTCCCCAAAATCAAACATTTGATGAGAGGTTTTACTTTTACCAACTCCGAAGAGGCAGTGATAGCGTTCAATCAGCAGGTAGAAAATATGCCTTCAGATCTGTGGTCCTTCTGTTTTAAAAAATGATTCGATCGCATGAAATAATGTTTAAAATGTAAAGGAGAGTATTTTGAAAAGCAATAAACATAATATTTTGATTTTAACATGTTGTTTTTTTAAGTAACGCAAAACTTATAGTGTGACCTACGTATACAACAATGGAAAATGTGATGTTGAATTTTTATATAATTGCAATGATTTCGCTAAATAGATTATATCGCTAATACACTACAAGAGATCGCTAACAGAATTCAAAGAGAATTAAAGATGTCCAGATTGCTGATGCTGATGACCTCGGCAAAAAAAAAAACTGAACAAAACACAAACACCTTACAATGTATATTACTAAATGTTATAGTTCTAGTCTTGGTAGGTTAGTAGATATTTAGGTAGGTATATTAATAAAAAACCGGCCAAGTGCGTGTCGAGCCACGCATAAGATAGACATAACTCCTAAACTAACAGAGTTAAAACATTCGTTATAATTTTCCTTAAAAGTTTAGTAGTTAGTCGTACCATCATGAAGTTATTCAGGTTCTTCACGCGAGCCGTTTAGATTTTATGCAACCTCTCAATGTTTTCAAAAGATATATCTAATGATACCCCATACGATGGAGTAGACGCAAGAAAAAAATATCATACCCACTTTATCGGCGTAGTCAATATACATATCCATACAAAGTTTCATGTCTCTAGCACTATTCTACTACGGAACCCTAAAGACCGTTGAAAACATCACCAGCAACCACATTAAATTGCTTATTGCTAAATGTTATAGTTATAATCTTGGTAGGTTAAGTAGATATTTGGGTAGGTAAATGAATAAAAATGTATGTTGCAAAACTCAAGAATGGCTCACCCAGTTCAACTTTTTTTTAAATTCCGCCACACGTCTGTTGCTGGGCGTCTCTGGTACGCACGCAGAAGGTTTTTCCAGCGGCGCCCGGCGGACTTTGAACACCTGTGTGGCCTCTTCGGGGGTTTGGTCGGGATGAGAATCCCGCGTCGTTGGGGTAGGGTTTTATCCTGCGTCAGCGATTGAATCTGGTTGCATGCACCAGGGCCTTAGCCCCGTAGCACGCGACCCTTCTAGCCTGGTTCTGTAAGGACGGCGGGTGACTATTCCGCCGTCTTCAGGTCCCACCATGGAGGTCGATGGTCTTGGGCGTAGATGTGTCCCTGCCCCCACTTGCTCGCAGAAGGCGACGGTCGCGTTCCATCCACTCTGACCACTCTGACCATGACTTGAAGTATGGTCTCCAGCGAGAGGGTATCCACGCCTAGACCCACCCCGGCGCTGACTCACCCACACTGATCACTCGGTGTCGTCGTCGGAAACCTCGCAGTGTTGACACAGTTGTACAGCCGTAAAGTCTCCTGCAGGCAGCGTTGGGTCCCTTTAGGACACAGTTCGGCTATTATAAACCTATGCCACAGCTAGTGTATGTAAATGAAACGCAATGACACGGAAATTAAAATTACTTTTCATCTCTCATGCTCTGAAAGTGCGTCATTACTTAAAAAAGCGCAAATGAAAAGCAAAAGTTTAAAAAATTAGGCGTAAAGTACAATACTTGATACGTGATTAATCTCTATTGTTATAATTTTTTTATCTGACTATATTTACTTTCCTCGTATTCGAAATGAAAAGTAGAGTGTTTAACTCGGGTGAAAACTCCCGAGTGCATTGTGACTTTGCAAATTTCAACTATATAGGCTATTAATCTGTTCATTTACGTAGTGTGGGCCACCTCAGCTAGGTAAATTGAGAGGGTTGTTAATTAAATAAATTGACCGTCGAGGGACGGTAATAATACTTTTAAAATTGGAAAATTGCATGTGCATAAATTTTAAAATTCATTACTCCAAATTACGAATTTTCATGAGCTTTTTTTTTTTTTTTTTTAATCCCGCGGCCCAAGGCCGCGGCCCCTCTAACGTCCGTTGCCGGGCGTCCCTGGTTACTAGCAGAGGGTATGTCCAGTGGCGCCCGGCGGACTTTGACCACCCCTGTGGTCTCTGCGGGTGTTTGGTCGGGACGAGAATCCCGCGTCATTGGGGTCGGGTTTTATCCCGCGTCAGTGAGTGAATCTGGTTGCGTGCTATGGGGCAAAGGCCCCGCAGCACGCAACCCTTCTAGCCTGCTTCTGTAAGGACGGTGGGTGGCGATCCCGCCGTCCTCAGGCCCCGATCATGGAGGACGATAGTCTTGGGCATAGTCGCGTAGTCTGGGGCGGCCTGGCCGCCGACTACGGAACTCGGCGGGGAGGGTACGCTCCCTCTCCCTCCCGGCCGCCTCCTTCGCGAGCATGACTTGCTCGCAGAAGGACACGGCCGCGTTCCACCTACTCCCGCTGGACACCATGGCTTGAAGCATGGTCCCCAGCGAGAGGGTATCCACGCCCAGACCCACTACGAGGTCCCGGCGCTGACTCGCCCACGCTGAGCACTCCACCAACGTGTGGAGTGCGGTGTCGTCGTCGGAAACCTCGCAGTGTTGACACCGGGGTGTGACCTCACGATGCATGCGAAACAGATAGCTACCGAAGCATCCATGCCCGGCAACCATCTGCGTCGCACGGTACGTGAGGTCACCATGCTGCCTCTGCAGCCAATCGTCCATGATCGGTCTCACCGCCGCGATGAAGATGGCACCCCCCTTGGGTTGCTCAAGTCGCACCCTCCATGACTCCATGAGATCCTGGCGGAGTTGGGACCGCTGGTCCTCGATTTCTCGAGACGCAGGCCTGTGGTCCCGCTCCAGCGCCTCCTTGCGCCATTGGAACAATGACGCAAGGGCTCTCGCTTCCAGGTCCCATGGAGGGGTCCCGGCTAGGAGACATGCAGCCTCTCCGGAGATCGTGCGGTACCCCCGTACGGTTCTGACGGCCAAGGTTCTAAGTGGTCTGTTTAACAGAGTCACGTTCCCCTTGACCGCCAACCTATCCGCCCATACGGGAGCCCCGTATAGGGCCATACTCCGCACGATCCCCAGGTACAGTCTCCTGCAGGAGGCGTTGGGTCCCTTTAGGTTGGGCATCAGTCGCGAAAGCGCGACCGATGCCTGCGTCACCTTGGGGACCAAACTTCGGAAATGCTTATGCTTATGCGAGCAAAAAATAATCTCCCCCACTTAACGTGTAGAAGACCATAGAGTTGATATTAAGGCAGTAACGTCATAATTATTGGTCAAAAACGTTCGAAAGTGTTCTCTGTAAACAAAAGAATGCATTGTGCTTTAATTAACGTCGGAGTGCAAGTTCTGTATGTAAGTACTATTCCCTATTCTGTGATACGGTGTACAAATATTGTAGAAATAATGCATGTCAAATAAAAAGAACCATCCAATAACATCATGAAAAAAAACAACCATACTAATACCTACCATTAAGCAAAATGTCATAAAAATATTCATTAAAAGTTATCTATTTAAATGTCATAAAATTAGGACATTTCCCCTTAAATACATTAAATGTAGGTATAGTGTGAAATGTCAAGTACATATTATTATAAAGCATCTAATACATTATTTTTAGGTTAATAACTGTTAATCACAAGACCTAGCTAAAATTTGTCGTCAAGAAAGTCATTAATACAATAATAACATTTATTAGGAAGCAATGCTTTTAGTCGTTTTTTGAATAAATATAATGTTTCACGTCTAATGTCATATTTTATTATAAATAACCGGACCCATTCGCATAATGCTTTTCCGTAGCAGTGCAGTATTAAAGCTTCCAACAGGCTGGCGAAACTCCTATACAAAAAATCGGTCGTATGAAGTGTAATGATTTAACTATTACCAACCTCCTAACATCGAAAATTACAAATGGCAGGCCGTCAATGCAGCCAACACGAGAGGTACAATCTAACTTATGTTACATTTCAAAATAAATGGCGGCTCATCACATAAACTCTTGGTCATTTGATGATCATTGTTTATTTTTCTTACTTTATAGCATTTTATCAAAATTTACGTAATTTTAGACCTAATTAGATACGTAGTTAATACTTTTATCATCTTTTCAGTGTTTTATAAGAAAATGAAGTTCAAGAAATCGAGCGGAGAAGCACAAAAGACTATTTATGGCCCAATTTCCATTGAATGAAGCCCGGTAAGTAATTAATAACATAATTTTCATCTGTTCTGAGTCCCTTATATCATAATTAAGACAAATTTCGTTCAATTTTGTATAAAATTGTTAAAAAAATTGTTTAGTCTGTTCTGTATCGATAGTTTTTTTCCTCGCCAATTCTAATTGAAACCCTGTTTTGTAAACATGGTATAATTTTAATAAGTACTTAATTTATTTATTTTTAGATGTAGACAATGGGTCTAATTAACTGGTAAAGAAGACTTGACCTATTTGCCAATAGAGAAACTGCATCAGCAGTTAAAGTACATCTGTGGAAAACATTTTAGACCCAATGATTTTTGCAATAAAAAAACACGGCTTAGGCTAAAAGCCATACCGTGTATTGGAATTACTGCTAAGCCATTGTCCGAAGAAATTATGCAAGAATTCCCACTACACATTAAAAAAGCTACAAACGAGCTAGCTCCACTTTGCAGTGTGAATATTGGTAAGTTTTGTTTGTAGTGTAGAACCTCTATATGTTGTAAATATTAGATATTTTGTTTTATATCATCTATTACTTACCTGTTAGAAATTAGGTTCGGATTACGTACTGGTTATCTATAATATGGTATAGTTATAGCGCCCAGGTTTAAAAATAATATTTTTTAACATTTTCAGATTTATGTTCACAAATTGCATGGGAACACGACTAATGCAAGTGTCTGGATCTGGCATCAGTCATATAAGTATTGCAGTACCTTCTTCATCGAGTGAGGCCTCACTTCAGAAAAGAATAAGGCCCTTCAGCCCAAGTGTGTATTTTATAAACTTACCATTTGCCGCTTGTAATTCTACTCAAACTTCATAATCAAATTTCCTGGCAATAAATGGATGGAAGCTGGCGCTCGGAGTTACTGGTGAAGATGACGGAGGCCTTTACCCAGACAGGGGTCCATATCTGGCTGACACCAGGCTAATGTACATTCGCCCACATTAAAAAAGGTTTGTTGTTACCTAGTAAAATAGTGCTGGCGTTTATAGGCGTCATTTAATGACCTATATGACAAAATGTATTATTTTCATTTCAGTTTCTATTGCTAGAAAAAAAATTATGGAAGCTGGCGCTTATGGTGTCAAGGCTGAATATGAAGAAGGCGTTCACCTAGACAGGGATCTATATCTCGCAGCAAGACTAACGATAGGAATAGCAACTCGTGGAAATTACTAACAGTTATTACAATAGGTACTGTTGAGGCAACAAATAATGGTCTCATCTTGGGGCGGAGCCAGCAGCCTTCCGAACCGGTCAATACGTCACACGACGGACTGCAGCCCAGACACCTAGCCTACGAGCTTCTACCAAGACACACAAATTCTCACAACCTTTTGTACCTTAAATTATTTTAATATAATATTTTCAACCGTTGGGGAGTCTCAATCAATTATCAAGAACCCAGGCCCCAACAGGTACTTTAAAAGTTATGTAGGTAGTCTACTTTTAGATATATGGTAATAAAAGAGAAGTGTTATTAATTAAAAATATTTTGTTTAATTTTCTTTTACCTTAAAATAACATTTTATCGATAATAGTACCTACCTATGAGACGATGGAATGCAGAACATCCCTAGTTATTTTTCTCCTATGTTGGCTGCATTGACGACCTGCCATTTTTAATTTTCGAGGTTAGGTTGGTATTAGTTATATCATTACACTTCATATGACCGATTTTTTGTTCAGAGTCCCGTCTCTTAAACGTAGTGATTATATACTCTTTGGCTTCCAATGCACAGTTGATTTCGATATTGTGATCGCTGAAGTGTTGGCCTTGTCGTATTACTGACTCTGGATTCGAAAAGATGTTAATTCATTCGCACAAATGAAGCTACTTCCAGAATGTACAGTGATGGGAAGGTCAGCATTTTCAACGATTTAAACATTGGTCTGCAGCTATCTGTTGACTGCCTGTCATTGATCTTACGCAATATTTATTATATTTAAATATCCTTTGCAATCCCCCCAAAAGACTACACCATATCTCAAGACTGAGGCCACCAGACCGTGATATGCCAGTATAATACATTCTTCACTAACTTTATAATGCAAATTATACAGAACATAAGCCTTACTATATAGTTTGTTACAGACTTTGTCAGCGTGTATTATTCCCTATTCTGTGGCGTGGGCCTTCCATGTTAATTGACTGACCTGAAAATTCTGCAGTGTCCGTTTTGTTTACGTTAACAGTTTCAGTCTCCGGATCAAGTGGTTATACTAAAAGAAAAACTCCACCAAGTTCTCAATAATTAGTGTTGTACTAGATATAAGATATATGAATTTCCCTGACCCTCCACCCTCCAACCCGATGATGTCCACATAATGAATGTCAATCCCCAGGTTTTGAAGGTGACATTCGTTAGCTAATGGATTGATTCCATTGTAATCATTAGATAGCAAAGGTACCCTTTAAATGTAGTTCGATTGTTGCGGTAGCCGCGGACCGCGGTGTACTGATGAGAACAATACTACATTGGAAATACTGTTGATATTTCACAGGCGGATTAACTGGTAGCACCATAGATATAGTATGTAGAAAGATACACAAAGACATTTCAGAGGCGATTCCAAAATCAAAATGCAAATGTGTGGGTGAAATAGTGTTGTGTACACTATGAAATACGCAAAATATCGATAGTATTGAGTGTTATTTCTAAGTAATACAATAGAAACTCACTAAACCGTTATATTCTCCTTTTCGCACTGGCATTAGGAAAAAAAACCCAGGCAAGTGCGTGTCGGGTCACGCATAGAATAGGGTTCCATAGTCTAGATCTAAAAATCAAAGGGAAAAAAAGTCATTTTCACTTCATGTCCAGGGGAGGCAACCCAAAAAAAAAATCTTTCCATTATTTTGTTGTAGCCCTTGGTCACCGTTATTAATACACATATTTATGCAAAGTTTAATTATTCTAGCTTTAACCGTTTAGGAGGAAAGCCGAGAATGGACAGACTGACGAACTGACATGACTAAACTATGTTTCTTTAAGTTAGTTTAGGATATTATATATTCAAAAGTTTTTTTTATTGCATACCATAACCATGAAACAGTTCAGCTTGGTGAAAACCGCATCAAAATCCGTTGCGTAGTTTTAAAGATCTATGCATACATACATACGGACGGGCAGACTTTGTTTTATACTATGTTATGATTTTATGAAATCAAATAAAAATTTGTGTAATGTCTCTGGGAACCTTCCTAGTCGACAATGACGCGGAAGATTTTTAAACGATATTTTGGTATGTAAATATTTTTAGTATATAATTATGTATAGTGTAATTCTTATTGTAAATAAATATGTGATCTAATCTAAAATGCAAACTGCACAATTTTGGGGGCCAATTGTCGCTCGCGTCCGTAGGCTTTACCCTCCAGTGCCCTACACGTGGTCCCCGGGTGGTGCTAAAGAGCGACACTTTTTCCGGTGGTAGGCTTCGGCCGTGGCTGGTCACCACCCCCTGGGTTGAAGTCAGAGTGCCAAGCGTTCGCGCGTTCCACCCTGTGAACCCTGAGTAGCCCTCTAAGAGTGGGCCTCTATGTGGTTGCACCCTCTGGTGTACCGTAGACGTGCCTTACAGTATTGCCGCACGCGGTGCTTAGTTTGGAGGGCAGCGGGATCCGGAGAAACGGTTTTCCGCTGGCCGCCCGCCGATAGTTGGGAGCCCAATTGCGGTCTAGCCATCCGCGAAAAGCTGCTCCGCCATCGCGCGCATAATCCTGGAGTTGCTCCTGTTGGGCCGGTTGGCAACCGGATGAGAGGCCTCAACAGGCAATTCTGGGGGGGTCCGGGCGTCCCTGCGGTCTCCAAGCTAGGTTTCCTCACCGTGCGGCAATGCTCTAACTTTCGTTGGGGTCCGGTTGGTGCCCCACATAACTGCCACTCTTTGCCTATTTCCTTTCTTGACCTTGAAAAAATAATGCAGAAACGATATAAGAAAATGAGGTTTCAACAGCGGATGCATGGCCTCTCACTGAAAGTGCACCTCACTAACATTCGAGGATTGCACTCCAATCTCGTCCCAGTCCACCACCACCTTGAGGCGGCAAGACCGCATCTGCTCTTGCTTACGGAGACGCAAATCTCAACTCCTGCTGATACTTCCTACCTAAACTACCCAGGCTACACCCTGGAGCACAACTTCCGTTCAAAAGCAGGGGTTTGTTTCTATGTGCGTGATGACATCTGCGCTAGGCGTCTCCGTAACTTAGAAGATCCCTCATCTTCTTCAATCTGGGTGCTTGTAGAAACCGGCATCGAAAAAATTGTTTATGTGGGTGTCTACAGATCGCACAGCGGAGATCAGGAGACAACTAGGCTATTTGACCATCTGAGTGAGGCCGCCGATGTGGCTCAACAGAGGTATCCGACCGCACAAATTGTTTTTCTGGGGGACTTTAATGCCCACCACGAGCAGTGGCTGTTCCCTTACCAGAAAACAGACCATGCTGGTAGAGAGGCCTACAAGTTTGCCTTGTCTATGAACCTTTCCCAGCTGGTTGACCAAGCAACTCGAATACCTGACATTGAGAACCACACGGCCAATTGTCTGGACCGATATCAAGTGTCAGTTTCAGCCCCCCTTGGCAGTTCTGACCACTGTCTGGTTAAGTCCATACTTTTATGTCCCCCACCTGACCCCAGCCCTAGAGGCACTAGGCGGGTGTGGCGATACAAGTCAGCAGATTGGGATGAGATGCGTCATTTCCTTGCATCTTACCCATGGCTGTTAGTCTGCTTTTCTTCTGGCGATCCGTCGAGCTGCGCGTCTACTGTTGCCGGGGTTATCGGTCGGGCGATGGAATACTTTATTCCGTTTTCTGACCGGCCATCTGGCATCAGAGCTCAGCCCTGGTTTGGCTCGGACTGTTTGAAAGCTGAGGCAGACAAACAGTCAGCTTATGAAGCTTTCGTTGATGCCAGAAATCGCAAATCTCCGGACACGCATAAAAAGAAGAAAGCCTTTAACAAGGTAGCCAAGTCATGCAAAAGGGTCCTGATGAAGGCGCGCTTCAATCACGTTGGCCGCGTGGGGGCCAGACTCTCGTCTTACCCATCTGGGAGTAAGGAGTTCTGGTCTCTAGCCAAATGTGTTGAGGCGAACTTTTGTCGATCCTCACTCACTCCTTTGCAGAAACCTGATGGAACACTGGCACACACAGCTGTGGAAAAGGCTAATCTGTTTGCCTCTCTGTTTGCTGAAAATTCATGGCTAGATGCTGGTACTAAAACACCACCTCAGCTACCTCTTAGTGATTGCAAAATGCCAGAAATCCGCATTTATCAAAAGGAGGTTCTCAAAATACTACGCACTCTAAATTTGAATAAAGCCAGTGGTCCCGACGGTATTCCTGCCATTGTTCTGAGGAACTGCGCAGCCGAGTTGTCTCCTGTCTTGACACGACTGTTTCGTATGTCTTTTCGGGCTGGTAAAGTTCCGAAAGCTTGGAAGGTAGCTAACGTACAGCCAGTACCGAAAAAGGATAGTCGTGCAGACCCTGTCAACTACCGCCCAATTGCAATCACCTCCATTCTCTGCAAGGTGATGGAGCGTGTAATAAACAAACGTTTACTGGCATACCTCGAATATAATGACCTCCTAAGTGATCGACAATACGGGTTTCGCCAACGCCGCTCTACTGGAGATCTTCTAGTGTATGCCACGCACATCTGGGGTGAGGCTCTTGAAAGATATGGTGAGGCACTTGCTGTGTCACTTGACATTTCAAAGGCTTTCGACAGGGTCTGGTACGAAACCCTTATAACCAAGCTTCCTGCTTACGGAGTTCCGGCTAATCTTTGTGCTTGGATTTCAGATTTCCTGAGGGAACGATCTATTCGAGTGGTTGTTGACGGCTGCTCGTCTGATCTATTGGCAATTAACGCTGGGGTACCTCAGGGATCTGTTCTCTCGGCAACGTTATTCCTGCTACATATAAACGACCGGCTCAGACCCGGTATGTTTGGGTATGCGGACGATAGCACGGTTGCAGAGAGATATTTCTCCAGCGCAAAGGCCTAAAAACCGGAAATCGACGATCGTAGAGTGGCAATGGTTGAACGCACTAACTTAACCCTTCAGGCAGTGTCTGACTAGGGCGATTCTAACCTTGTCACATTCAACACTACGAAAACCCAGAAAAGACACGCTTTTCTCCGCTAAAAAGAGCCCGTTCACCAAGGCTCCTACTTTCCGGGATGTCCCTGTACCTGTGACTCAGCATCTTCAGCTCCTTGGTGTGGACTTATCATCCAACCTGAACTTTGGAAGCTACATAGAATCCAGGGCTAAAACAGCTTCGAAAAAACTATGCATCCTCTCTAAGGTGCGTAAATATTTTACTTCGAGTCAACTACTTAGTCTTTACTCAGCACAGGTACGCTCCTGCATGGAGTACTGCTCGCACCTTTGGGATGGATCCGCCCGCTACCAGCTTGAGGCCCTGGAAGCTATTGACAGACGCGCCAGAAAACTTATAAGCGATGAGGCGCTCACAAGCAACAGACTTCAGAGCCTCGACCATCGCCGTCTGGTTGCGAGTCTGTGTGTCTTCTACAGGTTACATTTCGGAGAGTGTGCGCAGGAATTGCATGAATTAATTCCACCGGCACCATTCCATCATCGGACATCAAGGCGTGGTCTGAGCTTCCATCCGTATGTGGTCGATATTCCACCTCTTCGTACCTCTCGATTCGCTTCTTCTTTCATCATGCGAACCGCTAAGGAATGGAATTCCCTTCCAGCGTCATTGTTCCCCGATACATATAATCTTGGGATTTTCAAGGCAAGAGTAAATAGGCATTATTTGAGTTTGCGTGCTTCATCTTAGACCGCATCGTTACTTAACATTCAGTTAAGATTGTGGTCAAAAGCACTCAAATTTAGTCATAAAAAAAACAATGCAATGGTCATCAATGTACTTTGATTAAATCTTTTAACTTATTTGATAAACCCAAGACAGAAACAAATATCTGTTATCTAAGAATTGATGGAAAATTTTGTATTAACCTGTGAAACGTGTACCTTATTTGGATTGTCTGCTTTGTTCACCTTACAATTACTTAAAGAACAAGACACCATGGCTCTTATATACAGTATTACTGTAAATAACACAAGGATTAGCTTATATTTTAGAAATCTAATATTCGCCAGTTATCAAGGTAAACGCTATTTTTGCAATTTGGAGGAAAATTCTTGGCAACTGAGACAAATTCTGACACTGACACACATATTTATATAAAAGTACGCCATCGTCCATCTTTATTACTCATAGGCAATGTTCGAATGATGATAACTTCTCAGGACTTCTCTTTCCCACGCTCTGTTGCTCTATTAAGGGAGCGAAGCGAGCGGCATCCCAAGGCTCTGGTACCAACACAGTCTGATCAAAAAGTTTGCGGAATTTTGAATTTTCATTCATGCATTGCATGATGCAACCCATTTTATTTGTCATTACCGTCTTCATATAAATAAAATCAGCCAAGTGCGTGTCGGGCCACGCATAAGATGGGGTTCCGTAGTTACCCATAAAAGTCTCTATAACTCCTGAACTAACAGTCATCCCATCCGTTATAGTTTTCCTTTAAAGTTCATTTTCAACCACTCTCAAAGGCGCAGAAACTGTAGGATTTTCCCACCAGTTCTATTATAGACTAGCTGTTGCCCGCAGCTCCGCCTGCGTGTTATAGCTTTCTTGATCACCAGTTACTGATTTATTATGTATAGCTGTTGAGCGATATTATATCGTCAGATAAAATATATAATAGTACCTTAGCCGTGTGCAGCGCCCCTTAGTGAACTCCACTGCGGGTGACGTTTATTGTTTGCGGTTGGTACAGTAATCGGGTCTAGGGATCGAACCGCAAAATTAAGTTTGTTTTTTATTGTATATACTTTTCCGGGATAAAAAGTACCCAGGGTGGTGCCCAGGATATTAAAGAATAATTATACCAAGTTTCATCGTAAACAAACAGACAGACAGACATACAGACAGACACACATAATTTTTTTTAATCACATTTTTGGGTTCGGTGTCGGTCTAGTAACACCCCCTGCCATTTATTTTTTTGATATTTTCAATGTACAGAATTTTCACTTCTACAGATTTATTATAAGTATAGATATAGCCTTTCACATTACATAGCTAGTCATTTATACAATAAAATTAATTCAACCCCTGACATATGTAACCTTCCAAAAAGTAAATGTAAATATATTGTTTCAAGATGGCTACAGAATACTCAGTTATACTGAAATTGATGAACTGATTTAAAACTATAACATAAGTAGGTACCCACGTAATATGAATGCACTTACTTAATAACGCACACGCACGCAAATATATTGACACTCTTGGTCACACACACACCCATACGCATATTGATTAAGTTTTGTTTAAAAAAAAATAAGTTCAAATTTTATGTAAAAAAAATATTTACACTACAACTAGAAAGAAAGAAAGAATCCTTTACTATTCCATAAACTAAACAAACTCTTACATAGGTTACATAACAAAAATACAAAGATAAAAAATAAAATAAAAATTGGACCAATGTTTTACTTAGTGACAATAATAACGTGGAATAAACTACCTTTGTATCCGAAGTGCTTATTTAACCGTAGTTCACGCTGTCCACACTGAGACCTGTCGTATATGTATTAATGATATTGTATACTAAGCCCCTAGAACATAAGTTACCTTTGTGAAAGAGAAATAAACATAACTATTACTATTCAATGGACTACCATCACGAATTTTTCAGGTTCTTCACGCCAGCCGTCTAGATTTTAGAGGGAGTGGGGGGACGCCCTATTTTCCGCAAAATTATGCCTTTTAAAGGTAAAAATCTCGCAAATGCCTGTTCTCTCTAAGACAGTCTTGTGAATGCCTCGTTTAGAGGTGAAACATATGTCGACGTTATAATGTCTTCTATTTTAGCGAAATAATGCTATTAATTGAAAAAGTTTGAACATCATATTTACTATTGTTTTGTCATGGACTTTCGCCACGTAACGCCTGATTCTATCCAATATTTAAGTGTAAAAAGTTTGCGGGAATGTTGACTATGGCTATTGGAGAGAGCATGATGAGCGCTGTAGATGCGATGCGATAGTATTGCTCACTGTCCTTCGATTACAATGTCATACTGTACAAAAATATTCCTCCTCAAGATTGGATAGTAGACAGTTACCAAGGAATCCTATCTAAGTGCAACCTGAAAGAGACGGCCTGAACTGCACCTGATAATGCATCCAGGAGTTTTTGTCAAAAAACAGATACTGTTGTGATACCCACAACCTCCATATTCACCGGACACAAGTTGACACGACTCCCTTTGTTCCCGTCCCTTTTTGTTCTATTTCCAGAAATGAAAAAAACCTTAAAAAGATTGACATCGTTGAAACTATAAAGGAGAAATCGCTGATGTAGGTACATAAATGCCATATAGGTACTCGTACCTAAATCAAAGTATGAGTAAGTTATCCAACATTGAAAAAATATGCTGGCATAGGTGCATAATAGTCCGGGGGTAATACTTTGATGTGCACAATATTAATTTTCCTGAATAAACAAAAGTTCACCGAGTAAATTGAAAATTCCGCGAAATTTTGTATAAATATTCAAAGCAAAATACGTAGCAATGATGAATATGAAACGTCATTGATAAGTAGTCTGTAAATGTTCTTGATGTTTCATGTATTTACCTAAGTGGCGTCTATGTAAATGAGAAAAGGCCATACACGACACTTAATTCTCAGTGGCGGCGGTTCAAGGCCTATCTAGATTATTTCTAACCCAATCAAATCACCATTAAATAAATGTAAAAAAAATTGTAACAGGTTATTAATATGTTATTATATTAAGCATTGCCATACAACGTGCACTTCTGGGAACATTGCCAGTCGGCGATGAGGCGGAGGAGTTCTTTGACGCCTGTATATGTATAGTGTAGATTTAAATGTGTATAGTATAGTTTTTAGTAAGTGTAAATAGTATTTTCATCTCTTATTATGTATATTGTTATTGTTAAATAAATTTAATAAACAGGTTACGTAAGTAATACAAATTGACATATATTGCGAGAGTAGAGGAATAGGGCTAGTTTCTTATAGTCGGTGTCGCATGACGTACTAAGAAAAGCTACCTACGTAAGTATACACTTACCTACTTAAAAAGGCGGTTTGCCTGCATATTTAACTAATGCCGATTCTTTGATTCTTCTCTGATTCCCGGGATAAAAAGTAGCCAACATTACTCGTTATGTCATCCTACCAACCTAACCAGTCCAAGTCGAACGAGAATAAATCAACTCATTTATTAATTGATGAACACGTACCCGTGTTCATCAATTAATAAGTGGGATTATTTTGTAATGACGTAAGTCGTAATTGTTCTGGTAACAGAACAATTTATTTATTTACAATAAGAATTAAAATGTACAAAATATACATAAATAATTATGTATATTTTGTACTAAAAAAAATTACATTACAAAATATCGTTTAAAAAATCCTCCGCGTCATTGCCGACTGGAAAGGTTCCCAGAATGCTGGCTGTGTTGCCACGTTGGATGGCGATAATTATTCTTTGGGCCAGAAAATAGCCAGCCTTCTGGTCCTGAGAAGCATCGATTAGGCGTTTAGCAATGTCTCTATAACGGCGGCGAGCACTCGGAACCCATGATCCCAGTGTCTCAACCCCAAACGGCTCAAATATGTAATCACCTGCTAGGTTAGCATATTTACGCCGTACTTACCAGTCATTACAAAATAATCCCACACGATATTGAGAAAATTACACTCACTGTCCACTCACTGTGCTCTTCCTCACAGGCCGAGCATGCATGTTTAGCGAGCATGTACGTAATCTGAATTTATTGCCTCAACCAATTGAGGCATTGAGTTACCAATAACTCAATGCCTCAATGTTACAAACTGAAGGCTTCCGATGCATTCAACTAAATACGAGAAGCAAGTTTCTACGATTGAGCTATTAAAACCACAATTTGGAAACTTCGAGATAGCGATTTATCTTCATACATGAGTAACTACTAAATAATTTACCACAAATCTCAGAAAGTCTAAACCCGTAAATGAACATTTCGATATCTTCGACACAAACCGAAACTAGCAAGCAATTTTGGATTTGAATTATCTGTTGGAATACGGATGTATCTCTGGCACATCCAGCAATAATATCCGCAAGGGGGAATAGGTATAGATGATTGTCATATGGAGTTACAGGGATGAGTTAAATAAACTAGATCGTTATGCATTAGCATTTGAGTAACACAACACCACCAATGTTAATTATAAGTGCTGTACTGCTCAAACACTTCGCTGTGCATAATTACTTGATTCTTAAATCTGCCATTAGTTTGAGTAAAAACATTAATATCTAAGAAATGTGTGTTATATGCCTCAACAAGACGACGAAGAGGCGCCCGGACTCCATTATTAGTTTTACATAAACCAGTGTGAAATAATCGAATGTTCCGAGCGTATCTCGGTCGCGGTTGTCTATTGTTTGCCCGAAGATTATATACCATAATCATCATATTCCCGAATTTCTTTTGCCCGAATTTCATTTGCCCGAATGTTTTGTTTGCCCTAAATGACATATGACATACTTTTAATTGCCCGAAACTTAGATACCATAAGATACGAGTGCCATACGTATTGCTTTTCATATTTTTAATTGCCATAATAATTATTATAAAAATATAATTAGATATAATATTTAAACGCCATAACGATTATTAGACATAATATTTAAATGCCATAATAATTATTAGACATAATATTTAAACGCCATAATAATCATTACACATGATATTTAAACGCCATAATAAATTATTTTCGAATCTCCTTCCAAGCTATGCATTTGCTCATGATATTTCTACAAGCGCTCTAAAATGATTTACAAACCCGTTATAAATACATTGGTGGGTAGACAAAACATTTGTAGGCGATTTAATTCTAATACCTACCTACTTATTAGCATTACTGGCACTTCGCCGGCCGCTGCCGCGGCACGCTCGCTTCGCTCGCTCGGCTCGTGTGTTGTCTTTCATGTTCTAACCTAACCTAAACTTCAATGTCGATGGCAAATGATGTTATGGCATCTAATAATTAGGGCTATGATTATCGGCCGGGCGCCACTGGGTAAATACCACCGCAACTACCAGAGGCGTCCGGTAATGGACGCAGTATGGCCAAGTCAAGGCGCGGCAACTTAAAAAAAGGGCTATGATTATGACAAATGATTGTGGCACTTCGCCGGCCGCTGACGAGGCACGCTCGCTTCGCTCGCTCGGCTCGTGCGTTGTCTTTCATGTTCTAACATAACCTAAACCTCACTGATGTTTTGACATGTGATAAGTAGGGCATGTGATAATTATGGCATGTGATAATTAGGGCATGTTATAATTAGGGTTTATGATAATTAGGACATGTGATAATTAGGGCATGTGATAATTAGGGCATGTGATAATTAGGGCATGTAATAATTAGTGCATGTGATAATTAGGGCTTACAATGATTATGACAAGTGATATTATGGTAAGAGACTTTATTGGAAACAAAGCTTCTAGTACGTGACTAATATAGCAACTAAGAGTAGGGCAAATGAATATTATGTCATATAATATTATGTCTGTTGACTATTATGGCAAATTAAATTAGGGCAAATAAAATTCGGGCAAACGGCGGTATACCCTCGGTCGCACCGTCCTAGGTACAATATAACACAATCTGTTTGTTATTTCCATGCAATCAAACTTATTGCTACACAGGCCGTGTAACATCACGGTTCCAAGAAGGAGACGCCTAGATTCCAAACTCATCGTATTAAATTGCTGAAGTAGTTCACTGTATGACAATTTATGACGACGGCATTTAAAATTAACAGATTTAAGAAGTTTTTTTGTGTGGGAGTGGCATCTCTGCCCGCACGCGTTGTTCGGGATTGTACCCTTTCAATCATTAATGTGTACTTACGATAATAGGGATTTCAGATAGGTGTCGCATATTTCAATTGTGAACGCACTAGAGTTTTATACAGTGTTAGGTATGTAGAGGGCCGCACAAAGTCACACGCCGATCTCATGACAAAACCATACATCTGAAAGGCTTTATTTACAATGCTATTGTATTCATCAAGATGTAACGACGAGTCCAAAATTACTCCTAGGTCCCAAACTGAATCTACACTACGCAGATTTGTATTGTTCAATGAAATGTATTGCTCAAAGAATAAAAAGATATAAGGTAAAAACCAAAAAAAAACATGTAGTCAAACTACCTTATTCTTTTTTGGAAATCGGTTGATTACTAACGTTGATAACTAACGCATCACGTAAATATTAACACCTGGAACAATATCGAAATATTTTTATGATGAGTTTGTTTTTTAAATAATACAAGAATCTTTGGAAAAGAAAATTTATCGACCGTAATCTGAATTGTCCAGTCTCAAAATGTAGACGATTCTGTCAAAAAAGAACAAGCGATAGGTACTATAGTAATGATTATGGAATAGTACTACGACTACAGTATCCATAACTGGCTGGTGATGATTTATCCACAGACTGTGGCTAAGGACAGCGAAAATGAGTGGTCCATCATAAATCGTAGCCACACCTTGATGAATCACGTCGTTTCGCGTGTTCGAGCTGCCAAACTACTACTGAATATCGATTGTGAGCACTCATAATCTACATTTCGTTTATGGTGTTTATGCGTAAGGTATTTTCCTTACTTCTTGAGGAACGTAAGAATTTAATAGAAACGTTGAATTATTCGGATCATTTTCCCTTTGTCAAATTATTCTAATTGGGTAGTTTTTACCAGGATATACCTACAGGGTTACCTACTGGTAATTCTGTACCTTCCGGGTAGGAGGTAATGGGGAGAGCAGCGGCAGTAAAATGCCCCATTAGGGGGGTTAAATTTACTGCATCTGTATGCGTATTTGGTCAGTAATTTACGGTTTTGGAGATATCTAATAAAAACGTTTTTGTTTTGTTGACAAAGACAGGTGGTAATGGACCGGTGACACTAAGAACTCAATGGAGAGGCCTATGTTCAGTGCAGTGGACAGAGTTAGGCTGATGACGATGCTATAAACATAACTTGATGACCTGCAAGACATTACAAAACACGTTAAATGTCACGACAGCTGCCGCTCCGTTGAGACTGTTCTGCGGGCAACCTACGATCTGGAATCCATGCATTGAGGTACTAATGTATCTACTAACGTATCCATGATAACATTAGACTACCACAAAAACATGCTGATGTTAATCAAAAAATCATCTTTGCAACCTCTCAATGTTTTAAAAGACCTTTCTAATGATATCCCACACGATGGAGTTGACGCGAGAAAAAAATATCGACCCCCACGTGTAAGGGAGGTACCCCAAAAAAAACAATAATAAGCGGACCATATTGTGGCTTCTGTGGACCACCGGTTGGGAACCACTGAATAAGCGCAACGTGACGTTTTCAACTAACGCACTACCCGTAAGCCGGGTTAGATAACTTCGTTCCAAAAATATTTTGCACAATTTTATTATAGCACTTTGTTGGCGTAGTGAATATACTATATGCAGTCGCTTTGTTTTCGTATATTTTTGTCAAATAATTGAATTGATTGATTGAGTTTCAAGTTGATCCTAAGTATTTACATTTTACCGAAATGAGTTGTGCGCTTACTGAAAAAATATCATAATTCTTTTATTGGACTGATATGATATACCGCTATGATATACCGCTATAAATGCCACAAATATAATATTGGAAATTAATATACTGCAAAACGCTTATGATCGTAACAAAATAAAAATACATATTGCTGTATGTGACTCCGATCACTTTTTCGAAATGTTTTTGGTAGAATTTCATTTTACCACAAACTATTGACCGACTTCTTTTTGCCATATGCACTATTTGACAGATTTTTAGATCATCGAAGTATCATTTGCCTTATGTTTCATTTTACCGAACTATTTTACGCCGATAAATGAAATTCGGTTAAATACTTTTCGGTCTTTGAATAGCTACCAATTGGTAAGGCGTTAAAAATACGTAGAATTGAAATGGTATCAAGCAAAAACATTTCGATGAAGTGATCGGTCCCCAATGAAATAGTTGTATAATGAATGTTTGGCAACATAATACTTCGAACATATGTTATTTGGGATAAGTGTAGCTTCGGTTAAAAGTTTTTCGGCCACACGTAACGTTGGAGTAATGAATAAAAATCTACGTGACTTCGGTGAAATAAAAAAACAACGAAACGTTAAAGGTTGAAAAAAATTAGGTCAAATGAAACTCGGTTAAGTACTTTTCGATCTTTTAATAGTTTCCCTACTGTAACCGAAAGAAATATGGATAAAGAGTACTTTTGAGAACTAAATTTGTCTTGATAAGTAATAAAGAAAGCCTTAAAAGTGGAACTTTTAGCATTAAAAATAAATCTCAACAGATTTTCGGCTCTGGTGAACGTTTTTAATTGTGTGGGTTACAGCAGTTCGGTTTTTTAGGTCGACTTATTATACTCGTAGATAGACGCAAATAGAGACTCCTTCTCTCAAATTTATATACGTATAGAACTGCAATTTACAACAGAAACATCACCGGAGAGTTTGTCGTGGTACCTAATACCTGTAACTGTTAGCCCAAAATATAAAAATGATGTTTCGCTTTTAACTTCACCTAATTAATGAATGATTCAAACGTTCAATGTCAACCTGAATACTTAGAATTTATATTTTATTCGCACCTCGCGAACAATAGTACAGTCACAGTAGGCAAATGGTGACGCCACATCATTAGTCAATGTCGGCGTCGAGAGAATTCATCCCACCGTACCGATTATTACGCGGAAAATCTATATTTACGGGTAACATGCATAAGAAGGTACTTATATGCATTTTAGTCATAAAGTCGAATAAATCAGTATATTTTCTACAGACTTCTAAAAAAGGAGGAGGTTCTCAATTCGACTGTAAGTTTTTTTAATGTTTGTTACCTCTTATCTTCGGACTGGGTTAACCGATTTGAATTTTCTTTTTACTTGGAAGCTACTACTCCCCAAGTGCACAGATTAGAAAGATCTGATTGTTTGTTTATTTGCTTGAAGAGACTCCTTAACTACTGAACCGATTTTGAAAACTACTTTTTATCCCGGTAATATATTCCCGTGGGAATTGGGTACGAGAAAACTACATATTATTAGCTAGTTTGTTTAAAAAAATAATTGGTACCTACTTACTTACAAACCAGTAAAGTTAGATTTTGATTAAGTTTGTGAACAATTTTTGACAACCCTACGAGAATAGGTATCAATTTGGCAGGTTATTGGGAAGCTGTTTCTCTGTTCCCTCCTCCTCTGTGCTAAAGGCTTGCCTGCTTGCTAAGTGTAATATGTGTTTAAAAATGTGTTAGTGAATCTCTTGGAAATCTGAAAAGATTAACTGTACAGTTAATCTGTATATCTAATTCTATTTTTTTTCCAATATTGTCAAATCATAGCTTTATTTTAACGGTAATTTTAGTTGTAATGTTGCAATTTTAAACTTACGTTTGCATAATTTGTTATTTTTGAAGTACCTAGGTAGTTTTTTTTTCTAAGAATACAGGAAATGTAAGTCTACAATTTTTAAATGGTGTTCTGTACAATTGGTCATTGAATTTTTGATACTCGTAAATCAATAATCCTAACTGGGAATCGAGCTAGTTCAATACTTGATTTTTCAAAAATGATGGAGTCTTACATTTCATCAAAATCGGGCTTATTCCTTTGGGAATTTTTCGCTATTCTTTATAGTTTCAGATTTGTTGGTCCAAGCCCACTTCAAAATTCATCTGTATAAGACCGTTTCTTTCTGAATAAACACAAAAATACACCCAGTACCCTCTTAGGCGTGATTATGTGTATACTCCAAGATCCCAAGGTCGTCAAACCGCACGAAATATTATGTAGGATGGGGTAATAATACCTACTCGTATTAGTGGATACAATGAACTAGCACTGACTTGTGCCGACGACAAAACTTCAAGTACCAGTTCCTAAAGGTAAGTAACAATTGTAACCACTTCTCATATATAATAATTATAGGACTAGGGGTTGCGCTTGGCTCTAGGCTCCACCCGTATTTTTTTATTCCGCGACGCATTGCACGGTCTCGCTACGTCCATTGTCGGGCGTCTCAGGTACACCTTCGGAAGAATTCTGTGGAACCGCCGGCAGACTTTGGCCACCTATGTAGAGTAGAGAGTAAATCTGCGTGCTGCGAGGCTGAAGCCTTTTTCTCAACTTAAGAAGTACATACAGTCGTAATTTCCTACCATTCCTCATTCATTGTCTGCTACTTGCACTTGTCTGATCCAAGCCTTTTTATATTCCTCTTACCCTTTTCCTTTTACGTTAATGTGGGTAAATTCGGAATAGACCGCAAACAATTTTCGTTTGATATAAACATACTGTTTCACATTTCAGACTGTTCAATAGAATGGACTAGCAGCTAATCAAAATGTCATTTGGTGCATACTATTATTCTAATTAGCTGTGAGTTTATAATCCCAGGGTTTATTGTCGCACGCTTTTGTGAATCTGGTAAATGTAAAATCATTGACGTTTGATAATTAAGTTAGTGTTATTTTGTGTTAAAAAATTGTTTCTTTTTCCATGATCCAAGAACTCCCCCCTATTTTTAATCCTCGGCCGCGGCCGCACCTACGCAAGTTCCGTAGCCTACAGGGAGCTTCCAGTGGTGCCCGGCGAACTTGTGGCCGCTGCGTGGTGGTAGGATTTAACCCCGCATCTTTGGGGTCGGGTTTTATCCCACTTCGGTGAGTGAAGGCGTGCGAATGGTGGAACCCCACAGCAGGCTGCTTCTGTCAGAACGGTGGGGTGCTAGTTCGTCGTCCTCAGGCCCCGATCATGGAAGTCAATGGCCCTGCGCGTATTCATGTTTGCGGCGCGGCGGCGCCCTCGCCACACACTTCGGAACTCAGCGGGGATGGTCCGCTCCCTCACCATACCAGCCGCCTCCTTCACGAGCATAACCTGCCTGCAGAAGGAAAGACCCACAACGAGGTCCCGAGGTGGTGGTTCCCCACTTCGGTGGCTCAAGTCGCACTTTCCATGTCGTATTTACGGAGAGCCACAGGTCGCGTCACATAATATTTTTATTCTTCTACATATCGCAAGGTATATCTGTACCAATTCAAAATATTACAGGATTTATTTTCTCTGATTTCGCCAATTTTCCCGTACTATTAGGTCTGCTTGGCTGGAAGTTCAGCCATCAAAGACCTACAAATGCAGGTTATTCCGATGCAGATAGCGCCTGATTGGGTCAGGTAAGTAATGAATAAATTTTCGTTCACAGCAGAAAGCGTGCGGAGAATTATACAAATATGCTATTTGAAAATGCTTCTACAAATATGCTTCCTGACTAATTCTTCGGTGCTAAGGACCGAAAGAGAACTGGAAGCGACGCTTGGACCCAGGCTCGGTCATTAATATCTATATTTAAAATTTTACACATTTTTGTATTAAGTTGTCTAGTCTGCCCAATTTCTACATTTTTCCAAAATTGTCCTGAACTAAATAAATTGTAATAAAAAAAAGTTAATTTGGGTACGAAAAGACAAAAACGAAGTATAGTGAAAGTTGAAAGAATACATTACATAGACTATCAATAACCTGATCAAAATTTTGAATTTTTTCATCGATAAAGTGGAAACGCCATATTTTAAAATCGGGGACCCCAGGAACCGTAGAGAAGTTTTGTCTAAAACTTTTATGTTGGGGGCCAAACAGTTGAATTTAGAGATTGTTGTTAATTTATCTGTGTTTTCAGATATAAATATCTCACATTTATTCGGGTTCAGTTCTAAGCCAATTAACTGAAACTCGTTCTTTATGAGAGCTAAATCTTGTAAAACTGTCTCTACTTTTCCCCCTAAAGTCCCTCATCTAGGTATCAAATGTTGAATATTGATTTTATTTTTTGAATGATTGGGTTAATGGCCAAACTGAAGATGACTGGTCCCAACGGATCACCTTGCTAATATCCAATGGCTGAATTCAAAAGGTGGTCTTTATAAATTAATTTTGTTGGCTGACTATAGCTTTGCCAAAGGAAGTTACAAATTTTAGGGGTTTCTAATTTGGCCTGTGTCAGCAAGGTGTCCCTGTTTACAGAGTTGTAGGCGTTTTTCAGGTCAACTTTCAAGATGACCTCTCCATCTTCGCTACTGTCAAGTTACGAGTATGTTGCAAGCGCATGGATTGCGGCCTCACAACCCCCTTTTGAACCAAAACCTAATTGAAAGGGCTGAAATTTGGTAGTAACCTCTGTACTATAAAAACAACAGCAAATTTTGGCTGCTAAACGCCTCAAAGTGCAAGGCACATAAATTTACCCCATATAAAATATCTGTGATGCCACTGTCCACATTGCCTGAGAGCATGAGGTTGACTAGAGCTGTAAGCTCCCTCAGAAGTGCATCACCAGCTTCCCCAGCGCTCGGACACAACAGATCCTTAAGGTGCTGTGGTGTCAGACCGTCAAGTCCACCAGCTGATCCAAAACGAAAGGAGTCAACAGCTGTGCGCACATCCTTGGCAGTAGTCTCAAGATTTTCTGTATCGTTGTTCGGAGGATCACGGAAAGAGAGGTCAGCTGCGGATGGTGGGTGCTTACTCTGCAAGCCCGTCAAAGTTTCTACAGAGTAAGGAGCCAGCACGTCGCTACTAAAAAGTAGTATGCCGCCCCACTGATGTCGCCCTCCCTTACTTTATTCTCTACAAGTTTTAATTTCTTGGCCTGAGAATAATCAGTTTGTACAATTTTCTTTGATTTGGACCGTCAAAGATGTCAACGGCCTTTTCTTTACGTCTAGGATTCTATAAGGGAAGGTTAACATTTGTTCCCAAGCGCTAAAGGTATTTTCTCGGACTACTTGACCGATACAGGAGGTTAAACATTGAGCCACAGAGGGTCTCGCACCTCGGGGGATTCTTTGTAGAACTGGAATAGAATTTTTCATGGTACTTAACCTTTGCCAAAAGGGAATTTCTATATTATCAGAAATTTCTTGTTGATTTGGAAAAAATTGGGATATTGTAGACGCACTTGAAGATATATATATAATTTATGTCTATAGGAATGTACGAGTATTCCGGATTGCCGGTAATCATCATCCATGGAGTTTTTTCCCAACCCATTGAGGCTTTCCAGTCTAACTGCGATACAGCTGATCACAAAAGATAAGAAAAATGTAAATTTATTAAAATAAGAAGATACATAAGATCATTTTGATTAAATAGTAATAAGAAGTAGATTGCTTAATGCCTAATAATATAATTTATTTTTGTCAAAATTAAATATAATTAAAAAGTAAATAGATGTAAGTAAAAATTAATAGTTTAAATTTTATTGATATGTAAAGAATTAAAGCGCAAGAGTAGCCTGATAACTGATAATCCCAACACAAAACGAAAGAAATGAATAGCGTGGAAGTAGCCCTGCGAGGGCTGTCTCCACCCTCGAGGCGCACACGTAAAAAATAATACTCAAAAACCCATTGGCTATAATCGAAGTTCAGTTGTTACATCAGTCGAAAGCGCCAAAATGTTTATTATGAGTATGAGAGCCCAACGTTACCCAAAGGGATGATCAGAACCCTATGACATATTTAGACAGGACAGGCATTAGAGTCCACTGAGGTAGTGAGAAAGTGGTGGAAAATGTAGCGGTTAAAGAAGATGGGGGCATTGCTGGGTGTAGGGGATGGATCGTCAGGTGGAGCAACAGTGCGATGGGCGCTGGGGGTGTGAAAATTGGTGGAAGGGGGGGGGGGGGGTGGTACTGGTAGGAGGAAGGTGTGAAGGGAATGTTTGGTAGATCGGGAGGTGGAGTGGGGTAATTGTGATGGGGTGTGGGACTAATGGAAAATGGGGAGAGGGTGTAAATACAACAAGGTAGGCTGAAGTGGTAGGGGGTGATCGACGCCGGGCGCCACAGGAAATTCCTTCAGTGCTTACCGGAGGCGCTGGGCAATAGAGGCCACGGATTTAAAAAAAAAAGGATGATCGTATTAATTACAGAACTAAAATATTTAATAAATCAAGTTCAAGATTAAATAATACAATTATACGTATGTACATAGTGTTAGGAAAAAAACCCATTGTAAGAACTGGACCAAATTGAAATGGGATGGGACCCTGGACATGGAAACCACCAGCTTTGAAGTAAAAAAAGAATCATCAATATCAATTCACCCACTCGAAGTTTAAGTAAGAAACTTAAAAGAAAGTAGAACTGACAACCTCCTCCTTTTTTGAAGTCGGTTAACTAGTAAACCTTAATGTTTTAAATTTACAACTGAAGCTTGCGTGTATCCAACGTGGAAATAAGGAAAATGCCATGGTGCACCAGGGTGGTGAGGCAGTTATGGAAGTGAATGAAGAAGGGGAGGGTGGGCTGAAGTGTGGAAACGAGTGAGGAAATCGTGTTTCAGGAGATATGTAGGGGGTGGAGGAAATAAGGGGCGGTAGTGGGTGGTGGGGCAGGGGGTCTAGGGGGGGGGGGGGGGGGGGGGGGTGGAGGCCGGTAGAGGATTGTTGAGATTGGGGGAGGGGCCCAACCAAGGAGGAAGGGCTGAAACTAAAATTTAAAAATTATTAAAAAAATTAAAAAAAAAAGAAGACCTGGAGTAAATGTACGGTAGACCGGGGGGCGGAGAAGTGTTTGGAAGGTGGAGGGGGGAGACATTTATTTATTATTGGCATGTGGTGGGGGGTGGCCAGGATGGGTGCAGGTTGGGAATAAAAGGGTGTGGCGAACGAATGAATGGAAAGTAAGCGGTGTGGACGGGTGGTTTCCCATACCCCTCGCTCGCCTACGAGTTAGTTGCGCGAGTGACGGAGAGAGCGGGTTAGGGAGACACTGTTGGGAGGAGGTGTGACAATAAATGCGGGACAGTAAGAAGGTGAAGAAAGACAAGAACAATTAGTTAACAAGAGTAATTAGGAGAAAAGGGGAAGAGGCAATGATAAGATACTTCTTTACTCACAATAGTTAGACTCAATAAGATATATGCCGTGATAAGTGTTACAGGTTATTTAGGGTATTTTCTTAATGTACAAACTACGTTGTACTGAAAAGAGACGCCGTTATATTTATTGCCAGATTCTTGCTCACAGGCTCTACCTGTTCCTTTGCAGTAATAATCTGTCAGTAAACGTGCATGTAAAATCACTTTTAATGACTTGCATTAGTGTTCTTTGTGACCTACATACATGATGAAGTGATTTGCTTCTAGAGTCTTGATATCCCTTACCACAAAGTTAGATGATGATGAAATTTTTCAAAATTATTAGGTTTACCAAAATAAATAAATCACGTCGAAGTAAATTCGATAAAGTACTCGTATAATAAAACACTACAATTATAGGTATATTACATACAAAAATAAACCTTAACAGTTCAAAATTAGAACTAAAATTGATTAAGTGCTTGCGATATATTCAACGTGGCAATAAAGAAAATGCCTGATAATAGCGGATTGTGATCGAAACGAACTGATAAACTGGCCTTCCCTAAACTTAACTAAGAATCCGTTAGTTAATATTCATTTGGTAACGAGTTTCTGAAATGACGACCGATATTCTACGCTTTTTTTTTGTTCAACCCAAAACGGTTTCACGATTACACTTCCTATAACAACTGTCCAGCTCCAGAATCAGCAGAAAAAAAAATATTAAATTTAACTTGCAAGATTGTTCTCAAACAGCCGACGGGTTAAGTATATTAGTTATTTTACGTTTAGTAATTAAACATAAAGTTACTAACGAAAAATTTTAAAATAATAATTAAATGTAATTATTTTTTAAATTTGGAGGTGTGATTTTATTCCGAGAATTATTGGTAATAAATGGTGGCAATATTTAATAAATTAATGTTATATCGGATGAAAAAATAAAGCTGCACACACCAGATTTTGCTATTAAACCCGTATTTTTTATTTCTATTGAATTAATTATAATATTAGACATATTAATACGAAAATATAATTTTAATGTTTCAAGTTGTTTAAAAAGATTCCGTACAATTCTAAAAACAAAATTAATAATGGAATCTATACATAATGCGTGAAATAAAATAATTTGCTTGTGAATTTAGAGTATTGAAGTTAAAACTGAAGCAATTAATTAAAATACTACTTGGAACCTAGTTTGGGAAAAGCTGATTTAGTTTTGATAATATTTACTATGCAAATGATAGCTTAAAAATCGCGTGCTTCGAAGTCAGCGTGCCTAAATTTAGTTCACTTAATGAAACACCTTGGCTCGAATCAATATAAAACTGATTTTATCGTGGACCATGAAACCTTGTCCCATGACCCCTCACTAACTCGTAAAACAAAATTAGTTGCAGAACAGCTGAAAATCCTTATTAACCAAAAATACTCATTATATTTAAAATAAATGTTCGGTAGATTTATAACCATATTTGTACTCGTAATTATTGAATTGTTTTATGTTGTTAATATTTTAAAAATTAAATATTATCACAAAGAAATATTTCCTC
Organism: Nudaria mundana; assembly: GCA_963556515.1. NCBI lineage: Eukaryota > Metazoa > Arthropoda > Insecta > Lepidoptera > Erebidae > Nudaria > Nudaria mundana. The sequence goes on along the minus strand of OY748286.1, from coordinate 37,066,548 downwards.
TTCACTAATCGTAAAAATCTTACAATACTTTTCAATAATTAACATATCAGCCGTTAAAAATTTACCACAACAAAAACAATCTTACCTGACCGTCGGGGATGTCTTTTAAGGAACTCGCGAAACAGTTTATCCGAACGCGACAAAGTTTATCAATTTATGAAAATAGCTCTTTAAAAGTTGAATAAAAGTTGAATAAAAGTTGAATAAAAGTTGAATAAAAGTTAAATAAAAGTTGAATAAAAGTTATTAAGCACTTAAAAAATTCACAAACTTAAACTTCACAAATATTTTAGGACTTAGATTTATTTTCACTAGATCAGTGAAATATTTCCGTTGATATGTCGGGAGGCTGTTCTTGGGCTGCGTGTGCCTCATGAGAAGCCTCGACCCACAATGAAGCTTTCAAAACTGTAGCTTTCAGAGGTGACTCGCACCTGCGCATTTCACTTTCACATACTGTATCCTCCCATTTTCCCCACCTCTTGCATTTAATATAACTTTTATTTCCGATTTATTTTGTTAAAATATTAATTCTAGGCTTATTTAGTTGTTAACAAATTAATTCTCATCTAATATTTAATATTTTGTATTATTAAATTTTCACCAGAGTTAAAAAGTTTTATAGTCTCAAACAAAGATATCTTATAATTTTAAAAACTATACATTAATTACTTTTAAAGTTATTTATTTATGAATACACATTAAAAATACATACTTATTTATCAAGTTATTCATAATTGACGTCAAGTTTGGGGAATTATTTCGGCGGGAACATTTTGCGAGCTTATTACAGTTTGCCGACGGCCGACGGGCTGGCGAGCCGTGCGAACGGTTTTCCGTATTCGATACGGAAAACAGTAAATTTTCAAAAGTTTTACGCAGAAGTGTATGTTAATATTGGAATATAAGTTTATAACATTCCTAAACCCATAAATATAGCTTGTTAACCTTATTAGTTTTGAAGTTATATCCGAACTACATAAGTTTTTTAAATTTATTGGGTAATGCAAGTGCAGTGAAATATTACTATACGTCTGATAGATGCTTCTCCTGACCAGAAGGCTGGTTATTTCTCGGTTCAGAGATAATTGCTATGGTTATTCAAAGTGGAAACGCAGCCAGCATTCAGGGATGTTTTACAGAATTTCTAGAAACATTACAAATTTCATTGTACCTATATTAATACAAGAATAAAAACCTGGATCGTAGTAACTTTCATGTAAGTACCTAACTAAATAGTATCGCATAATAAATTTACGAATAATCACTGCTTCTCACGATCAGAAGGCTGGCTATTTTCTGGACCAAAGAATAAGTATCGCCATCCAACGACACAAGCCAGCATTCTAGGAACTTCCCAGTTAGCAGCGAGGGACGCGGAGGTTTTTAAACGATATTTTGTAGTGTAAATATTTTTAGTACATAATTACGTATATTGTAATTGTTTATTTATTTATTTATGTACACACAGTATATACAATATTGTGAATGGAAACATTATATACACGTATACAGAGGCACCATTTAATTTTATCTGTAAAGAGATCTCTTCCAATGGGACTGAGAGACTAGATGTGAGTTCAATCAGGTGCTGGTGTGTGTGCAGGTTAATAATCTTACATACACTTTAACTATATAATTACACAAATACATACATATTAACTTATCATAAACATAGATACATAAACATGCAAATTGTTAAGAAAGGGAAGCGAGATAATGTTCCTTCACTCTGTTCTTGAATACAGTTTTGTAATTTCTTATATCGGCCAGCAAAGCGTTCCACAGCCTAACAGCACGAACAGAAAAAGAGTAGGAGAAAATTGTTATCCTACTAATATTATAAACGCGAAAGTTTGTGAGTATGTAAGTATGTGTGTATGGATGGATGGATGTTTGTTACTCTTTCACGTAAAAACTACTGAATGGATTTTAATGAAACTTTACAATAATATAGCTTATACATCAGAATAACACATAGGCTACAATTTATAAAGAAAGAATTGTTCAAGTTATGACGCGGTGCGACGGGAACGGGAAAAAATCCAAATTACCACGCGGACGAAGTCGCGGGCGACCACTAGTTGTAAATAAAAGTAATAAAAGTCACTTTACAAATCACATCTCTGTATCAGAATCTAATCTAGATTCAAATGAATGAATGACTCAAAATTAATCAACAGACTGTTATTATTTGATTTACGGTTTACATAATTTGAAGTTATTCATGAGAAAGGTTCAATGTGTATACGTAGGTCACACTATAAGTTTTGCGTAACTTAAAAAAACAACATGATAAAACCAAAATATTATGTTTATTGCTTTTCAAAATACTCTCCTTTACATTTTAAACATTTTTTCATGCGATCGAACCATTTTTTAAAACAGGAGGACCACAGATCTGAAGTCATGTTTTCTACGTGCTGATTGAACGCTTTCACTGCCCCTTCGGAGTTGGTAAAAGTGAAACCTCTCATCAAATCTTTGATTTTGGGGAAAATACAGAAATCACAGGGTGCTAGGTCGGGGCTATGCGCAGGATGGGTGACGAGTTGTACTTTTTCGGAAGCTAAAAATGACTTTGTTTTGTTGGCCGTGTGTGAAGAAGCGTTGTACTGATGTAGGAGAACGCGGCTTTTGGGTCGTCTTTCGCGAACTTTTTCTAACACCCTGGGAAAACAAATGGTAGAATACCACTCGGCATTAACACTCTTTTGATCTTCAAGTGGAATTGTACAGATGGGACTCGTAGCTGAGAAAAAAACGCATTCATTTTTTTACCAATGTTTTTCGCCTGCCTCACTTTTGTTGGCTTGTTCTCCTTTTCAAACACCTATTCACAAGATTGCTGTTTTTTTTCGGGTTCAAAACAATAAATTCACGTTTCGTCTCCTGTGACAATGTCATAAACAGCATTAGAATGTCCATGGTCGTACTTCAGTAGCATCTGTGAGCACCATTCCACGCGAGCCCGCTTCTGCTCCGCTGTCAGTTCATGAGGGATCCAACGACAACAAAGTTTCCGAACTTTCAATTCATTGGGTAAAATTTTCTGGATTTGACTCATACCAATCCCCAATAGTCCTCGAATTGTCTCATAGGTAATCCGCGGGTTTTCTTAAATTAACCGCTTAACAGTAGCCACATTATTTTCGTTGACGGCAGTTGAAGGCCGCCCTTCTCGAAATTCGTAATGTAAAGATACTCGACCTCTCCCAAATTCAGCAAACCATCGCCTCACGGTGCTCAAACAAGGTGCTTCTCTCCGAAAAGCATTTTGAAGACGAGCGGCACAGTCTTGCGGAGAGAGAGAACTTTTAAAATCATAAAAAATCATCGCTCTTAAATCTTTTCGACTTAATTTCATTTTCGTTACATACGTAGAACTTTGATGTGTGATAAAAAACAATTGACAAATGATTTCCCGCCAATTGCTTTTTTTATTACTAAGAAGGTTGCAACGTTTAAAAAAATATAACATTCGAAATTCAAATAGTTTCGATTAGCTAGAAGTGCAAAACTTTTAGTGTGCCCCATGTAATCGTTACAATTTTGCATAGGTAGCCTATTAAGTTGTCTTGTAAAATCAAAATAGAGTAAGGATGAGTATAAATTGTAATAGGATGAGTAATTATTTTATTATTGAGCCTTTCATGTTAAAAATAATAATTAAAAAAAAATTGACAGTTGTATGTACTAAAAACTACATAAAATATAAATGTGTTAGTGTTTTACTTGTACCCAAAGATATTATAAACATACTAGTGTAGGTGACATTTCCTTGCTTGTACCATTTGGTATACCTATATTCTGTGGTTATAAGTGAATGCTTACGAACTTTATTACCCGACTGCCAGGAAGGGTTATGTTTTAGGTATTTATTATATATATATTTTGGGTGCAAAGGGGCCCTTCTTACATCTATCGGGCCCCAACGACCTCACCTGCTAGTGGCGCACCTGCTGATTAACGGACGAGGTTCGTATATTACGGTACCCATGTGGTGGCTTCGGGCCCTACGTGGATACCAGGTGGTACAACAGTGTTGGTCCGGGGGGGTACCACAGTGCAGCTGTGCTAAAGCCCCCTAAGTAACCCAGCCCAGGCTGGGTTGCGTTAGGGGTTCAGCAGGTGCACTGCCGGGCCCAGGGCGATGTATGGTGCGGCAGGCAGGGGTCCAGTGGGGGCGAAGCGGAGTCTAGTGTGGGTTATGTGGGTCGATTCGCCGGCCAGGGAGACCCTTAGCAACGGTGTTGCCGCAGCCGCCCGCAACATAGTCATGGGGCCCGCCTGGGACCAACCACCCCAGGAGGCTGCCCCACATGTTGCGCATAATCCTGATGTGGGGTCGCCGCTCCGGGTGATAACCGTTGTGGGGTAGCGGCGGCCTTGTATCAGGGGGGTTTGGGAGCCCTTCCGTCCGGCGGGTCGGCTCCAAACTAGCCACACGGTTCTAGACGAAGCTAGCCTCTGCACTTTGTCACTTACTGCCGCACCAAATAACGCCCTGTCTTCACGCTTCCCCATATCTCATCATGACAGTGCAACAAAGTAATAAACGGTACACAGCGGCCTCTAGAAACCCCACAAAGTCGATTCCTTTTGAGGTGGAGTTCGCGAATATCCGCGGACTCCATGCGAACCTCGATACCGTCCACCATCACCTAGAGACGGCACGGCCTTCTGTGATGTTCCTTACGGAGACACAGATACGCCGCCCTGACGACACGTCTTACCTCAGTTACCCGGGTTATGTCATTGAGGAACAATTCCGCGACAAAGCCGGAGTGTGCGTGTTCGTTAGGGCAGATGTCTGCTGCCGCCGGTTGCGCTGTCTAGAGAACCCCTCCTACTCCGTCCTTTGGCTGCACGTGGATCATGGCTCTATGAGCCAGATCTACGTGTGCGTCTACCGCTCCCACACAGAGGACACAGGGACAACAAGGCTTTTCGAATACCTCAGCGAAATGGCTGACGATGCGCAGGTGCGGTTCCCGAACGCTGACCTGGTTTTCCTGGGGGACTTTAACGGTCATCACGTTGAGTGGCTGGGGTCCCTTAGGACCGATCATGCGGGACGATCCGCCCATGCATTCGCTCTCTCCCACGGGCTGACCCAGATGGTACAGGGGATCACCCGAATACCTAACAGGTCAGACCACACGCCCGCCTTGCTGGATCTACTGCTGACGAGTCGCCCAGCCGAGTACAGTGTGTCGCTACACGCCCCACTGGGCACTTCCGACCGCTGTGTGGTGCACGCCAGCTTCCAAGTGCCACCACCTGCTCAAGCTGGGCACATGACTCGACGACTATGGCACTACTCGTCGGCAGACTGGGACGGTCTCCGCGATTACTTTGCGTCCGTCCCGTGGAGCCAACGCTGCTTTGTAGGGAAGGCGCCTTCGGATAGCGCTGCTGCCGTTGCTGGTGAGATCAGTCTAGGGATAGAATATTATATCCCTTTCACTGATGTCGCCAGCATCCGCAAAGCTCGCCCCTGCTCGCCTTCGGGCGTGAATGTGCCGAGGCTGTCCAGAAAAATCAGTCGGCATATCGCGCCTGGGTCAGGGCTCGGGCGGCACGTGACCCGAATGTGAACCGCCTCAAAGCAGCGTACAATAGGGCCACTAGGTTCAGCAAGAGGGCCTTCAAGAGAGACTTCATGTATGGGGTGGGGCAACGGAAAAGTACGGCGAGTCCTTGGCTATTAGCCTGGACATCGCCAAAGCTTTCGATAGGGTCTGGCATGCTTCGCTCCTTTCCAAGCTTCCGGCATATGGTCTACCTCCTCAACTGTGCAGCTGGATTGCCAGCTTTTTAAACGAGCGCCGAGTGCGGGTCCTCTGCGATGACCAGGCTTCTCGCTTCTTGCAAGTGAATGCCGGGGTACCGCAGGGGTCCGTACTATCACCAACTCTCTTTCTTCTGCGTATCAATGATATGCTATCCCTCGGGAACATTCATTGCTATTCAGATGACAGCACACCGCACGGGAGTTACTCGGTTCGTCCGACGGCGGGGCGGTCTGAGATTGAGGAGGAGAGACAACGACTCGTGGCTGATCTCGACCGTAACCTCGACAGTATCTCCCAATGAGGTGCCGAGAACTTGGTCGAGTTCAATGCCCACAAAACACAGGCGTGTACATTTACAGCGAAAAAATCCCCTATCCTTCCCCTACCCACTCTTCAGAATGCAACATTACCAATGAAGGATAATCTAGACATCCTTGGCATAGACGTACGTCGAGAGCTCAACAACACAAAATACATTGAGAGATGTATTGGGCTAGCTTCGCGGAAACTAGGAATACTGAACAAGGTAAATCGATTCTTTACACCGCACCAGAGGTGTCTGCTGTACAAAACGCAGATTAGACCCTGCGTCGAATACTGCTCTCACCTCTGGGACGGCTCCGCGAAGTATTTGCTGGACGCACTCGACGCTATGCAGCGACGCGCTGTTCGCATTATAGATTGTCCGGAGGTAACGGGAAGCCTTGAGCCGCTAGCCCAGCGCCGAACAATTGCTTCCTTGGCCGCGTTCTACCGTATTTACCACGGTGAGTGTTCTGAATAGCTCTTCAATCTGATCCCACCCTCTCCCTTCCGATCCCGAACAACGCGTGCCGGGCAGAGATGTCACTCTCATACCGTGGAAACCGTCTTCGCGAGAACTGAGCGTTTTAAACTTTCTGCATTAACATTGTACTAAGCTGCCTTTGTACAATATTATAGTAACTTTGTAGGTACTTTTATCTACATAAACTTGATCCCTTCCATCGGCAGTATATAAGGTAAACGCTCCTATTCCCGTTAACGTCCCAGTAACCGATAACTTGACTCTTTTTCTATTTTCACAGCCTTCTACTAAAAATAAATTGTATTTTGTGTATTGCAACATATTTTTAGTAACATTTTAAATCATAATAGTGACAACACTGGCTTACAAGTCTTAGGGGGACGGTAGCATTTGAAACCAAAGTTACGTATTTTAAAAATTTAGAAAATTGCGAGGTTAGATGCTGAACTACGGAGCTGTCACGCCGTAGGATATTGCTCCCTGTACCGTAACGGTTTGATTTTTGGTAAAGGAACTCTTTTTTATTAAAACTTTAATAGGATAACTATCAACGTAACCTGAAATATTCAGCGAATTCAGCTGTAAAGTAAATATTATTGCATTTTACATCTATTGGTACTCACAAACCCCTAAGTGTCCCAATTCGCGTTAAAAAATACCGGATATTGGTACACACATTAGTTTAGCACCAGAACACGTTAATGTATCCTTAGTGCCTTGACTTAAGTCTCATTTTCCATTGACATAGTAATTTCTTTAATTTCTGGAGGTTAGGACCTAAAGTAGTAATAAAAATACGCCTGCTTATATATCTGGTTAAGTGCAGTCTGGTTCTTTTAGCAATTATTTATTTTTATTTACAGCTTTTTAGTTTCAAAAACTTACTTACATACTTTTGTTATAAGTTAAAAGTCTCACATCAAATTACATTGAACTTATATATTTTGAAATCATCTTTAACAACTGTTCATTTGATACCCCACTTAACCCTCGAAGGATTGCGTTCTGTGGATTTGGGGTCACCAACCCACCGTGTTCAGGCCTCAATCATGGAAGTTGGAAGTCCTGCGGTACCCTCACCATACACACCGGTAATTGGCGGGGAGGGTACGCTCCCTCATCAACTTACCGAAGCACCCGTGCCCAGTTTTTATATGCGACGCGTGATATCACTCTGTGTCACTTCTGAACCCACTCCTTCATGACTGGTCTCACCGCCGCGGTGGTAGCGATTCCCCATATTGGTTGCTCAATGTACGAGCGGCGATGATCAGTTCCAACGTCGGTATAAAACGCTGAACCACGATTTCTCCCCGTCACGCTCCAACGCCTCCATGTGTCATTGAAACATTGATCGCAAGGGCCCTCATTTGCCCAAGGAGGTATCCCGGTTAATAGACATGTACTCTCTTATTGTTCTGACGGACAAAGCCTTCAACGGTATGTTTAGAACAGATACGTTGCTGGCCGTAAGTACCACCTCCAATACGAGAGCCCCATCCCAAATCCGGGCTTCGATTTATTATTTTAAGCCTATGTTTATTCGGTGTTTTGATATACGACTTCCGTATTTTTAAATGATATTTCAGACAATTATTGATTCAGAAATTTTATAATTATTTATTACCAATACGCATTCTGACAATCGTAGTAAGAAATACCTATTAGGATTAAGAATATAGTGTACATGACATTTCTAATTTACGTAATTTTGAACCACTCCACAAAGACATTATCCAGTGAATTGAGATCAAGGCCAGACGATGCCATTCTTCCGCTAAGATGCAGCCTGGCAAATTTTCCCGTAACAGCGGTTGCGTCGGTGGGTGCTTAGTCTGGCTGGAAAATCTAATCTTTTTTGTGAAAAGCATTAAATAGTGGTTTAACTACAGTCTCTTAATTAAGTCAGTTTCATATTTTTGCAGTCACTTTGACACCTTATTAGCAAAAATGGAGCGAAGTCACATCTTCGTACGAAACCTCCCATCATACCATCCACTCGTTGTATAATGAAACGCGGCACGTGCTGTAGAACAGATTTGCTGCTTTTGGCATAAACTTTATTATTTTGCTAGTTAATAAACTTTTCTTCGACTGTAAAGATTTGTTCATCGGTAAAGAGTATCTTTTTTGCATCGTGTCTCATACATAAGAATCATCGGACAACGTTCGCGGCGTAAGTTGCGAAGAAAGACATAGTAAATTAATTTTGAAATAGTTGTTTATGAATCTGTCACATAAACATGGTTATTAGAACACGAGTAGTCCTACAATTATTCTAATATCCAGCTATGTGCAGTTTCATACACTACTTTATCTAAACTCATGCGTTTAGGCTATTTTTAAGAATACACATGGAAGCAAACTTACTTGTATACCATATTCTACTTTCATTGTTTTTATTCTTAAAACTTGACCGGCTCCGCCTTACATCTTTATCAAAGGAGTTCTACACTATTCACTGGATATTATTATTATGTATTCTTTAAACTGATACTATGTATTACTAGTTCCACCAAGTATAAACACTGAATACCATTATTTATTTCTTTGACATGAATCAGAGTGGTCGTGGTTGCCAATGGACTAGGATGCCCCGTCACTTCCCTCGGTCAGGGCGGCTGCACGTCAAGCTATGTGCCTCCACTTCTGTCTTTGACTTGCACTGCGAGCACATTCCACCTCGGTTGACTGCGTAGTGGATCTGATCCAGCAGTATGGGGACCGACTCCCATGGTCTTATGTCCACCACGCGCCTTTGCACGACCAACCTCTCCATTAAGATCTTCATTCTAGTGATGTGTCCAAAAAACTTTAATACTCGCACAGTCGACGATAATCTATTTTTCTATCCGAAGCTCATTGAGGATAGACTTATTGGTGCGGAACGCAGTCCAGGGTATTCTTAGCATACATCTCCAGTACTACATCTCTAATGCATCTATTTTGAGGTGATCTTGTTTTCTAAGTGACCAGGTTTATGGTTTGATTAAAAAAAACTCTTCAAAGAAATTGTACCAAAAAGTTTATTGCAAGTAGATTTTTATCCAACTCTGTTGTAATAATTTAAAAAGTTACTTTACGAAACAGATTTGCAGAAAATCTCATACAAAATCTGTGTCAAAATAAATAATTATAGTACCAGTGTCATAACCATAGGATTTTATCAAGTTTTGAAATCATAATTTGAAGTTAATGACATCCCAAATCTAAAATTCTTTGACTGGAAGTTTCCCGTAAATAGGTAGGTACAAAATCTTGGTCACATGCTTCAATGATATCTCATATATAGCATCGTTTAAGCCATCTTTGGTATGGTAAAATGGTTTTCAAATTCTATTTTCCATTTGAATATCCGTCGGTGTTCTTAAAACGTATGTTAGCAAATGCCCCGATGTTCCGGTTACAGTGTCTTGATATCCCAGTCAAGAGGGTGACGTCACTGGCCAATTAAGGTTGTAGGCATGTCCATAACAGTGAATCCGCACCTGTCGAAGTTTAGCGAGACAACCGAACTGCAATCATTTTTATTTAGGTGTACGAATTGTACCCCACAGATTAAGAAAATAAATACATTAAACTTGTTAATTTAAAAATTAAAATCTGAATTCGCGTAGGTACCTAAAATAGTTTTGTAACCAAAAATATTATCTATAAGTAATATGTCAAAATGATAAAACGGATTTTTAGTAAAAAAAAATGTTTTCTTTAAAAATAATACCTCTTAAATATAACATAGTTGTAAACACAGAAATGTAATGTAAAATTTATGTGAACCTTATTGCCCCGAAATAGAATTTAAATTCGTAATTAAAAATAACGGATTTTGGGACAACTTAACGGTTACTGGTACATTTTTAACGGATACTGGTACAATGACCTCCTTTTCTGATTATTGCGAATTATTAAGTATTAATCTAAATATTAACCCAAAATAAACCAAACGACAAGAAACTAGAATACATTACCTATCCAGTCATATTAATCTTGTTTTGGTGAATTCATTACAAATTATTAAAATAGGCAACTGAAGTCTGCGAAGTTCAAAAATTAACGGTTACTGGGACGTATACCTTAGTCTGATTTCTTCAAGTTCAAAGTAATTAAAAGTTGTTTGTTATAAGGTTAGGTAATAAATAAACGATGTCACTAAAAGGAAACAGGTACCTACCTAATTATAATATGACTTACTATGTACTTACTTACTTGATTTTATCATAATAAGTAGATCTTATAGGTATGTGTCACTCTTTTTATTCGTGTTTTTTGATTAAACAATACGTTTGAAAGATATTTAACTTTAAAATGCCTTTTTTTTAAATCAGGCTCGAAAAATCTAATACTTACTTGATTTTATCATAATAAGTAGATCTTATGTGTGTCACTCTTTTTGTTCGTGTTTTTTGATTAAACAATACGTTTGAAAGATATTTAACTTTAAAATGCCTTTTTTTTTAAATCAGGCTCGAACAATCTAAGGAAAAACTCGATGGTAGTCCATGTAATGAACTTCGAAGGAAAACTATAACGGATCAGATAACTTTGGTAGTTCAGGAGTTATAGAGGCTATTATGCGTGACTACGGAACCCATTTTTATGCTTGGCTTGACACGCACTTGGCTGGTTTTTGAATTATATTATAACGCAACTTAGATTTTGGATTATATTGAGTGATGTCCATGTTTGGTGACTGTGCCTGCACACACTATTAACTATTACATAATTATATAAATATAAAAATTCTCGTGTCTCAGTGTTTGTGGCCAAACTCCTCCGAACGGCTGGACCGATTCTTATGAATTTTTTAGGTCTGAAAAGCGGTAGTTAACTATTTTTTAAACCCCTAACTGATAAAGGTGACCCACCCCTAATGGAAAATAACTGAACTTAAATTAATAACTGAACATTTGCATGCCAATCGGGTGGAATACGGAACGCACACGTAAATCTATGTAACACCTACCTATTGTAAAACCTGTATTCGCAAATAAACTATGATTATGATTATTATTAAAACAACGTTTGCGGGAGCAGCTACTTATTCTTGCGGCAGCATTACCTGCAGGCTTAGGTGGCGTGTTTAGTAGTGCATCGGCTTTCGACTCCGGGAGTATCGGTGGTTTGATTCCCGGGTCAAATTAAATATTATGCATACTATGTATGTATTTAAAATATATAAGTATGAATCTAAAAATCGAAAATAAATACTTGAATCCCTCCCAAGACTAAACTTCGTGTGATGAGCACTATCCAATGGTGTGTTCTGTGTCATGCTCAGAGCAACCATCTATAAATTAGAGGGCGAGTGTAATTCGTTTTCTTATCGTGCCAATCATTAAAGGCGGCTCTGATATAACTTACCTAGTATAAAACAACATCTCACAACAATAACTACACAAAATAAATACTTAAATTTTTGCCACACGCCAACTTCTTCCTCTTCTTTTTCTTTTAAACACGTGGCTCCATTGATATTGATCGATGATTCGCCAATGTCAAGGTAATGCTTGATTAGTTGATAGTCCCGCACAGAAGAACTAGTTATTCCTAACTAGCTCCAGGTGTAGGACAAGAAACGTTGTTCGGTATGTGAGTATCTGAGAGCCCGATTTTTGCGGAGCGCCAGAGGTAACCTAAAAAGGCACCAGCCATGCGCTCAGCAAAAATCGAACTCCACACGCCAACTTAAATTGGGAAAGCTGTAGTGACGTAAAGTTTTCATCGACTGTTTGACTGTTCTGACAGGTAAAGCGGATGTTATTGGTGCAGACCGGTTATTAGCACTCTATTTACCTATACTACTGTATTACTGTTCCATATCCTGTGTCTATACGTAGTATAGATGGTATAGAGCTAGTTGCCCCGTAGTGTCAGGGTTTAATTTGTCTATTAGCTTCTCCCCGCAACTTCATCTGCACATGTCATGTTTAGATCTTCTGATTCTATAGGTAATAAATAAAAATAAATAAATATTTTGGACATTCTCACACAACGTCATCTAGCCCAAATTAAGCTAAAATAAACTTGTGCTATGGGATCTAGACGACTGATAAACATATACATATTATGTACATCACTCACAGAATAAAATTCATCTTCTCCTAGGGAATGACAGCCTCCGAAATCATGAAAATGGAAGCGCCTGGATTCGTTCTAACTATGCAATGGTTCACTATTTTCCGTCAATATTGTAACTTTTATTGTTTGGGTACTTACATAATATTATCCATAGAAAACACCCAAACTCTAAAACAAACATTGGTGGATCACACAAATATTTAATTCGACCCGGAATCGAAGCGGGAACTTAGGGACGGCAGTTGCATATTCATACCACTGCACCACTGAAGCCGTAGGATTAATATCTAGGTACCTATAAGTTTTTGTATTACTTAAATAGCAATGACTACCTACTTTCCCTTCATATTTCTAACAATTCTTTTTTTTGTTTTTTAGTTCCGCCGCTCTAACGTCCGTTGCCGAGCGTCTCTGGTTACAAGCAGAACGTATTTCCAGTGGCGCCCGGCGGAACAATTAATTATGTCTATTAAAAGTTTGCCTGTTACAGTTTGCTCTTTACCTAGTGATAGATAATAGGATCGACATTTGTACATTTTCTAATGTCTTATGCTTTCTCATGTATGTTTTGTATCTGTGTACAACATAGAGGTATAGGTAGCTGTTCGCGCCGATGAACGCTATCTTTGCGAGTAGTTACCAAACCGGTTGGCGCTGCGGCGGCGGCGGGCGATGGGCCCCCACTTACTTCATTACCAACACATTCGCTATTCAATCGGTCTACGTATAACACAGCCTATATCTATAATATTGTAATAAATAAGTTATATTCAATATAAGTGTTATACCTATTTCTGGAGTGCTTATTGATGCTTCAAGACCAAGTATCCAACATTTTGGTGACCCCGATGATACTCAAGTCACATTTACGCACCGCAAGCTGAGCATCGACAAGGTCAAAAAGGTCACGCCGTACAAGTGGCTAAGAACCAGTGCCGCCTCTCTCAGCCAACCCTAGCTTGAAATCAGCCGGTCAGCCAGTCGCGCCGCAGCCAGGATTTAGCCAGAGAGGTGCTCAGTTCCCATTTTTGCCTAACTATCCCCTTACCATTGCCTCATCTTTGATAATTAAGGTTGCCTATTCTTACAGATATAAGTATTTTAAGTGCATTTAAAGCTTTGCAGATTGTTTAGCTAGCACAGGAACGAGGTTAGAATCGTTAGATATATGCTACCTGCTTACGTAACGCGTAATGTACAGCGCCTAAACAACTTTAAAACTTACCTACTTATATTCTTCTATATTTTTCCATGGGTCTATCAATTAAGCTGTTCTAATATCTACTGCATGCCTATATAAATACTACAAACCTCACTTATTTAATCGCAAATTGCGTTGACAATTATGCCGTAGCCATAATTTTCTAAATACAATTTATTTACATATAGGTACCTACCTACCTGAACTAGGTATAAGACACTACATGTGCTTCCTCCATATATTGTGTACTAATATAATAATTGACGAACGAGCGAGCGAAGCGAGCGAAGCGTCTCAGTTTTAACTCGAGGACTGGCCGATTTGGCGTTGTTGGTATGTGTGTCAGTTCCGGTCTACAGGCCGCATTTTTCAGCTGATTTTCATGAAATTTGGCACAAGTGTTCTTTGTTGCAAGGCGCAACTTTTGTCGAAGGGATTTTTCGATTGGGGGGAAAATGGGGGAGAAAGGGGGGGAAAATGCGAAAATAACGCGAGGTCTACTGTTCACAGAACCACTAGTTTTCTAGATTAATCTCAATAAGTTATTTATGCATAGGGCCAGGTCGTTCGTGTACTGGTTTAGTGACTCATACTCGGCCTTTGTTCTATCAGCTGAGCAAACACTGCTCGGCCGCGCGGCTCAGCACTGTTTGGAGAATAAGTTACGTATTTTTGCATTTATTGTAGTAATTTATTTGTTTTTATTTAGGTTTGAAAAATGACCGACAAGTCTTTACTTTTAGTGACAAGAAGTTCAAATAAAGGTCGTGTTACTAAATGTAGAAACTATATTGATACATTAAATAACTGCGATAGTCTTTCATCCGAACAAACGAGTGAACTTACACTGAAGTTGGATCAATTTCGTACTCTTTTCGGTCAGTTTGATGAGTTACAAACGCAAATTGAGATTTCGAACCCTTGGACCTAGAAATTGATGAGGGAGGTGATAAAACAGGAATTCTGCTCGTTGATCACAATTGCTCAGAAATTAGTGAAAATTTCAAGTGATAAGATTGATTTTGCTAGTGTTAGATCCAACGCGGCATCGCAAGCGCGATCGCAATGCAGTCACCACAATAACGTAAATTTTAGATTTACGGTTATTAAAATCTCTAATTTCGATGGTGCATATTTTAAGTGGCTCGAGTTTAGAGACACTTTTACCTCGTTAATTCATTCCAATGATCGCATAAGTTTAGTACATTTATTTCATTATTTGACTTCTAGCGAATCAAATTACGAGGAAGCTTGGCAACTCCTCCGCGCGAGATACGACAACAAAAAACGGTTGATCAACAAGCATCTCGATTCTCTTCTCACTATTCAACCGGTAGGTCGCGATTTGGCTAGGAGCGTAAGAGGTCTTATAGACCACGTACTTATCTAAAAAATTACGGGCTCTATATACTCTTGGTCAACCGACTGATAAGTGGGATACTCTCGTCGTACATATGGTTTCCGCCAAGCTCGACACCAGCACTAATTTTAAATGGGAGGAATTTAAAAATTCCTTTGAGGATATGCCTTCACTGAATGACTTCTATAAATTTATTAAAGGTCGCGCCGATGTTTTAGATTCGGTCCAGCGAAATAAGTCGGAGAAGGTTACGCCTCCCGCTATACGTGAATTATCAAATTCCCAGAAGTTATCTGTGAAATCATTACAAATTTCAGCCGCTCCTGTGCTTCTGACGCTCCTGCCTCCTGTGTGTCCTGCAGCGGTGAGCATCGTATTTATGACTGCTCGTCGTTCCTGTCCAAGTCCGTCAAAAGATTTCTGAGTCGGTAAAGTTCAAACTTTGTTTAAATTGTTTACGCAATGGCCATACTTACCATCGTTGTAGATTAGGACCTTGTTCAAAATGTAAGAAGCGTCACAATACTTTATTGCATAGGGAGCTTCCTCAGGCTACTCATTCTGTAGACACGCGACCGCAGCCAGACCCAAGGGTCACGGCCGGCATGGCGACCTTTAATAACAATCATGTGTTGCTGTCTACAGCACTCATAGACATTTATAACCCCGACACTGGCGCTTGTTTAACCGTTAGAGGTCTTTTGGATAGCGGGAGTCAAACTTCGTTAATCACTTCAAGCTTGAAACAACAGCTGCAGTTGACTCCTCAGCCTAATCACACAAGCGTAGTCGGTCTAGGTAACATTTCTTTAGTGGGCATGCCCGAGCGTTGTGCCATTATAATAAAATCTAATACGATGTAAAACTTAACTTAAATGTGTCGTGTTTAGTGTTACCAACCATTACCGGCAATATGCCGCATAGATATTCGATGTTTATCAATTTAAATTCCCGCGCAAAATCAAACTCGATAGATGTTTTAGTCGGCGCTGATCATTTTTGGTATTTAATTGGATCCAAGCGAATTAAGTTAGGGAATAACTTACCCATTATGTGTAAGTCGAAACTAGGCTGGATTCTAGCCGGTCCTATGTACATAGGACCGGCTAGAATCCAGCCAGAGTTCAAACTTTGTTTAAATTGTTTACGCAATGGCCATACTTACCATCGTTGTAGATTAGGACCTTGTTCAAAATGTAAGAAGCGTCACAATACTTTATTGCATAGGGAGCTTCCTCAAGCTACTCATTCTGTAGACACGCTACCGCAGCCAGACCCAAGGGTCACGGCCGGCATGGCAACCTTTAATAACAATCATGTGTTGCTGTCTACAGCACTTATAGACATTTATAACCCCGACACTGGCGCTTATTTAACCGTTAGAGGTCTTTTGGATAGCGGGAGTCAAACTTCGTTAATCACTTCAAGCTTGAAACAACAGCTGCAGTTGACTCCTCAGCCTAATCACACAAGCGTAGTCGGTCTAGGTAACATTTCTTTAGTGGGCATGCCCGAGCGTTGTGCCATTATAATAAAATCTAATACGATGTAAAACTTAACTTGAATGTGTCGTGTTTAGTGTTACCAACCATTACCAACATATGCCGCATAGATATTCGATGTTTATCAAACTCGATAGATGTTTTAGTCGGCGCTGATCTTTTTTGGTATTTAATTGGATCCAAGCGAATTAAGTTAGGGAATAACTTACCCATTATTTGTAAGTCGAAACTAGGCTGGATTCTAGCCGGTCCTATGTACATAGGGCCGGTTAGAATGCAGCCTAGTTCGTCAACAACGTTCGTCTATACGTCTATACAAATTTAATTTAATTCATTTGTTAGATGCAATCATATTTCTACGCACAATAACCTAAACCTAGATGAGTTAATGACTAAGTCTTGGAAACTCGAACAGATTCCTGAGTCTATTAAATCACATACTGATAGAATCCGAGTGTGAACAACATGTTTTGACTCACACATACCGTGACCAAGATGGTAGGTTTTGTGTGCGCCTTCATTAATTACTGAGCCCGACTGTTTAGGTAATTCATATCACATGGCTAAACAGCGCTTCATTGGCTTAGAAAGGCGCTTTAAAAGAAATCCGGAACTTAAACAAATGTACAAGGCATTTATTTACGAATATGCCGAATTAGGTCACCTGTCAGAGTCTAAAGTTAGGATTCCTAGTAACTCATATTTCTTAAGCCTAGCAGTGTTCTTAAGCCTAGCAGTGAGTCAACCAACAACCACGTTGTTTTCAATGCAAGCGCGCCGACTTCATCTGGATATTCAATTAATAATTTACAGGTGGTCGGCCCGAGCCTACAAGATTCCCTTTTCAATATATTGCTTAGGTTTAGGACATAATAAGTACGTACTTACAGGAGACATTACGAAAATGTACCGGCAGGTTTCTGTCCAGGATTGTGGTCGCGATTTTAAGCTCATTGTGTGGCGAGATAGCCCCAATGACCAAATTAAAAATTTTAAAACTCCACACTGTGACGTATGCATTTTCTAGTGCTAGCTTCTTAAGTACACGATGTTTGTGGCAACTAGGCGAAGATTGCGTCGATCCCGACATAAAAAATATTATTCAAAACGATTTTTTAGTCGACGATTTGCTAACAGGGTCGGACTCAGAGGACCATTTATTAAATATAAAAAAATCTAGTGAACGGGCTTTATTAGCTGGCTGTGTTCTCCTTTACGAAAGTTTCGTTCTAACTCGTCATTAATTTTAAAGGACAGCCAAGGTCTCAGTACTTAAGGTAGTTTAATTCTTAGTTCTTCTTCACATACATTTGGAGTAGGTTGGGAATCTAAAGCTGATATCATACATTTTCCTACTGAATATTCGCCGAAGAATGTTGCGCCCACTAAACGATCTATTCTATCCGATTCATGTAAAATATTCGACCCTCTTCGGCTTATGTTTGCTAACAATAGTGCCAAAACTACTTATAAAAAAATATGGGTTGCTAAAATTAATTGGGCTGAACCCGTCCCTGACAATATTAAAACTTCTTGGAACCAATTTGTCAATGGTTTAAACTGGTTTAAATTTAATAAAGTCGCTTGAAATACCAAGGTATATCTTATGCAATTCTCCTAGTTGTATAGAACTACATTGTTTTTGTGACAGCAGTAGCAGCGCGTACGCAACCTGTGTGTATTTAAAATCCATTAATGACCGAGGCGATATTATCGCTCGGCTTCTTTGTGCAAAGGTGCGCGTAAGTCCAGTCGCTCCGATCACTATACCACGACTGGAGGGATAGGCGTTGAATGAACGAACAGTTTTTTAGACTTTTTATTTCTCATCAACGGTAAACTAGTTTATAGTCGACGGATAAACTAGTTCACTCATGAACGACATTTATTTTGTGCACTGTGAAAGAAAGTGTGAACGCGAACAAAAGGATGACGCGACGAGGAACCAGTGAGTGCAACTACGATCCGAGTAAATACGAACTAACCCGAAGGATTACGAAGTACGTACCTACGAGACGACGCGAACAGTGCATCACACAGATTATACGTGGATGCTTTTGCACAATTCGCGACGTACCTACTTCGTAATACTTCGTTCTCGTCACACTTGATAGATTTTATGACTACCTATCTCTCTCTTCCAACCGGGACCTGCTAACGAAGGAAGACCTTCACTTTTTGTCTGGACTTATAGTTTAAACTCTATTCCAATAGTAATAGAAATGCATCTCAATTATTGATATACAATTGCATTTAATTTGTTTACATTTTTTTTTAGTTTGTTTTGAATTTCGCTGTAAGTCAGGTCACTGTTCAAGGTTTAATTTAAAAGTATTGATTATAAAAGTGTAAATAACTAGGTACTATGCAATGTATGCTGCTGTTGCAAAAAAACTGAGCGAAGTATTAAATTTTCGAACGACGATTTATTATTTATGTTCAAACTTTTGTTTAATTTAATTGACAAAAATTTAAAATGTGAAAATTTTACATTGTTTTCATTGGGACCATTGTTTTTTTCGGTGATTGTTCCTCGATGGTATGTCCGATTTTCATTTGTTCTAAACCACCTCTCGCCACACGTTATCACTGTGATAGGGCCTGTCCACATCACCACGGCACGACGTCGTCGCCGTGGAACGGTGCGGTGCCGTGGTGCGGCGCGTTGCCGTGATGTGGGAATTTACGTTGCCGTACCGTAAAAATGTACGTCACGACCGCGACGCCGCAAAGTTACACGTCGCCGTGCCTTGTAAATTTTCGGTACATTCTTCACTAAATACCAGATAAATAGCAGTCTCAGATATGGACCGCACAAAACGTATTCTGCTTCTGTTGTTATTAAAAAGACGGAGAGAGAAGTTGGAGAAAAAAAATGTAAAAAGGCAGTACTGGGTGCACCCATATCTTTCAAATTATGAATAGTGATGGGAATTATTTCTCTAGAAAATATGAGGCGTTGAAATACCTGTGACCAGAATTTTTTACAGTTATTTTAGAATGTCTGTATCAAGTTTTGAAGAATTACTAACAAGAGTTACACCTTTTATACAAAAACTAACTTTGGGGCGTCGTGACGTACATTTTTACAGTACGGCAACGTAAATTCCCACGTCACGGCAACGCGCCGCGCCACGGCACCGCACCGTTCCACGGCGACGACGACGTCGTGCCGTGGCGATGTGGACAGGCCAGTAAGTTTGAAGGAGATCGGTTTAGACGCCTAAGATTGAGCTTCGCTCAGTAAAAAACCATTATATTCATGACTTTTAAATACGCCAGACACATACAAGTCATATTAAATATGCACATTGGTACATAAATATTCAAAATTCATATATTTAATCATATAATTATGTATTAGTATGTATTAGTTAGCCTGCCAGTCCTAAGCGTGGAAAATGTATGAAGGAAAGTCCATTTTAACTGAAAGTCGTTGATCGATTAGCATTAGCACGTAGTCATCAATTCAATCTAGTTTAATTTTGTTCTGTTCGGTCGAAGGTCGAAGGAAACTAGTCGAAGCTTAAACTGTTTTAGTCAATAGTCATCAATTCAATCAAGTTCAACTTTGTTCTGTTCGGACGAAGGACGCAGTAAACCAGTCGAAAATAAAACTGTTTTATGAACTAGTTTATCGTCGTCGATAAACGGTCTAGTTTCGTTTACTAAAAAGCGTCAACGACCCTACTGGAGCTCTGCGGTGCAGTCCTAGACTCCTAGACGCCCAGCTGACTGCAGCGGTCGTCCGTACAATGCGTTGCAAGATAACGCGCACCTATCATTGGACGGACTCATCGATTGTTCTAGCGTGACTAGTCACGACAAATTAAAGACGTTTGTAGCCAGTAGAGTTGCTACCATTTTAGAATTAACAGAGGGTTCGGAGTGGCGACACGTTCCTACCGCCTTAAACCCGGCAGATTACTTATGCTTCGCGTGGCATTGATGCACAGAAACTAAATAATTTAAATATATGGTGGAACGGTCCTCCATTTTTATAGGAACCCGAATGTAATTGGCACCAATTAGGCACTAATAAAATTCACGTAGATGAAATACCTGAATTAAAAATTAATCTTACTTTAATGGGTGAGATAAATATTATTTCCTTAATCGATTTTGACTAATATTCTAAACTTAAAACAATACAATGTTCCTTTGCTTATTTATTAAGGTTCTTACATAACTGTCGTAATCCAAACAGTAAAATTGTAGGAGTTTTACAGTCTGAGGAACTCGAGTCTTCTTTTAACAAAATAGTGAAATTCTCTCAAGCTGATAGTTTTCAATTGGAGTTGAATATTCTTCGCAATAAGCAATTATTAAATATTAAAAATCATCTCATTTCCTTAAATCCCTTTCTAGACAACGAAGGTATCCTGCGTGTAGGTGGACGTCTCAACACTCCCTTTTACTCCTTTGAAAAATGTCATCCTATTCTTTTATCAGCTAAACATAGGTTGACACGACTATTGTTTCAGCAGGAGCATCTAGGTCTTCTACACGCCGGTCCGCAGCTCCTGCTCAGCTCCATCAGGGAGTCTGTGTGGGCTGTCGGCGGGCGCGTGAGCGCGGACCTCGGACTGTCGCGCGACAGTGTGTGAGGTGCCGGCGTGTCGCTCCGCGTACTATCACTCCACTTATGGGCTCGCTGCCTCCTGAGCATATTAGTGTTAGTGTCGACTTCGGTGGACCGTTTTTTATAACCGATAGAAAGGGAAGGAGGTGTAAAATCACTAAATGCTATTTATCTATATTTATTTGT
Source organism: Nudaria mundana (assembly GCA_963556515.1). Lineage (NCBI taxonomy): Eukaryota > Metazoa > Arthropoda > Insecta > Lepidoptera > Erebidae > Nudaria > Nudaria mundana. Next base: position 37,045,054 of record OY748286.1, on the reverse strand, counting down.
AATAGGTTTTTGAAGCCGAAGTCAACTTACCAAGGAAGCTTTTATTTTATCTCTACGTTGTTTTATCTCTCGCAGGGGAAACCGGGAGATCATATGTGACAACGGACGTCATTTTGTAGCAGCTGCTAGGGAAATTAGCGATTTTGAGTCAGGGAATTCTTCATCTATCACTTCCTTCGCGTCAAATGAGGGAATCACGTTTAAATTCCAGCCAAGTCGTTCTCCCCATTTCAATGGCTTAAGTGAGTCAGGCGGTATTAAATCAGCAAAATTTTAAATTTTATCGAATTATATAACGAATTTTATACAATGCTCATCTTACATTTGAGGAATTGGCAACCGTATTTAATCAAATTGAGGCTATACTCAACAGTCGCCCTTTATGTCCCATCTCTTCCTCTCCTAACGACTTCCAACCACTAACTCCAGGGCACTTCCTGATTGGCCGTGCCTTGACGTCTCTGCCGTCTCCCCAATTGGCGAACATGAATGAAAACCGGCTTGGTCGATTCCAGAGACTAGAGTTGATTAGGCAACATTTTTGGAAGCAGTGGCAGTTGGAGTACATTTGCGAGCTTCAGCAGAGGACAAAGTGGCGCAACTGCAACTTGGAGACTTAGTTATAATACCTAAGGGAAGACAACACAGTGTGGAGTTCTTATTGATGCATCAAGACCTAGTATCCAACAGTAGCTTATTTTATTTTATCCTACAGAACGGATCTTGATATTTCATAATCAAATTAACACCTTGCATGCGTTTACTAATACCATACTTTCCGTGGGTGCGTTATGACCTCTATACATCCATAACCTTATTATTGCACGGTTTGAACAGTATTTGTCTACATCAGGTCGTGCCCTTAAAAATTAATAACTCTATTGAATTTAAGCTATATTTTTTTATTTTAAACCATGGCTAGTGAATACAATGTAGGATAACCACTTAAATTCGCCTGCAGTTCTAATCAATAGTTATGAAGATAAAACGTTTTAAAAAAAAGTCACAATTCATGAGAGTTATTTTGCCATATCGCACACTGTTAACTAGCCTCAATCAGTTTGTAGTGTTGGGATATGAAATAATAATTGTACTGAAATAAAGTAGGTATTTCGATAATTTAAATAGGTTTTATAATTATATTTATCACAGCAACAACAGTTAGGTATTCATCAGCAAATACTTCCCTCCTAAACTTTTTCGTGTTTTTTTGCAATTGATGCAGTGATAATCAAATCACACACACAACAGCACCCGCGTTATGGAGTGCCTGCTGCCTACGCTTCGTATTTACACCCTGCATTTGAAAACTAGGGTTTTTGGAAAGTGTGGCTTCTATATAGGTTTTACCCTATGTAGATACACGATGTTTAGTGTTTTAGAATAGAACAGCTATACGAGATACAGATATCTTTATATTTGTACATACAAAACCAAGAAATTGTAGTCGCAAGTCAGTGAAATGGACATCAATAGAAGTTATTTAAAGATAGTACAAATAGGTATGTACTTTGTTTCAGGTCACTGTCGGGACGTTCGTCGCCGAGACGTCAAAAAGGATCAGAGAAGAAAAAAAGCAATCAAATCGTTGATTTTATGAAATGTACTATTAATAGTATATGATCTATTTCTGGTTCTTAAGATTCCTTCAGTAGAAAACTAATAAGAAAGAATTTGACTATCATGTGCTATTGATCATGTGCTTTGAGCAAGAAATATCACAAAATATAGTTCTTCTGGCTGTTCATACAACAACCGTTACCCAGAGTTCAAAAATGTTGCTCTTGTATAATAAATAAGCGACTGGATAAAATTAAAACTGAATAGAAACCAAACTGTTGGAACATTAGACTCTTTGTTTATATATAAGTATCAATGTACTGGCATACTAGGAAGTTTTGTATCTGTAATTGAATTTCTTTTGATTTACTTTTGATCCTGTATTGTCACACTTCCTTTATGACTGTCTTTCAATAAACACCAAGTTTTAACTAGTTCGCCTTCGTTTATTTCAACACGTTATCGGCACGAAGGCTGATGTGCTCTTGGATTGTGTAAAGTTGTGTGCAAAGTTACGCTACGTGATTTTCGTTAAAAATTATTTTGTTGAATCTCGTAAAAGTAATAAGTACTAGAGATGAGTAGCAAAAAGGAGGGAGTGACCGCTTGGACGTCGTTACAGAATGCCTATGAACACAAAGGCATGAGAAGGAGGTTAACTTTAGAGCGAAAGCTATACCGATATTGCCTTGATGAGTTTTGTAATATCGAAGAATATATTAATGCTGTTGTAAGTACTGCTCAAGATCTAGCAGAAATTGGTAAGAAGATTGACGATTCTTCTTTAGTTGCAATTCTTTTGGGAGGCCTAACGCCGAAATTTGATCCCTTGATCCTTGCAATAGAAAATTGTAATATTGAAGTTACCACAGATATGCTGAAGACAAAACTTCTCAATGAGATGTCAAAGGCCAAATCTAATGAAAGTGAGTCTGCTTTAAGAACAAAAAATTCTCAACCCAGACAAAATAAAAAGAAAGAGGAGGAGTATATCTGTTTCGATTGTAACTTACGAGGACATAAGAAGGACAGAACTCAAAACAGGTATGATGCAACCTCGATGACTGCTTTGGGAGTAGATGGTAAAAAGGATTCCTGGTACATCGACTCAGGAGCAACTATTCATATGACTTCGAGGTCTGATTGGTTGACAGATCTTATACCACTGGACTGTGGTAAGGTGACTGTTGCTAACGGAGAGCTCGTAGATTCCGTAGGTATAGGGACAATTTCTATTAGTACTACCATAAATGTAATCGATAAGATTATTGATGTTGTGTATGTACCTAATTTAAATACTAACCTTTTTTCGGTCAAGAAAGCCGTTGATAATGGGTTTACCGTAGTTTTTGATAAAACTGGTTGTAATTTTTATAATAGTGATATTTTCTCTTGTAAAGGTAAGTCTGTCTTACATGGTTCAGTACATGGCGGGCTTTATACATTAGATGTAAACGTTATCGTCAACACAGCCTACGATGTGCATTCTGACTCTGTTGGTCAGGTTAATTATGTACATAAATCTTTGTCTAGTTTTCAGCTCTGGCACAAACGGTTAGGACATCTTTGCAGATTTGATATGAATCTCTTAAAGAATGGGCGTGCAGTCGGAATAGACTATAAGGCGGTGGATAAGGAACCATGTATACCGTGTAGTGAAGGTAAGAAGGCTAGAAAACCATTCGCAGTGGCTGTAGATAGACTTATGAGTACGACACCGTTATTGCAATTGATCCACAGTGATGTTCGTGGACCTATGTCTGAAAACTCATTTCAAGGTAAGAGGTACGCATTATTCTTTATAGATGATTTTTCAAGACTTACATTTGTTTATTTTTTAGCTTCTATGACAGAGATTAAAGATGAATTTGTTGCTTTCCAGTCTTTAGTTGAACGTCAAATAGGTCGTAAAATTAAGACACTGCGAACTTATTGGGGAACAGAGTATCTTAATGCCGAATTTTCTAGTTATTTACGTTCTAACGATATTGCACATGAAACTACTGTGCCGTACAGTGCAGAACAGAATGGCGTTTCAGAGCGTTCTAATAGAACTATTATAGAAAAGGCACGTTGTTTGTTGGCTGGTAGTTCCCTCAGCAAAGCTTATTGGCAGGATGCTGTAGAAGTAGCTACATATCTTAAGAACAGGTATCCGCATAGAGCTCTTAATCATCTTACTCCTTACGAGAAATGTTACGGTTCAAAGCCTAATTTATCCCATTTACGTGTGTTTGGTTGTAGGGCCTTAGTGCTAATTCCGGCTAGTCAAAGAAAGAATTTGGACGTGAAGGCTGAGCAATACACGTTTGTTGGATACTCAGAAGATCCTGAATATTACTACTTCCGTGATCCATGCTGTCTAACAAGATTGATTAAAGCAAAGTATATAGTATTCTTTGAAGATGCTTTCTCTAATTTAAAAAACAGTGACGCTTCCAATGTTATTCAAACTCGTGACAATCCTTCCGTTCAAGATCCAGTTGTTGATTCTTCAGGTCCTAGCAATGTAAATATAGGCATTGTACAAGCTCAGGAACCTGATTATAATAAGGCAGATGGAGAAATTCCTGAAGGAATTCACAATGAGGACGATATTTCTGCTGAAGAACAGATTTGAAAGAAAGAAAGAAAGAATATATTTATTGTAACATCACAAAAAATCTTACATTTAAGATTTTCACCAATGGATAGAGTGGTTCTCGAGGAAGGTTTTTGTGTATTCAAGCAGTCGAAGCCGCGTGCGTCCGCTAGTTTTAAAATAAACCAAAAAACGTATAATCATGGATTTTCTACGTAAGTTTAATATGTAAGCTTAATACGTAAGCTAAAAATGACTTTGTTTTGTTAGCCGTGTGTGAAGAAGCGTTTTTATGATGTAGGAGAACGCGGCTTTTACCGGCGGGTAAATAAATGGTAGAATACCACTCGGCATTAACACTCTTTTGATCTTCAAGTGGAATTGTACAGATGGGACCCGTAGCTGAGAAAAAAAACGCGATCATATTTTTACCAACGTTTCTCGCCTGCCTCACTTTTGTTGGTTTGTTCTCATTTTCAAACACCCATTCACAAGATTGCTGTTTTTTTTCGGGTTCAAAACAATAAATCCACGTTTTGTCTCCTGTGACAATGTCATAAACAGCATTAGAATGTCCGTGGTCGTACTTCAGTAGCATCTGTGAGCACCATTCCACGCGAGCCCGCTTCTGCTCCGCTGTCAGTTCATGAGGCATCCAACGACAACAAAGTTTCCGAACTTTCAATTCTTCGTGTAAAATTTTTTTGGATTTGACTCATACCAATCGCCAATAGTCCTCGAATTGTCTCATAGGTAATCCGCGGGTTTTCTTCAATTAACCGTTTGACAGTAGCCACATTATTTTCGTTGACGGCAGTTTGAAGGCCGCCCTTCACGAAATTCGTCATGTAAAGAACCTCTCTCAAATTCAGCAAAAGATTGCCTTACGGTGCTCAAACAAGGTGCTTCTCTCCCAAAAGCATTTTGAAGACGAGCGGCACAGTCTTGCGGAGTGAACTTATAAAATCATAAAAAATCATCGCTCTAAAATCTTTTCGACTTAATTCCATTTTCGTTGCATACGTAGAACTTTAATGTGTGATAAAAAACAATTGACTAATGATTTCCCGCCAATTGTTTTCTTTTTATTACTAAGAAGGTTGCAACGTTTAAAAAAATATAACATTCGAAATTCAAATAGTTCCGATTAGCTAGAAGTGCAAAACTTTTAGTGTGCCCCATGAACAGTAAACGGTGTAGAAAAATGAGTGATACATATAGTCCTCCTCGCCGTGTTTGACGACGGCGACTCCGTTACGTATATGGTGTATGTCTTGATGAGTGATACATACATCACATGTTACCTAATTCTGAGGCCATACCTCCTAACAGGTTATGGCCCAGTATTAAGAATAAAATTGTGGAAGGGGAAGACTAGGAGAAGATGAGTAGTAAAATTGTAATTTTTATGACAAGTGATTAAGGATTTAAAGCGAGTACGGAAGTAACATATTGGTTTTATTATGATGAAAGTGGAAGTCAATTGTAGTTTTCTGGTGGATTCCAGAGTGGAAGTTTTCTGGTGGATTCCAGAGTTGGTAGTTTTATATAGTTAAAGATAAAGATGATTGTTGGGAGTTTTAAAGTTACAGATGAAGATAGGTGTTGAGTTAATAAGTGTTTTATAATATGGTATTAAAGATATGTGTTGATAGTTTTGGACAATAGGTTGTGGGGTTGTAGTTGTTTAGGAAGATAGATTTGTAATTGGTTAGGTTCAGTTTCGGGTAGTTGTGGGTTTCGTTCTATAAAAAATATATGGTACAGGGTTAAATAGTGTATAGGTTTTTCAATGATGAATGAACATGTTGGGGATAATTTTACCTGTGGTAGATATTAAAAGCAAATGTTTAGCTGTCATAATTTAAATATTTATATATTTAGCACTTGGTGTTTGAAAAGTTTTGAAGCCAGATTTTGTCAGTGAGTTTTGATGTAGTTTTTTCAGAAATACGATGTACGATTTTTAATGAGGTTTTAAATGTGGAAAAGTATCTTGGGTAATTTATAGGAAGTTGTTTTATATATTTTATAGGAAGTTTATAGGAAAGCAAAGTGTACACACAAATAAATAAAAAGTATATAAAATGAAGAGATAAGTATTTATTCAGTAATATTATGAAGAACCTTGCATCACATGATAGAGGTCAGAGAAACCCCCATATAGGAGAGGTGGAGTGGCATCGTAACGATTCCAGATAGCGTGTGCTACGATAGTCAAAGTGCACATGCGATTGTAGCTAAACCCGTTCATCACACACACACACACACCCACACACACACACACACACACACACCCACACACACACACACCCACACACACACACCCACACACACACACCTACACACACACACACACACACACACACACACACCTACACACACACACACACACACACACACCCACACACACACACACACACACACACACACACACCTACTCACACACACACACACACCCACCCACACACACCCACACACACACACACACACACACACACACACACACACACACCCATACCCACACACACACACACACCCACACACACACACGCATCCACACACACACCTACACACATATTAACGCACATTCACACATTCACGTACACTCATTACGACACACACGTACACAACCTTCTCCCCCCCCATTTCCCCTACACCCCCCCCACCCTCTGACACCAATCCCCGGCCAACTATTCTCTTCTTAATCATTGCTACTCATAAGACCCTGTGCTCCTGTAATACAGTTTTTAACTAATACAGGAAACAGGTGAGGTTTCCAAAGCATCTCAAATAACGTGTTATTTAAGTATAAAATGTTAGCGTGAGTACTTACCACATATTTGTTTGTATAATGTATCAATTGCAACCTTTTTTTTTTTTAATACCGCGGCCGCTCTAACTTCCGTTGCCGGGCGTCTCTGGTTACAAGCAGAACGTATTTCCAGTGGCGCCCGGCGGTATTGTAACCTGTGCAAACCTATTGTATGGACCTTTTTGTTTGCTCAATAAATATTTTGTATTTGTGTTTTGTATTTTGTAATAGGACTACGACTAAGCATATCGATACACGTTTCCACTTTACTCGAGAAAACGTTATTGTTGGCACTATTGATATAAAGTTTGTACCTACATGTAACATGTATACATAATTATAGTCTAAACGGTATACTTTTTTTTTATTAAGCCTTTAGGTAGTATTTTACATTGTAAATGTACTTTAGGCTTAGAACTGCTTTCAGCAAGTAAATAATTTAGGGTATTTCAATTAAGACTGGTGTTGTAAATTACGACTTAATTTTTTGTTGGAATTAAGTCTATAATCATTAGTGTCGTATATGACATAAGAGTATATTCTGAGATCTGTTTCAACAATTATTATTAAATTTAATGTTTAATAAAAAAATATTATTAATCTAGTTATACTGTATATTTAACCAGTTTTAGAAACATGAAATAACCTTTATATGAAAATGGATTAATTGGTTTTGTGAATTAAGCGTTCTGAATATGATAATGAATTCAGCCGTACGTGCTGTCCTTATATTATTTATGCTTTCGATTGTCGGCACATGGTGGAACTTATAACAATACATTTTGAATAAACTTACTTGTTCATTACACAGTTTTGAAATTGTGAAAATGGCTATATTGTGAAAATGGGTATATTGTGAAAATGGGTATATTGTGAAAATGGGTATATTGTGAAAATGGGTATATTGTAAAGAATAAAGTCAACTAAACTAACTGATTCGGTGGATAACTATTTAGAAACATATCTTTACCCCTGAATGAATTTAATAATACTGTTAAGATTCACTTATTAGGAAAGGGTTATTATACTATTAGTGACTATTTAGATGTCACAGAAAAGAGCTTTTTAGTGTTATATTAATTTTAGACTTATTTAATTGTTTTGGTTGAGAATGTCATCTTTTAATTGTTATGTATAATTGGATTGTATTGTTAAATGACAATAATTGAAAGAGAATGGCCGTGAGATTTCTTGCCAGAGTCTTACTCACAGGCTGTAGGTACCTGTTGCTTTACGAATCTGGCAGTAAATGTACATCCTGAATCACTCTTTAATTTTTGACATTCATAAGTGTTCATTAGTGTAATAACCCAAATAAAATTTGTTTTTAAATCTTTGAATTTTTAAATATGTCCTGGGTGGGCGTATGTCTGAGCTAGACTTCTCATAATTAGTCAATTAATCTATCTTCTACGAGTATACAGGGTTACCTGGTAAGTCGTGCGAACCTCATTCAGGGGTGGTAGTTCCCAACATTACTGACAACCCCAACCTAACCCTATTCAAGATTTTTTGAACAAATGGCGATTTCTTGTCTATTAGCCTATCTTTTTCGTTTATTTTTGTTTTTTACGATTTTTGTGTAGCAGAATAGTTTCTTCATCATTATGAAAAATAAAATTAGAGCTACCTCAACTAAATGGGTCGTAGATAGAAGATTGATAGTTATAGCATCAATAAAAAATCAGTACAAATCAAACTTCAACCGTGTCAACAAAGTCGTGCGAACCCCGTTCAGGGGTGGTATATAGTTTCCACACCACCCCTGAACGGGGCTCGCACGACTTACCAGGTAACCCTGTATAAATAAAAATGAATCGCCGTTCATTTGTCTCGCTAAAACTCGGAAATTGTTGGACCGATTTTCCCAATCTTGATCCTAAAATAGTCTAATAGAATAGTAGAAGTTCAGGGAAGGTTTAAAAGGTGATGCGAAGTTCGTCGGAACAGGTATAGTAATAGAGGCCGCTATGGTCTATTTTGTGTGGTTGGTTTCGTTACATAACTAATAACTAATGTAAGTAGTCTCGATTGTTTTTTGTACCGGTAGTAACTGTCCTACTACAGTATTATCTGATAGACTAACTAACTATCGGTCTAACTACAGAACTTCGATATCGCCCATGGGTTGTGAAGGTCAGATGGCAGTCGCTTCAAGTTCAGCCGAATCGCAGTTAGACTGGAAAGCCGACCCCAACTGAGTTGGGAAAGGCTCGGTGAATGATGATGTATAGGTATATATTATTAATATATATTTGTATATATCTATTTATAGTAGTTGCTAAAGCTCGAGAACGGTTCGACAGATTTGGATAATTGTGGATTTTAAGACCATTCGTACAAACTCAGGGTTAAAAGGTTAATTTGAAGCCGTACGAAGTTTGCCGGGACAGCTACCGCTAATGTTCAAAGATACTGAACAGATACTGGGTTTTCACATAATTATATTGCTTTGTTGAGTAAAAAATTGTTACCTTATCATTTGTATGTGAGAAATCCGCAAGTACCTATATCCTTGATTGCCAGATTGCCTATATAGTAAAGGCGAAGGAGTAACATCGTTTTTTTCTTGTTACACACACCCTCACGTCTATTGCCGGGCGCTCCAGATACACACTCGAGAAAATTCCACGTGGACAGATTAGATTTAGTGTGTAGTTCGGTCCGTTTTTCATTCAAGGACCGCGGAGTTCCACTCGAAGGCGTCCCGCTGCCCCCGCAGCGAGGAGGCAAAGTGCGTAAATGCATCACCGACCACGTCAAAAAATGTACCTAAATCCACAGGTTCATATCTAGTAGTGAACCTGTAAGTAGATATCTCAAAGTGGCCAAAAAAAAAACAAATAACAACATTAATGAGAGCATTATTCTTGTTTGGCAAACGCCGCGGATTCGATTCCTGCCGATGACATAAACAAACTGCTAAGGTACCTATATCATAAGGTCACATTTATTGAGTCATAAAGTCAACAAGCAACTGTGAATATCTTGTGATATTCCAATATTGTTACTTTCAGCATATCAACCGGAAGTGATGTTCATTCAGCCGTAACAAGCGAACTCACATACTGCGCGACATTCATATTAAATGAAGTGAGATGCTTTTATACTGTTTAAAATAAACAAATATATATATTTCTTTTTTGAGTCCGCGGATCGTGGCCGCGTCCTCCCCTACGTCCATTATATACTGAAGTATTCACAGTGGCGCCGGCGGAATTAAGTAAACGTTACAAAAATATTTTGGATACAAGAGTGTTGTCTCTATTGTATGCTATAATATGTTGCGTAGGCGAAATTATAATATTTCAAGTAAGATTGTCTAGCCGTACGCCTACTACCACTGAATAGGAAATAGTACTTACATACAGAACTTGCACTCTGACGTTAATTAAAACACATTCTTTTGTTTACAGAGAATGTCATTCGAACGTTAGGGTTGTCCAGTAAAGTAAAATTTATACCAGCATAATTTGACCATTAACTATGACGTTAATGCCTCAATATCAACTCTATGGTCAATGCCGTGTCACAAACAAGAAACAAACCTTACTTACAACTTCAAGTTGTAGTTGACGTCACGTATTTTTTGTGATCGTTAGGCGAGTGACATAGCCCGCCTATACCAACTTCAATTCTGCGCTGAAAGTTCGGTAAGGTAAGGTCGGTCGCAAACATAACTTCTATTTTTACTCTTGTAGAAATATATTACTTTGAAACTTTCTACCTAAAGGTTAAACGCGGGGCTCTATTTTAAGATAAGATAAGATAATATTTATTTGCAAAAACATGTGTACATATAATATACATAGTCAAGTGCTTATTATATAGGTCTTAAACTTCGATTGGACACAACATGTTTTACCATTGAGTGGTGTACAAATTATTATTTAACTTCAAGTCATCACATCTATATTATACATCAGTCATCCAGTTACAAACAAAAGTCAATCCTACAGGGTCATATCCTCGAGAAAATCCTTAATACTATAGTAGCACTTCTCAGTCAACAATCTTTTGAGCGCCCACTTAAAACGATTGTTGTTCAAATTTTTTATATTTTTGGGAATTTTGTTGTAGATTAATGGAGCCATGCATATTACACTTTTATGTAATAGGGCAGTCTTAGCAGGATGGACACATAGCCTGTTATTATCGCGACGATTACGCACGACTTTGTCCATTAATCTTGGAAACAGGTGTGGGTTATACCTGGTAAACAGTGCTACCTCCAGTATGTATATGCCGGGGAGTGTCAGAATATTGTGCTCTTTAAAAAATGGCACACAACTGTCAGTGCTCTCAATACCAAACATGGCACGGATGCAACGCTTTTGCATTTTAAAGACAATGTCATTGTTAGTTGCATTACCCCAAAAAATTACACCATATCGAAGTACTGACTCCACTAAACCATGGTATGCTGACAGTAAAGCTACTTTGTTAATAATAGGTGCAAGTTTATAGAGAGCGTAAGATAAGCTACTAATTTTTTTACAAAGTATGTCAATGTGTTCCTTAAATTTCAACTTACTATCTAATGTCAACCCCAGAAACCGCGCAGTCATAGACTCTTCTATTTGCACCTGGTCATGCATCAGGTTCACATTTAATCGGTTCTGGTGCCTTTGTCCGAAATGCATTATATTTGTCTTTAATAGATTAATTTTTAAATTGTTATTATTCAACCATGAAACTATCGATGTCAGTGATTCGTTAATGTCAGAGTTATAATCATCAATGTCTTTACAAGGTATGGTTATGGTACTATCGTCAGCGAATAAAGTCATTTTGTGTATAGTGCATTTTGGTAAGTCATTGATATATATAATAAACAAAAGTGGCCCAAGGACGCTACCCAGAGGGACACCATATGATACATACTGGGCCTTGGAAGTATGCATTTCTTCTAACTGAGTATTATTATTCACTCTTGTAATAGCCGTCATTTGTTGACGGTTCTTTAAATAAGACTGAATCAAATTCTGAACATTTCCTCTTATTCCGTAAATATCCAGTTTCTTTAAAAGTATTTTGTGGTCCACATAATCAAAAGCACTGGACATATCGCAGTATATAGCACAAACAGGTGTTTTTTTGTCGACATAGGTAATAACATTTTTATAAAAGTCATAGATTGCCATGTTTATAGTTTTATTCTGACGAAACCCCCTCTGTTCACTACATAATAAGTTTTCTTTTTCAAAAAAAGTATTTATTGCATTATATAAAAAAATTTCAAATATCTTTGAGAATATTGGTAGCAAAGCCACAGTACTTATAAAGAAAACATTTTATGATATTTAGACTGTGCCATTACAGACTCCACTGTCCGTCTGTCTGTTACTAGGTCCTCGTGAACCGTTATTGCTGGACATTTGAATGTCGCTATACTTAACAACAAATATTAAAACTAGAATACTACTACTAATAATAAATAGGTACCTACTTAGGTCCTATACAACAAACGTAATTTTATTGCTCGACATTAAAACAAGAGTAGTATTTAGCTGCAAGTAAAAAACCTTCCTTTTGGTTAAAAAATAATCATTTTCCTTATCAAAAATACTGTTTGTTCGATACCAAACACAAAAAGTATGAGTAGAACGAAACGTAATAAGTACTTGTTGAATGTAAAACTGCTCTCTCGAACTAAATTGCTTGCTAACCACATCGTATCACATAATTGTATTTATTAAATGATAAAATAAAGTATTGTGACGTAAGTTAAAAGTCTTTCTGTTGCTAACACTGATTTCTTAGCAAAATAATTACCTCATAATATTTTTTATAATCTTAGCAACAATTTAAGTACCTACGTGGCGCAATACAATTTATTTAAAAGTGTATAAAAAAAATAACCACGATGATGTGCTATCAGTAGACTTTATATACTAATCATATTTTTTGAATGTTAAACAATCTATTTGACACATTTAAAAAAATAAACTGTTGATGTATATTTTCGAATTACTTTACCGGACGGTATGTCGTTGCTACCGTGGAAGATGGGAAGGCCTTTGGTGTGGGACGCTACACGCGTTGACACCTTAGCACCTTCACACCTTCCAAGCGCATCCGGATGTGCCGGCGCTGCTGCTGCATCGGCTGAAGGCCTCAAACGGCGTAAATATGCTACATAACCTAGCAGGTGATTACATATTTGAGCTGTTTGGGGTTGAGACACTGGGGTCATGGGGTTCGCGTGCTCGCCGCTTTTATAGAGACATTGCTAAATGCCTAATCGATGCTTCTCAGGATCAGAAGGCTGGCTATTTTCTGGCCCAAAGAATAAGTATCGCCATCCAACGTGGCAACACAGCCAGCATTCTGGGAACTTTCCCAGTCGGCAATGACGAGTTGGATTTTTGAAACGATATTTTCTAATGTCATTATTTTTAGTCTATAATTATGTTTATTTTGTATATTGTAATTCTTATTGTAAATAAATATATATACACTATCCTTTAGTGTTTCATTTTGTATAGATAATAGGTAGGTAGAGAAATCTACACCTATTCAATTTATTAAGAGTTTTAATTTATGGGTCACGGGGGTTATTAATAATTTATTACCTTATAAAAATACATTTGTTTTGAAATTACTGAAGAATAGTCTTCTGTTCAGTACGAACCAATGTTTACAACAAAAAAATATATAAATTCTTACCTCTGAAGTCTCAGCTATTTGATTCCGTCTTCGTGTAGACTCAAGGTACCGAGGGTCCTCGCCGGAGATGGCGCGCTGGTACGAGAGCCTTCTGCACTTCGCGTCCGTCTTGGAACAACAAGGATACACCTCCGGAATGGTAGAAAAGTCTTGGTATGAATTGGAAACTTGTATCTCGCTGCCTTTCTCGTCTTGTATGATACGCCGCAGATAATTGGTTAACCCTTCGCTGGCTAGCCATGTTACTCTGTAATAAATATTGTGAAATGTTAATAAATTTGACTTTGACTGCTTCAGTGGCGTGTTCGGTAGTGCATTGGTTTTTGACTCTGGAGTCTCGGGTTCGATTCCCGGGTCGAAACAAATAATATCCATCCAAAAGGACTTCACTTATGGAGTCTACAAATGACGTATTTAGAAAAACAGCTTTATAAACCAAATTACTAGTTTTTTTGACTGCAAGACCCATTAATCAAATAATAATTTATCTGCTCATATTTATATGAACACAAAAGTACCTTGGTGTGAGTATATTTTAAAATAATCGGTTAGTTTGCCACTGCCACCTGAGTCGAACGCACGCTCCATACATTTCAGACCTTATGCGCGTAAGTACTACCATTAGCTAAATAGTGTTTTAAACGATATTTTTATACTACAAGAGATTTGCTTTTAGGTAAGATATTGAAATAAATAAATAATTAATAAATATCTTAGGACAATTCATACAACGCCATCTAGTCTCAAACTAAGCAGAGCTTGTGATATGAGTACTAGATAAACTGATATAAATACTTATATACTTTTTTTTTGTAAATACATACATATTATACATATGAAACACCCAGACTTCGGTACAAACGTATCTGTCTTCACACAAAGTTTGTCCCGATCGGGAATCGAACCCGAGTCTCCGGCGTCGAAAGCGGATGCACTACCGACCACGCCACCGAAGCAGACCGAAGCAGAAAGGGTAATACGTTGTATCGAACACACTTAACATTTGAGTATTCTATTAACAAATTGAGGAGAAAATAAGTGTTAAAAATACCGCGGCATTAGGTGCCAAATATTTTAGTGGGTTCGTAATTACCGCTTTATACCACGGAATTACAGTTTTATAGAGCTTATATTTTTTGAAAATTTTAGTGGTAGATTTTTTATTACAAACTTCATATTTCAGTTCTGATAACTTAAATAACCAATAAATACAAAAAACTAATTCCGTGGCATACTTTAGAGTCGCGTTTACTAATTATAGCCGGTCAAACATTGTATACTTAGGTACTTTTTTAATTTTCCCATCCATCATTCAATTTGTCCCATCTGCACAATTCCACTTGAAGATCAAAAGAGTGTTAATGCCGAGTGGTATTCTATCATTTGTTTACCCAGGGTGTTAGAAAAAGTTCGCGGAAGACGACCCAAAAGCCGCGTTCTCCTACATCATGACAACGCTTCTTCACACACAGCCAACAAAACAAAGTCATTTTTAGCTTCCGAAAAAGTACAACTCGTCACCCATCCTGCGCATAGCCCCGACCTAGCACCCTGTGATTTGTGTATTTTCCCCAAAATCAAAGATTTGATGAGAGGTTTCACTTTTACCAACTCCGAAGAGGCAGTGATAGCGTTCAATCAGCACGTAGAAAACATGCCTTCAGATCTGTGGTCCTCCTGTTTTAAAAAATGGTTCGATCGCATGAAAAAATGTTTAAAATGTAAAGGAGAGTATTTTGAAAAGCAATAAACATAATATTTTGATTTAACATGTTGTTTTTTTAAGTTACGCAAAACTTATAGAGTGGCCTACGTATAATAATATAGCACTACGATACGATAAATAGGACGAAGGAGCTATTAGTAATGTTGCACAAACCCGTTACCACGGGGACGACAATAGTTGTGGGAAATATAAATTGCAGTTGCAGCTGGCCATGATTACAAAGTAGGGCTTATTACAGAAGTCACAAAGAAAGACCTCGTCCTTGAACGAGGTCTTTTCTATAATGCCTATAAGTATGTAACAGTCTTTAACATTGATTAGTTAGTTCTGCCATATGAAAATAAAGCCCGATTTACATTATCTTAGTGTTTTAGTACATAAATATAATAGCCATCTTTAAAAATCAAAAAACACGCACGCGTTTCACAGCACTTGTGCACTCTCCTAAAGATTTTACTAAAATACGTGTTTACACACAGCCGGGGTTTGCGCGAGCGCGGGAGGGGTATCACTTGAAACAAAAATAGAAAGCGATTATATTTTGATTCAACTTGAAAGTCAAGTAGAACCATACTAAAGCAAGTAGCGTTTACATGTTTCAACTAAAGTACTATCCTAAAGCACTCTGCTCGGCCGCTGTCCGAGCAAGTCATGCTCGCAGGAGGACACGGCCGCGTTCCTCCTACTCCCGCTGTGGAGACCATGGCTTGAAGCATGGTCTCCAGCGAGAGGGTATCCACGCCCAGACCCACTACGAGGTCCCAGCGCTGACTCGCCCACGCAGAGCACTCCACCAACGTGTTGATTGCGGTGTCGTCGTCGGAAACCTCGCAGTGTTGACACCGGGGCGTGACCTCACGATGGATGCGAAACAGATAGCTGCCGAAGCATCCATGCCCGGTAACGATCTGCATCGCACGATACGTGAGGTCACCATGCTGCCTCTGCAGCCAATCGTCCATGATCGGTCTCACCGCCGCGATGATGGTGGTACCCCACTTGGGTTGCTCAAGTCGCACCCTTCGTGACTCCATGAGATCCTGGCGGAGTTAGGACCACTGGTCCTCGATTTCCTGAGACGCAGGCCTGTTGTCCCGCTCCAGCACCTCCTTGCACCATTGGAACAATGACGCAAAGGCTCTCGCTTCCAGGTCCCATGGAGGGGTCCCGGCTAGGAGACATGCAGCCTTTCCGGAGATCGTGGTGTACCCCCGTATGGTTTTGACGGCCAAAGTTCGAAGTGGTCTGTTTAACAGAGTCACGTTCACCTTGGCCGCCAACCTATCCGCCCATACGGGAGCCCCGTATAGGGCCATACTCCGCACGATCCCCAGGTACAGTCTCCTGCAGGAAGCGTTGGGTCCCTTAAGGTTGGGACTTCACTTTGGGGACCAAACTTCGAAGATGTGGTCCAAAGTTCCCACTGATATCAAGTACAATCCCTAGGTACTTCATCGAAGGCTCGATGCCGATGCTAACGCCTCCTACAGTTATGCTGGAACCTTCAGGTGGACCGTTCCGAGGTCCTTGAAAACACAGAACCTCGGACTTGTGCAAGGCCACCTCCATACCCAGCCGCCGTATCCGACCCACGACTTGAGCAACACCCGTCGTGACCTTGAGTGCTGCCTCCTGGTGCGTTGCACCCCGTGCCGTGACGAGGGTATCGTCGGCGTAGCACGTCACGCCGACGCCCTCAGGCTACGCATCCCCCAGCACCCAGTCGTAGCCGATGTTCCACAGAAGCGGTCCCAGTACCGACCCCTGCGGAACACCGCACGACACATTTCGCCGAGCTGGCCCGAGCCAGCTAGGGTAAGCTATGGCCCTCTCCGAAAGGTATGCCCCGACAATACGACGGAGGTAGAGAGGCGTTTCATGATACACGAGCTCCTCCCTAACGCAGCTCCATGGCAAGGTGTTGAAAACGTTGGCGATGTCAAGAGACACCGCCACCACCACCTTGCCCTGCGAGACTGCTTCCTCCGTCAGGCTCTTCACGCGCATGATCTCGCTCACGGTGAAGCGTTCCCGATGGAAACCAAACTGGTTATCCGCCAGGTCTGACCCCACACTCGTGAGATGCTCGACGAGGCGTTCCGCGATAATTCGCTCAAAGAGCTTACACACCTCGTCGAGCAACACGATCGACCGGTATCCAGACAGTGAGTCCACCGGCCGCCCCGGTTTTCTAACCAGGACCAGCTTCCCCGTCTTCCACAATTAGGGAAACTGGCCCCTTTCGAGGCGTGCGCTGAAGAGCCCCCTCAGTCGGGGCCCTAGTTCTTCAAGGTCCAGGACCCATGCACGGCCAGGAATGCCGTCGGGTCCGGGGGCAGTGTTTTTCCGGCGTCTAAGCCGGAGCACTGCCGCACCTAGCTCACCCTCTCTAACTTCGGGTACGTCGTCTTCGCTGGTGCTATCCGCGTCGGGGCGAGGTTAGACTGTGATAGACGTGTGGCGGTGATACACATATTAAACAGCTGTGTTGTTTTCTTTTAGTGACAGGTAGATTATATTATTTACCATAGGACCATCATAGATTTAAGTAATATTGTTACTAACACAATGAGTCATACTCGTAGTTACTTTATTAAATAAAATATATGAAATTTCATTAGTAAGTAATTTGTTTGTCTCCCGTAAGGGGTGAGCCTATAGGGTGCCGGGACCTAACCTATTTAAAAAAAAAATTAAAATCTGTTCTGGTATTAATTAAGCCTCAAAGCGCTACTCGTCCTGTAGTCAATTACTAACAAGTTATTAATTACCTACAATTTAACTATGTAATGTTTATATAAACGTACAGCTGTCTCGTTGTGTTTGAACCATGGACTGAATATTTCATCAAACGATAACAACAAGTCGAAGGGCTGTTTTAATGATAAAGGAACACTACAGTTACTGTCATGATGACCTTCACCTCTAGTTTCTACATACAATACGAGTACAACATCAAATATACATACGTCAAGATCTAATAGTGTAAGTGTTTGTTGTCAAAATCCTCCGAAAGGTTTGACCAATTCTTAAGAAAATTTTTGTGTATATTTTGTGGGTCTGAGGTGAAAATTTTAGTTACACACACACACACACACACATTGTCTATGGTCATGTCAAATGACAACGTCCAAATTTTCTCGGAAATAATAAAATTTCTTTTTATTTCAAATCGACCACATATTATTTTATTTTTCTGAATACTAACAACTTTTTTTTTATAAGTGCGGATGCGGGTGCCGCGAAGCCTGCCGCCTACCTCCTCGGCGTGACGACGACGTCACCGCTTCGGTGCCGCCGGGGCAGCGCTGCGCTTCGTGACAGTGCGTCGAACCTATATAAACTTTAAAGCTTTCTGTGTTTACTGTTTAGGTTTAGTGTATTCATAGTGAAAAGTGTAAATAAATGCAAGCAGCAAAAAATAATGGATGTGGCAATGCGGATGTAAATTCAGGCGAGCTTGCAAGTGCATCAAGTGGTCTTGTACGGTACCCACATTGTCCCCAAGCCCGTTTTTTTAAAGGTGAACGCGGATTGAAAGTATATTTTGGAAAAATTCATAAAGTACTAAATGTATCTTCAAACGCGTCTACGATATCCCAATTTTTTTTTAAATCAACAAGAAAATTCTGATAATATCGAAATTCCCCTTTGGCAAAGGTTAAGTACCATGAACAATTCTATTCCGGTTTTAAAAAGAATCCCCCGAGGTGCGAGACCCTCTGTGGCTCAATGTTTAGCCTCCTGCATTGGTCTAGTAGTCCGGGAAAATACCTTTAGCGCTTGGGAACAAATGTTAACCTTCCCTTATAGAATCCTACACGTAAAGAAAAGGCCGTTGACATCTTTGACGGTCCAAATCAAAGAAAATTGTACAAACAATTTTAACAGTTTAAATTCAAATTCCATTCACATTTCGGCCCCTGATTATTCTCAGGCCAAGAAATTAAAACTTGTAGAGAATAAAGTAAGGGAAGGCGACATCAGTGGGGCGGCAAGGCTACTTTTTAGTAGCGACGTGCTGGCTCCTTATTCTGTAGAAACTTTGACGGGCTTGCAGAGTAAGCACCCACATTCCGCAGATGACCTCTCTTTCCCTGATCCTCCGAACAACGATACAGAAAATCTTGAGACGACTGCCAAGGATGTGCGCACAGCTGTTGACTCCTTTCGTTTTGGATCAGCTGGTGGACTTGACGGTCTGACACCACAGCACCTTAAGGATCTGTTGTGTCCGAGCGCTGGGGAAGCTGGTGATGCACTTATGAGGGAGCTAACAGCTCTAGTCAACCTCATGCTCTCAGGCAATGTGGACAGTGGCATCACAGATATTTTGTATGGGGCCAATTTATGTGCCCTTAACAAGAAGGATGGTGGCATTCGTCCCATTGCCGTAGGTAGCACTTTGCGGCGTTTGGCAGCCAAAATTTGTTGTCGTTTTTATAGTACGGAGCTTACTACCAAATTTCAGCCCTTTCAATTAGGTTTTGGTTCAAAAGTAGGTTGTGAGGCCGCAATCCATGCGCTTGCAACATACCTTGACAGTAGCGAAGATGGAGAGGTCATCTTGAAAGTTGACCTGAAATACGCCTTCAACTCTGTAAACAGGGACACAGGCCAAATTAGGCTGACACAGGCCAAATTAGAAACCCCCAAAATATTTAATTTTCTTTGGCAATGCCAACAAAATTAATTTATAAAGACCACCTTTTAAATTCAGCCGTTGGATGTCAGCAAGGTGATCCGTTGGGACCAGTCATCTTCAGTTTGGCCATTAACCCAATAATTCAAAAAATAAAATCCAAATTTAACATTTGGTATCTAGACGACGGGACTTTAGGGGGAAAAGTAGAGACAGTTTTACAAGATTTAGCCCTAATAAAGAACGAGTTTCAGTCTTAGAACTGAACCCGAATAAATGTGAGATTTTTATATCTGAAAACACAGATAAATTAACAACAATCTCCAAATTCAACTGTCTGGCCCCCAACATAAAAGTTTTGGACAAAACTTCTTTACGCCTCCTAGGGTCCCCGATTTTAGAAGATGGCTTTTCACTTTTATCGAGGAAAAAATTCAAAATTTTGATCAGGTTATTGATAGTCTATGTAATATCAGTATTCATTCAGCTTTCACTATTCTTCGTTTTTGTCTTTTCGTACCCAAATTTACGTTCAGGACAATTTTGGAAAAATGTAGAAATTTTGGGCAGACTAGTCTGCCCAAAATTTCTACATTTTTCCAAAATTGTCAATTAAGTTGTCTATACAACTTAATACAAAATTCTTTGTGTAAAATTTTAAATCTAAATATTAATGACCGGGCCTGGGTCCAAGCGTCTCTTCCAGTTCGCTTGGGCGGGCTAGGTATTCGCAGTCACAGATGTCAGTCTGCCAGCATTTCTGTCGTCGGTCCATAGCACCGAAGAATTAGTCAGGAAAATTTTGTCAAATACACTGATTGATTCCGAGGTGCGATGCAAGACCGATGCCATAAATGCTTGGAGGATGTCTTGCCCCGACACTGACCTGCCCTCACGCCTAGGCTCACAGCGACTGTGGGATTCACCGCTCTGTAAATTGAGAATTAATACACTAATTGACACTTCTGTCAATATTTCAGAGCGTGCACGCCTACTAGCTGTTGGAGAATGGGAGTCAGGGTTATGGATCCAGGCGCTCCCATCGCCCAACATCGGTACAATGTTGGACGACACTACCTTCCGCATGGCCACTTGCCTTCGGCTGGGTACACCTTGTGTATCCCCGCATCATTGCACCTGTGGAGTAGCCGTCGATAATCTGGGACACCATGACCTTTCTTGTAGCAGAAGTGCAGGTCGTATACCTCGGCACGCTATTCTAAACGACATAATTCGTAGGGCTCTTTCCACCGCAGGTCTTCCAGCCGTACGCGAACCAAATGGTTTAGCACGAAGCGATGGAAAGAGACCGGACGGTATGTCGTTGCTACCGTGGAAGATGGGAAGGCCTTTGGTGTGGGACGCTACATGCGTTGACACCTTAGCACCTTCACACCTTCCAAGCACATCCGGATGTGCCGGCGCTGCTGCTGCATCAGCTGAAGGCTTTAAACGGCGTAAATATGCTAACCTAGCAGGTGATTACATATTTGAGCCGTTTGGGGTTGAGACACTGGGGTCATGGGGTCCGAGTGCTCGCCGCCTTTATAGAGACATTGCTAAACGCCTAATCGATGCTTCTCAGGACCAGAAGGCTGGCTATTTTCTGGCCCAAAGAATAAGTATCGCCATCCAACGTGGCAACACAGCCAGCATTCTGGGAACCTTCCCAGTCGGCAATGACGCGGAGGATTTTTTAAACGATATTTTGTAATGTAAATAGTTTTAGTCTATAATTATATTTATTTTGTATATTGTAATTCTTATTGTAAATAAATGATCACACACACAAATATCCCACCTATATCTCGCTTATATCCCCGCAGGGGTAGTCAGAGGTGCATTACACACCCACAATTTGCCAGTATTATGATTTTTTTTTATAATTAAGTCACGAGATCGACATTTTCTGCGATACCATTTGTTAGCGACAAACTCTTCCATCCCATGCTCATAGGGCATGTGAGGACTCTGATGGGATGTTGATTAAGTACCCATTATAATACACTTAGCAATCATTCGTTGCTTGGAGTTTTTCCACTCCAATGCAACAATTTTAGCGTGTTTTTTGGACGAAATAGCCATTTTATGGTTTCTAAACTTTTGTAAATTTCAAAAAAAAACTACGCAAATAACAATAATCCACTTGAGAATTTAAAAAAAATACATAATCAATTGAAAACTTTACTCTTATAACAGGCAAATCTATTGCAGAGGCTATTTTTAAATTTTGTCATTTTTAATCATTAAATAATTAAATGGTTCAAAATATTAATTTGCAAGAAATCCTGAACAATTTATGCAATTTATAAGTCCACTGGTGTATACTAAGCATAGCATCATTTTACATAGCATCACGCTTTTTTCCCCGAAGGGGTAGGCAGAGGTGTGCAAACACAACCACATCTCGCCAGCTATGTTAGGTCCCATGTAATAGGGGGCATATACTAAGCAATATTATAAATACCTATAGGTATACTACCTACTCTCTTGGCAAACTTCCTAACCGGTTCTAACTTATAGTTTAACTAGTTAAACACCTTGGCTCACCTGTTGGATCTATTTTTCCGTCTATTTTGTCCGTGCGCTGTGTCCAAACCAGAACTCATAGAAATCGCTCGGGAATGAAGAAGAGACTCTTGGATATAGGCTTCATCTAAACCTGTAAACAGAAACAAGCATTAAGCTTGGAACACACTGGTCCTTGGGCGTGGGAAACAGCGACACACTGCTCCTACGTCTTACGACGTCTGACGTTTACGTTCTCTAAGACAGTGTGGTGAATGACCAGTGTGTTTGTTCCCATACAAAAAGTATAGGCCAGATCCGGGTCATAATGCGTATTATACGTAGCATGTGAAGGACGAGTTTTCCCGTACCTTAAGTCATTGTAATATGACTCCAATATGGAGCTCCGATGTTACGGACACAAGTTTTTCCGACACTATGTCCAAATTGACACATTTTAATTTAGACATTATTTCACTGATGATTCTGACACCAAATATAATTGAAGTTGTTTAGTACGAGTAGTATAGTCAGATAAAAAAGTTATCAAATAAAATATTTCGTAAACGCGTATATTTCTTGGTGGACGTAAACCTATGATTGTAAGTCCATCACAAATCTATACTCTATCTAATATTATATAGTTGAAAAATTTGTTTTTTTGAGCGCACTAATCTCAAGAAGTACTGGTTTGATTCGGAAAAATTATTTTGGTGTTGAATAGCTACGAATAATAGAAGCGGAACAGTAGTGAAATATGTTTCAAACCGGTGACAATTTATTTCTCTTTATGTTATGTTAAAATTATGTATAAATAATTGTTCCTCTTTGAAAGTTCAAAAAAAAGTCCGCGGTTCACTCACTATAACATATTTATTACGGGCGACGGGAACTAAACTAAGGTTCAAATCCGTATAATGTATATTTCAAATTACCACGTAAACTCGCGGGCGACCGCTAGTTCATTATTTATTACACTTTGAAAATAATAATAATAGTAAAAACGTAAACCGTATATTTTGTTAAATTACGCAATTTTAAATAATGCTTCATGATAATTCATACGTGTATGGATATGTCGCAGGTTTATGATAAAATCAGGTTTTTAAAACGCCGAAGGACGACAAAATGTTTACTTGATTTTACCATAAACCTAAGAAAATCCAGATTTTTGATCAATAACCTAAATTAGTTCAGGTTTATTGATCGAGCGAAGCGTCTACATTTAGAGATTGGACAATTTTGCTTTCGTCTGTCTGTCGGTATGTGTGTTAGGTGTTACAGACTAGCAGCCACAGTTTTTATCCGATCTTCACGAAACTTGGCACAAGTGTTCCTTGATTTAATACAATTTTTTCGTCGTGAGCTTTTTTAGATTGGGGGGAAAATGGGGTAAATAAGGTCAAATAACGTTTTAATGTTTTAACAGAGTAGCGGCCCCGTTTATTATCCGATCTCCACGAAACTTAACACATGTATTCCTTTACTAGAAACATTTTTTTTCATCGTAACATAGTAATAATATGTTACTTCATAACTATAATTACAATCTAGCCTTAAGACTAATAAGTAATTTGTATCTAACTTAAATTGCTAATAATTTAAATGTAAGAATGTGTCCATTGGCACTTTTCTTATTGTCTCTATATGAATGAATAATGACAATATGTTCATGTTGTCTTAAAGTATAGCACTCACTGCACTATAACACTACATTAACTCGTAAGTTATATTTTTAGTGATAAGTTTTTTATTTGAAAGGAGGGATGGGAGGCAAATCTCCTAACGATGTCTTAACGTTCATAAGTGTTTTGTGACCTTAATTTCAGTTGTTTATAGTCCACATAGCACACCATATGTGTAGTTTTAGACTATATGTCGTGTCATATCCAACTGACGAGATGTCCATTTGGAAGACTTCCATAAGTGTTGCCAAGTTGATGATTGTCGAATGAATTATGGGATACGAATTTGGGTTGGGCCTTGACGGGAGAAAATACGTTTGAACGGCTAACGGATTTTTTAATAGAAATAGTTTTGGCTAAACTGTAGATGTACCTACCTAACTATTATTTTATTTCAAGTAATTTATGTGCATACTATAAATATTGCTGGTTGTGTAGGTATAGGTAGGTAATAAAGTTCAAAAAAGTAATGTTGTAGTTTCGGGAAAATAAATGGACTTGACGGGATTTTTCGTACAGATAAGGTTCGAAAACAAAGTTTATGTTCGCGTATTAATATTAAACAGACCGATGCAGCTCAGCCTAACTACCCCCTGCCCAGGCGTCCTGGAGTTATCCTTATGAGGGGAACACGGTATACCAGACAAAATGGACTTAAAACAAAATTCTAGCTTGACCAGACAGAAAGGTGCTGAGAATCTGAGATTGTATAGGTAAGTAATCGGTCATGACCACAGAATATAACAGTGTCATGACCACTAAATACATACCCCTGTTTTACCAAAGGGGTAGGCAGAGGGATATATTATCCGCCCACTTTTCGACAGTAATTTTGCCTGAATAAATAGGTTGCGAACCTGCTTGCCTTGCCTCCTTTTACCTACGTGAGAGATTGTTTTTAGTAAAATGTGGGTTTGTCTGCCTATCCCTTCGGCGATATAAAAGTGACTCTATAACATTAGTCTCCTACGGTATAAATATTATTTGCACAAATAATTTTAAATTGGGTGAGTAAGTTGTATGTGATTATGTAACCATAAGTAAATGTTCGCCCCATTTTAGTTATAGTTTCAACTGTATTCAATTGCGGGTTTATTCAAAGATCTTTCAGACATAAAATTAATGTAGCTTTTGACGTCATCAAGAAACAACAAAATGACCCTTGTACAGTACCTACACACATTTATCTGGACAAAAGATGTGCCCGACTGATTATTAATTTACTTAACTGTCCACAAGTTATTGTATATATTATATATATGAGGGTCTCGATATAATATGGTCAGTTTTTTATATCAATCATTTCGATAAATAACCAACTACTCAGGCGGTACTCAGATTTTTCTGTTGAACACGTTCTATGTTCACCTTTTTAAGAAGTTTGTTCTTGACAATCCTTATCATTAGCGATAGAGACAGCATTGCAGATATTTTGCCGTTTAACAAAACAGTTGACTCACAATTACGAGTATTATAGTTTATTTACTTATAGTTTAGTAGGTACCTATTTACACTAAAAAGAACAGGCACTGATTTTTACAGCGTCTTTTTAAGTTATTGGTTCGTGTACTAAAAACCTTTTAGCAAACCAAAACTTAACGACAACCACAACCCACAAATCAATCAGACGTCGTCTAAAACAATTTAGTTTAAAAACGCATACTTAAGTAAGTAGTTAAACACAACGTTAAACGGAACGATCTGGTATCGACCATTCTAATTGAAAATCAATTTTCAACGACGTCGCTAACCACAATGCAATATCGTGAATTTTTCATTCAGTGCCATAACATTTTGTAATTCACGATGAATCCATTAGGTTTTCGCAACCATCATTTGTCAAAATTGATGGGCCAATATCCCATGTCGAAACAATAGATTGAGATCCAACAGATAACTATGCTATGTAGTTGAGATATATTTTGAAATCCACAGATAACTTTGTTAATTTATTTAGTAGACCTTTGGCGTGACCTTGTGGTGACCGTGTACTTTGAGAGACAGTTTGTTCTTGTGTTTTATGAGTTTTCAAAATGATGTATTTTTTTTCATAAATTTATGTAATTGGTTTCCGCCTTGCCACCTGTCTTCGTTTGGGTGCGCCATGTGTTTCTCCTCATCCTTGCCACTGTGGAGAAGTAGTCGTTAACCTTGGACATCACAGTCTTTCATGCAGTAGAAGCGCAGGTCGTATTTCTCGACAAGTTAAACTAAATGACAGAATCCATCAGGCTCTTTCGACCGCCCGGTATCCCAGCAGTTTGTGAACCAAATGGGCTCGCACGTGGCGATGGAAAGAGACCTGATGGAATGTCGTTACTGCCATGGATCACGGGAAGACCTTTAGTGTGGGACGCTACGTGCGTTGACACTCTCGCGCCTTCTCATCTTCCTAGTACAGCGGGGTGTGCCAGCGTTGCTGCTGCATCAGCGGAAAGCCTTAAACGGCGCATATACTCAAATGTAGCAGGAGACTACATATTTGAGCCGTTTGGGGTAGAGACGCTGGGCCCTTGGGGCCCGAGTGCTTACGGCCGATTCAAAACTTTATCTAATCTCATGAATCTCATTGATCTCATTTATTAATAAAAATATCTTGCACCAATTAGTCAGTCACTTAAAGTAAAGTTGTTGTTGTAAAGTCATACTTTTTCCAGCATTAGCATGTGCTGATTCCCATTCCTAAGCCCTTCGCACACGGCGTCGTCGTAGCGTCAGCGCACGTATTATGTTCGTGCGACGAGTGCAATTCGAGCGCGTGCATGCAGTGGTGTGATAAACGGCTTTATTTTCACAACGGTTTTACAGCTTATGCTTATATTTTTAGGCAGACTTACAGAAGAGCTTTTTACTAACACCGCTTTTTTAGTAAGTCGTCTATAAACGTAACGAATGGACATTTTTTTACTTAATAAATCGTTGTGTAACTATTTTACTTTTAAACAGACTTAGAAGAGTTTTTTACTTAAACCGTTTTTAGGGTATTTCTTTCTTTAAGAGTAAAACGGGAACCCTATTACTGAGGCTTCGCTGTCCGTCCGTCTGTCTTGGGCTGCATCTCATGAACCGTGACAGTAAGAAAGTGGATTTTTTTACAGATGATGTATTTCTGAACAGATGTATTTTTACAGATGATGTATTTCTGCACAGATGTATTTTCTCGCACTTGGCCGGGAATGTAATGTTTGTTTGATCACAAAATTTAAGTAAAATCAGAGACATGGCCAAAACTCGTGAAAATCGATATCCACGTGGACGAAGTCGCAAGCTAGTTTTAAATTAAGCAACAACATAAATAAAAATATCCAATCAATGAACTTCCCTTCTTTTCATTCAAAGCAAAGTCGCGATCTCGCGATGTACCATGTAACGTAACGGTCACGGAACGTCGCTTTCACCCGACAGCAAAACGCATACAAAATAAATTAATTGCATTGAATTTAAAGCATAAATCAGCTTATTCAGCTAATAGCTTCACACAACACAACGAAAATTTATACGACTTGAAGTAAAAGTAGTTTCTAAACACAAATAATCTACATTTTTAAACAAATTTTAATTTATCTGCATAAAAATAGTAATTTTTTTTTTAATTTTCGACCCTATGTTTGACCAATGAAGTCTATTTTGCGCCGGCCTCGCCAAGGAGACTGACGCTTGGCTACTAGTGTGGATCGCAACAAAGTTGCATGTTGCGAACTTGCCATTCCGTTCCATTTAAATAGTTTACACGAATAAGCATAAGCTCTATGAAGCTTATTAGTCAAAACGTAATTATATGCTTTTTTAAAAAAAAGCAGATTTTTCATTATGTTATGTTTAAACGGCCACCACTCATGTTCAAACAAATCCGCAAACGTTGTTGCAGCGAATCGTAAGAGGTGTTTAGTGTCATTCTCATTACGAGATAGTCGTAGCGTACTGGCGTAAATAACCAAGCGTAAAAATTAATGATTATTTCTAATATATGGATGAATCCAATGAGCATGTCGCTTTCTACTTCTTACATAATCAAATAATAAAAAATACTCTTCATCTGAAGAGAAAGTAAGATTGATCTGGTACCGTTGATGCCAATGATTTCAACTGAGATCTTACAAAACGATACCACTACTCGACGATTCGTTTGTAGAGCACTACCGGTCTCGTGCGCGTTGCGTTGTAACGATACACTTACAATACGAATACGCTTACGACCCGTGTGCGAAGGGTCTTTTACGTGAGACTGACATCAAATAGGTGACTTATGATCTGCTTCGTACGATACCTAAGTGAGAGTTTCAGAAGTCAAATTCTCTTTACTTTCCGCTCTCTATTTTGCTACATTATTACTACTACTCTTTCTGCTTCATAGGGACAATGTGGTAATAAGGATGTAATGATACCGACTGGGTAATATAAAAGAGAAATAGGACCTTTTGTGTATTATTGCAAACGCCTAAGAAACCTTTTTATATGTATAGACCTTTCACCTTAAATAAAATTACAGTTCTGCTTTTTAGGGTTCCATAGTAAAAGTCTCGGAACCCTTATAGTTACGTCATGTCCGTCCGTCTGCCTTCAGCTTTCCTCCCATACGGTTAGAGCTAGAAAGAGGAAATTTAACACTGATATGTGTATTTACTATTCCGACAAAGTGTTACAATAAAAATATGAAAAATATTTTTTCTAAGGTACCTCCCCTACAAGTAAAGTGGCGTCTGTCCGTCTGTCCGTCTGTCCGTTTGCCCGTTCGTCCGTCCGTCCGTCTGTCCGTCTGTCCGCCTGTCCGTCTGTCCATCTGTCCGTCTGTCCGTCTGACCGTCTGTCCGTCTGTCCGTCCGCCTCGACTTTCCTCCTAAACGGTTAGTGATAGAAAGATGAATCTTTGCATGAATATGACTATTGTATTTACCATGCCGACAAAGTGCTGAAAGAAAATTAAGAAAAATATTTTTACAATAACGGATCAGATAGATAACTCTGTTAGTTCAGAAGTTATATAGGCTATTATGCGTGACTACGAGACCCTATTGTATGCGTGGCGCGACACGCACTTTGCCGGTTTTATCTTACAATATCTTTTAATAATGTTTTTGTGACTTTGAAAATGTTTCTGATGATGACAAGTTGTTCTCATTGTCGTATTCCTAGAACCTTAAATGGTTCAGTGTTATTTATTTGTAGTACCTACTTTATGGCTGCCTATTGTAATTACATTATTCTGAGATTTGTTACATATATGTCTCTTTTTTGTGTATTTTTTTTTGTGTGTATTGTACGGGTGTCTACATAAATACGAATAACTTTATTCCGTCAGTCACAAATACGAATTTCAAAATACCGATTTTCATAATTCCGACTGGTTCAAAATTCCGAATATAACAACTCCGATTGATCATTATTCCTATTTTTATAATTCCTAAATTTCAATATTCCTAACGTTTATAATTACTACTCTCAAAATACCGAGCTTCAACAGATCGAATTACAAAAAGTCCGACTTAATGATATTTCGAAACATCAACAATACGAATTGTTTCGAATAAAAATATTTTGTTTCATTGATCACATGCCAAAGTATGTTTCCCAATTTTTTTATATAATACAGATCAATTCCGGTTTTGGTCACAGTTCTAACCTAACCTAACCCACTTCTACCTTTTCCAGATACCCAGACCAACTGCGTGAAGTTGGTTCTGAAGCGATTTCTTTCTGTCACTAAATTCTGTAGAACAAACATATTGACTTTTAGTATATTCGAAGTATTGAAAATCGGAATGTCGTGTTTCGGACCGAGAACCCTTCGAGCATTTGACTCTTCGAACGTATGAAAATCGTAAAACTAACAAATAGCATTAATGACTTTCGGTAAAATAAGTTTCGTGATTTTTAATAATAGACATTACAATTCTTCGGTATTATGAAATTCGGACTTTTGAAAATCGGTACATCGAAAATTCGGAATAAAGTTTTTCGGAGTATTTGCGTATTCCCGTATTGTACATATACGAGTATACCTAGTATATTTTATCTTTATCTCTATAAGTATTATTATAATAGTCGCTTTAATGTCATGTATGCTGGACTATGATCAAGATTTACGTAGGGATAGTACCTTTTTTTTCTTTAATCCGCGGCCCTGGGCCGCGGCCGCACCTACGTCCATGGTCGAGCGCCTCCGGTTAGCACTGAGATAATTTTGTGGTGCCCGGCGGAGCGGTAGTACTATTGTTGAAGGTACTACACTGTTCAACCGAGAATACCTACACAAGCCTCAACCTTCACCAGCTACTAACAAAGACTAATACCATCGAGGTTCTCTTGAGGTTGTAAAGCAATTTAATGTCATAAACTTAAGACAAACGGTCTTTTACGCGATTATTGAGTTAATGAGCCGTGCTCACGGGTGGAATGGATTCAGCTCATCGTCGTCTTCGTGAAGTGCGGGTTTGTTCAACTACCCTCAATTCTTCGTCATTAAATATTGTGTTCAAAGAGATGCATCACGGCACAAAAAAGGAAAAATAAAATAAGAAACTATTTAATGGGACACCATGGCCTTTCTTGTAGCAGAAGCGCAGGTCTTATACCTCGGCACGCTATTCTAAACGACATAATTCGTAGGGCTCTTTCCACCGCAGGTCTTCCGGCCGTACGTGAACCAAATGGTTTAGCACGAAGCGATGGAAAGAGACCGGACGGTATGTCGTTGCTACCGTGGAAGATGGGAAGGCCTTTGGTGTGGGACGCTACATGCGTTGACACCTTAGCACCTTCACACCTTCCAAGCACATCCGGATGTGCCGGCGCTGCTGCTGCATCGGCTGAAGGCCTTAAACGGCGTAAATATGCTAACCTAGCTGGTGATTACATATTTGAGCCGTTTGGGGTTGAGACACTGGGGTCATGGGGTCCGAGTGCTCGCCGCCTTTATAGAGACATTGCTAAACGCCTAATTGATGCTTCTCAGGACCAGAAGGCTGGCTATTTTCTGGCCCAAAGAATAAGTATCGCCATCCAACGTGGCAACACAGCCAGCATTCTGGGAACATTCCCAGTCGGCAATGACGCGGAGAATTTTTTAAACGATATTTTGTAATGTAAATAGTTTTAGTCTATAATTATGTTTATTTTGTATATTGTAATTCTTATTGTAAATAAAATTATTTATGTTTTCTTATTTTCGAAATTAAATAGTAATTTAACCTCAAAGAGCCTGGTATCAATATTATAAATTAATGAATCAAAGCATTCATAAAAGAACAGAAGAAAGACGTTTCTATCACTTACCAATATCACAGAATAGGGAATATTACTTACATATACCTAAGTAGAAAGTAGATACAATAGTATATTATTAAAATCAACTTTGATTTAACGTGACATGTAGGTTTAGGGAGGAATTCTAACAACAATTATCGACAACAACGAGTAATATAGGTACGTGCATCGACTGCGAACTGTTGTAACAAAATACAAGTCAAAAATTGACGCAACAACCCACTTTAAATTACCGAAATTAGCCACTTGAGACGTAGTAGCATTCATATAAAAAAATTCAAAATCGTTTCACCCAGTCCACAGATATGAGGAAACTTAAAAAGAAACATACACACGAATTGAGAACCTCCTTCTTTTTTGGAAGTCGGTTATAAATGGCGACAGTTTTGGACCTTAATTAACTTCTTATAGAAGAAGCATCTAACGTTCGTCGTAAGAAAGTACTTAGCACCAAAAACAAATTTCGTACAAAACGTTCTCAAAGTATTGTAACGCCATCTCGTAGCGAGTAATAAGACTACCAAACTCGGCGCCATCTAGTAGCAAATCGCAGTACTACTACGTAACGTCTTTCGGGAATGTTCTGTCAAGGTACTTCTATGTAACGTGTTATCTAGAAGCATCTCGAAGGTGTGGAATGTTCGCGATATTTCTTTCGTGAAAATTCCAGAGTAATCTAGAGTAATGACCGCACTATAAAGGCGGAGCACTTCGGTGGCGGATGATCAGTATTTCCAGAGCGATAATACGAGTTATACCTGCGAGTTCAAGTGCGATTAAAAGTGTTTAGTGAAGCTTTATAGTGAAGTGTAAATTAGTGGTGTAATAAATAAAGTGTTTTGTGGTAGTTTGATCGGCATTTTCCATTCCGTAGAACCCCGGCTCGTAACAATTGGTGTCAGAATTGGGGATTTGGACAATGCCGGTGTTACCGAAAGAAGACACAGAGGGCGTCCGTACCAGGGGTCAGCGCCAGCAGGAGTTGGACAGCAGGCGCTTCGGAGGTAATACGCCGGAGAGGTTGGGTGGTCAGGAGCAGCCAACGGTGGAAGCAGGCCCGCCCACGGTATCTCCAGCGCCAGCACCTCCAGACTTTGCTGCGCTGATGGCGATGCTACAGGAGCAAGCCCGTCGCCAGGAGGAGCAGGCCCGCCACCAGGAGGAGCAAGCCCGTCGCCAGGAGGAGCAGGCCCGTCACCAGGAGGAGCAAGCCCGCCGGTTGGAAGAACAGCTGCTGCGGGACAAGGAGGAGCAGGCACGCCGGCAGGAGGAGCAGGCACGCCGCCAGGAGGAGCAGGCCCGCCGGTTGGAAGAACAGCTACTGCGTGACAAGGAGGAGCAGGCACGCCGCCAGGAGGAGCAGGCCCGCCGGTTGGAAGAACAGCTGCTGCGCGACAAGGAGGAGCAGGCACGCCGCCAGGACGAACAGACACGCCGCCAGGAGGAACAGATGCTCCTCATGAAAGATCTTCGAGCGACTTTTGGCAAGGAGATGAATGTGATGAAGGATCAAGTTCATCATATTGAGAACCGCATCACGGAAGCCGAAACACGGATAGAAGATGTAAAAAACCAGATTACAGAATATGTGAGGAAAGAGCTGGGAAATCTGAAAGCTGGAGATGGGAATGCGACTTCCTTACCTGCTGTACCTTCAGCACGTGGATTTAAAGTACCTCCATTCGATGGGACATCATCATGGTCGGCCTATAAAAAGCAGTTTGAGGCCGTTAAGAAGGCAAACGGGTGGAGCAAAGCCCAGGCCATGACTGCGCTTACATTGGGTCTGCGAGACAAGGCGTTAACCATCCTAGAAGCTCTCGGAGACGATGTATCCTACGAGCAGCTACTAGAAGCCTTGGAAGCCAGATACGGTGACGCTCACCTGGAACACGTGTATCGTGCGCAGCTGAAGGATCGTGTCCAGCGCACTGGCGAAAACTTGCAACAGTGGGCCCTGGAAGTAGAGAAGCTGGTACGGAAAGCATACCAGTCGGTACCTGCGCTCATCAATGGGAATCTGGTGCAAGCATTCATCGACGGCATCCACGACCTGGAAGTCAGGGCTGCTGTGAGGCTCGGGCACCATGAGACTCTCAAAGACGCCTTGGCTCATGCTTTGGAGGTCGAAGCCGTACGGAAGGATCATCGATCTCACCGCGTCAGGGAAGTTGTAGCATCACCGGCTCGCGACCGTTTCACGAGGTATAGCCCTAGGTGCTACACATGTGGTGAGAGGGGCCACCTTCGATCCAGTTGCCCAAAGCGGACTGCAGAAAGAGCAGGAAGTCGTTCCCAAGGAGATAGGGTGACTAACGTCACCGCCCAGCAACGGCAGGGAAAACGAACAATAGCCAGGACTGCGTGGCGGGTGCCAGCTGATGTTAGAAGAGCCCCAAAGGTTTCGATCTCACAAACCCAGGATGGCAGATTCCATGGCAACGCAGACGCATTGTCAAGAAGACCTTGCCCTGAAGACCGTAAGCACTGTGCCAAACAGGAGATAAAGGTAGCCATACCTGTGAAGATGCTTAAAACGGATCTGAGCGACGAATGGAAAGAAATTCTACAACATGCTCAACAGGACGACGCAGACATCAAGCCAATATTTGAGTGGATTAAAGCAAGTACTCCTAAACCCATGTGGAGTGACGTCGCTTCAATGAGTTCAATCACAAAAAGTTATTGGGCACAATGGGACAGTTTAGTTATTCAGGATGGAGTCTTGTGCCGCAAATGGGAAAATGCTCGAGGAGACAGCTGTCATTTGCAAATGGTCGTCCCTAAAGTTAAGGTTCCAGATGTGCTACAGCTCTACCATAATGGATGTTCAGGAGGCCATATGGGAGTAAAAAGGACTCTGTTGAAGATACGTGAGCGGTTTTACTGGATCCACTGCCGCGATGACGTTGAGGACTGGTGTCGCAAATGTACGAGTTGTGCTGCAGTGAAAGGACCTCATACACGGAGCAGAGGTGCACTGAAACTGTATAACGTTGGGGCACCATGGGAAAGGATAGCCCTAGATGTTGCGGGACCATTTCCTGAAAGTGAAAGCGGAAACAAGTACTTCATGGTTGTGATGGATTATTTCACGAAGTGGCCAGAAGTCTTCGCTATACCTAATCAAGAAGCTACTACGGTCGCAGATAAATTAGTTCACGAAGTCTTCTGTCGTTTCGGGGTGCCTCTAGAAATCCATAGCGATCAAGGAAGAAATTTTGAATCTCAGGTGTTCCAGGAAATGTGTCGGGTCATGGGTACTCACAAAACCAGAACGACCTCTTACCACCCGCAGTCAGATGGAATGGTGGAGCGATTTAATCAGACATTGGAGAGATATCTGGCAAAAGTTGTGGAAAGCAGGCAAAAAGATTGGGACAAGCACATCCAACCGTTTCTTTTTTCTTACCGAAGTGCGGTTCACGAAAGCACGTCAGTGACACCAGCTTATGCGAACTTTGGAAGAGAATTACGGTTGCCTGCCGACTTACTAACCGGTATACCACCTGACGCTCCACGCAATATCACTGATTATGCGAATGACTTGCGCAGCAGGATGAATGACATTTATGAGCATGTCAGACAATCAGGTCAACAAATGTCTGAAAAGATGAAGACCCGTTACGACCGAAAGACAAACAATAAGAGCTTCGATGAAGGTTCGTTAGTGTGGTTACATAACCCAGTCCGCAGTAAAGGGAAGTCTCCTAAGCTGCAAGCTAAATGGGATGGACCATACCGAGTTGTGACCAAGATTAACGATGTCACTTACCGAATACGGAAGAGTCCAAGAAGTGCGCCAAAGATAGTTCATGTGGATCGATTGGCGCGATATTATGGGCCTGACAATGCTCGGGACGAGCATGTCTTAGGAGGGGGCAGTGTAACGCCATCTCGTAGCGAGTAATAAGACTACCAAACTCGGCGCCATCTAGTAGCAAATCGCAGTACTACTACGTAACATCTTTCGGGAATGTTCTGTCAAGGTACTTCTATGTAACGTGTTATCTAGAAGCATCTCGAAGGTGTGGAATGTTCGCGATATTTCTTTCGTGAAAATTCCAGAGTAATCTAGAGTAATGACCGCACTATAAAGGCGGAGCACTTCGGTGGCGGATGATCAGTATTTCCAGAGCGATAATACGAGTTATACCTGCGAGTTCAAGTGCGATTAAAAGTGTTTAGTGAAGCTTTATAGTGAAGTGTAAATTAGTGGTGTAATAAATAAAGTGTTTTGTGGTAGTTTGATCGGCATTTTCCATTCCGTAGAACCCCGGCTCGTAACAGTATAAACAAATCTATGTATGATTCTTCCAACTAAGAGTTTCGAAAGAGCAACCTAGTGATAAGACAACCATAAAACGGTTCATTCCACTTTGTGCACCTGTGTGATATCACCTGGGTGCACAATGGAATGAACGGATAAAACTTGCCCAATATGAAGATACTCGTACTTTCGATGTTATTATTCCGATAATTCTGTAAAATTACGTATTATAATACTTATGAGAGAATTCCTACTCACTTCCTAATAACTATAATCGTATTAAGACAGCGATATAAAGGTCATACCTATTACCACCTATTACTGAATACTGATTACCGGTAATATGATATAAAATCGATTGGTACGCGCGCTGGCGGGCGGCGCGGCGTAGCGTAGCAGCTACGCTTCTGGATTAGTCATTAACTTGCCGGTAATAGCTCGCTAATACTATCTAGTTCGCTTATTTACCTAGCTAATTACTTACTATTTAATACAGCGATTTACAGCTTTTAGGGTTCCGTAGTTCAAGTCTCAGAACCCTTATAGTTTCGTCATGTCCATCCGTCTGTCCGTCCTAGGTTTTTTTCCGACGGTTAGTGCTAGAAAGATAAAACATTGCATGAATGTATTTAACACGCCGACAAAGTGCTAAAATTTTATTATAATTTTTTTTTAGGGTATGTTTAGGAATCCTTTAGCGAGATATGCAACTTTAATTTTTTTTTGTTTAAACATTGCGTTGTTTCGCTCAAAAAATCTGAATAAAATCATGATGATCTCTGTAATGAACTATAAAGGCGGATTATATAACTTTGGTAGTTTGGGAGTTCTGGAGGATATAATGCTTACCTTACTATTCTATGCGTATCCCGCCCCACGTACTTAACCGGTGTTTTTAATAGATTATTTACACGCTCCTCCGAGGAGATAGACAGAGATGCATTACATAATTTCATTAGATAATGTTACGGAACCCTTCGTGTGCGAGTAGCTGTTTTTTTATTAATATCATTGCCAAGCCAAGGATGTCTAGGTTGTCATTGGTAAGATTGCATTCTGAAGAAATGGTAGGGGGAGGAAAGGAGATTGCAATTACGTCTCTTTTTTTTGTAAGTTAGAAATTTAATTCAGAATATTTAGAAAAAATAGGAACAGGAAAAAACAATTACGAAAAGCCTGCTAATTGTTAATAAGTATGTGAAACAAGGAGTCCTAGGCAGAGTGCCGATCACAGGCAGCATTCCCGGGCTGGATTGCCAGAGTGTCTCTCCTTTTGTAAAATCAAATGAAAAACGAATAATAAAAATCGGTACACAAGATTGCAATTTACGCAGTTAGCTCATCGCCCACGCTTCGAATTTCGTAGAGAAATATAATTGCCTTTTACGATTGCATATGCAGGCAATGTGTACAAACGAAAATTAAACTCAAATGAATTGGAATATGAATTGAAAACGGACGAGAGCACGTCATATTAAATTATTTGTATTTCCGAATGGATCAAAGCTGACTTTATAATACACATACTCACACACGGGTACACATTTACGCAATGTAGACACACCTACTACAAAGGAGCCTCTTATGTCTAAAGAGATATCTTCCTGTAGGCATGGGAGAGGAGATGAGTGCAATCAAGTGGTGATGTTTGTGAAGGTTAATGAAATAGGGTCAACAGCAGACTTAACTTAAATAAGAAGTCAACACAGAACGCTTGTAAAGACTAGTTCCTGCTTTACATTTTGTTAAGTGCGAGTGCAACTGATTTTATTTATCACTTAACAGTTGCAAGTACTCGCACTTAACACAGATTCCGTGTAAGTACATTTTTAAATAACAAATCAACGGTGGTACCGCGGTAAGCAAGCGAATAGCCCGGACTGCGGCTGGCTGGCGCTCCGTCATACATACGATACGACATCTCACAGAATGATGCTCTGTACCGCGCCGCCAAGTTGACTATGACATGTGGATGATGATAATGGTGTCAGTGCCGCGTTAGTAAATAGATAGCTGCACCATCAGCAGGATGTGGTCGGTTGCCTCTTGGTTTAATGACCGGTAAATAAACAAATTAAGCTCACTATTTATGCTGCTTGAGGCCAACACTTCTAAAGGCTGACTGTTAGCGAGCAAGGGTCGGCTGCCGGCCAGACTGGTATCACTCAGAACGTCGGTGGTACGCTCGCTCTGGGAGATCGATTGGCTGGAGCTGCTTTTTGCAGTGTTAAGTGAGGAATGCAGACTTGATGTACTGTCTTGTAACTCTTCCTGAAACGGAAAATCATAGTTTTATAATAAGTTTTGAGGTCCGAGCGATCTTAACTTCACCTACAAAGATTCCTATGTAACATCGGTTTTAGCTGTTGGAATTTAGATTCAGATTACGGAGTACTCCTTGATTTTCTATTCTATATGTATATGGCCCGGCAACGGTTTTACTGGCTTTTTTACTGGTTTTAATGGCAAATTATGGGGCTGTAATGTACCTCTGCCTCCCTCCCGGCTCTGTAATTAAATTAGTGTAACATTGGTAATTTGTAGTGGTTTTTTTAGGGCTCCGTACCCAAAGAGTAAAATGGGAACCTTATTACTGAGACTTCGCTGTCCGTCCGCCCATCCGTCCGTCCATCCGTCCGTCCGTCTGTCTGTCTTGGGCTGTATCTCATGAACCGTGATAGTTAGAAAGTTGAAATTTTTATAGATGATTTCTGTAACCTCTATAACAACAAATACTAAAAAACAGAATAAAATAAATATTTAATGGGGCTTCCATACAACAAAAGTGTATTTTTTGCCGTTTTGGCACGGAATCCTTTCTTGCACTTGTGCGGTTTTTTCATATAAATTGAAATACACTTTTGTATTAGTAAAGGAACAACATTTTTATCTTCCTTAACGAATATTTAAGATACTGTCACAAATGACGTCTTTTACCCACATAGGGTAGACAGAGGCGCTTAATATGCCCACGTTTCACCAATCCCTTTGTTAACCCCACATACTTAAAAGGTGGCGAGCCTATTGCCGTTTCTGGGGACTGGGTATATGACGTGCAAATGAGGCTATATTGGGCCTTGGAGATGTTAGTACCGCCCATTAGCATTCGATAGTGAGATTAGCACCTGATATGTGATTAATATCTTCCTTAATGTTCCGGCAGAGAAACTACCCACCTGGAAGGCTCTTAATAGAATGCGAACCCAGGTTGGCAGATCTAAAGATAATATGTCCAAGTGGGGTTACATTGACACTAAAGAGAACCAGTGTGAATGTGGCTTATCACCACAAATCATCAGCCACCTGATGTCATGTC
The DNA here is from genome assembly GCA_963556515.1 of Nudaria mundana. Classification (NCBI taxonomy): domain Eukaryota; kingdom Metazoa; phylum Arthropoda; class Insecta; order Lepidoptera; family Erebidae; genus Nudaria; species Nudaria mundana. The sequence goes on along the minus strand of OY748286.1, from coordinate 37,006,019 downwards.
CGGGTTGCCCAGAGTCGTGCACTTTAGATGACCTGTACGAGGCGAGGCCAAATGCGATTCGCATCGCAGAGCACTGGGCCAAGACAATATAAATAATCACCATAGTGTTGCCCATCGACACGAGAAGAAGAAGAAGAATGTTCCTGTTTAGATCAGTTAAGAGGCTTTGAGACTCTTTAAAGGTCACACAGTAAAAATGTTTGTAAGAATTTCTTCAAGAGTCACCACAAACTTTAAGTACTGAGATCACTAGTTCTCTCTGCGGCATCGAGTCCGGCTTTATAAACCTACGATAGGTACCTACTTGTGCACGAACTTGTTATTTTTTTCTTTTATGATATTAATAAGCTATGCAGTGGCTGTAGAGTGTAGGCAGGTGAAGATGTGTAACATCAGTTCTTTATTTATTGGGATTTAGGTTCGATTGAAATAATAGTTGTTGATTTAATATCATAAACAGTATCTACCCGGTAACGTATTACCGTTACCCTAGTCTTTTCCTGTCCCTTATTACGCGGAATCAACAAAATTACTGGCATGAAGTCGGTTTGTACCGCACATTTGTTTCCTCTGACATAATAATATGTATATGTATGTACCTATAGCCACGGCTTTACTGTCAGAAGTAGGTCTTCTGAAAGGAAAAGGTGAAAGAAGCACCTTAAAGAAGCTGTGCGGTACATTGGCAGTCTCTGAAAACCTGCTTTTATTTGTGGCCTTCTATTGGGTTTCTTGTGTATGCTTAAAATTAAGAAAACCGGAAATAAACTGATTTACTTAATTTTCGTGCAGTGTCCAAAATTACACATTTAAACTTTTGTATATTTTTCACTGACAATTTCTACGGAACTTGGATTTTTGCGGAGCGCGTGTCTGGTTGTCTTTTAGGTTACCTCTGGCCCTGGGCAAAAATCCAGGCCCAAACGCTCAATGGCAATACCGAACAACGTTTCCTTGTCCAGCACCCCGAACTAGTTCAGAGTAAGTAGTTCTTCTGCGTGAGAAAGATCAAGCATTACCTTAACATTGGCGAAATCATCGATGAACATCGATAGAGCTACGATTTTAAAAAAAGAAGATAATTTCTACACTATTCATAACATTGAACGTATTTAGTACAGTCAAATAAAACATTTGTAACCAGAGACGCCCGGCAACGGACGTTAGAGCGGCCCCGGCCTTGGTCGCGGAACTAAAAAAAAAAAAAAAACAGATTTACCTACAACTTGGTAATATGAATTGTGAAACTTCACAATAATAATAATATATATACTTATAACAAATCTGTAGAAGTGAAATTCTGTTAATTGAAAATATCAAAACATAAATTTTCAAGGGGTGTTACTAGACAGACACCGAACCGGAAAAATGTGATTAAAAATTTTTTTGTCTGTCTGTCTGTTTGTTCAGGCATCACACAATAACTACCGTTTCGATTACGATGAAACTTGGTATAATTATTCTTTAATATCTTGGGCACCTACTGGCTTACTTTTTATCTCAGAAAAGTATATACAGTAAAAAACAAACTTAATTTTGCGGTTCGATCCGATTACTGTACCAACCGCAAATAATAAGTTTGTCGTAGGTTAAGTGACCCGCAGTGGAGTTCACTAAGGGGCGCTGCACACGGCTAAGATACTATAATATTTTATCTTAAGATACAATATCGCTTGCCGTACAATTCAATGGACTATCCACACGACGAAGATAATAAATAATATTTCATATTTTCGTATGTTAAGATGAATTTATATGGTATAATAGAGAATATAATAGAAGATATAATAGAGAAACGGTTGTGTGGCTTTATGAACGCAATAAAACCCAAAACAATGGATTTTAGAACTTTTGTCTGTTGGTCTGAATGTTTGAACACGCTAATCTCAGAAACGGCTTAACCGATTTGAATTTTTGATTTGAATTTGCGGTTTTCAGTAATGCGTTGTGGTTTATTCAACGTAACATTTAAGGTTTGGTTTTCAATCGGTTCATAAATAAAAAAGTTATGTAGATCTAAAGCTGCGGGCAACAGCTAGTACATAATAACTTTATTCAAATGTTCGGTAAAAAAACACTGTGTTTTTCTGCCCGACAAATTGCCAGTAGGTATACTTCCCAGTAACAGCCTATTATGACTATTGAAAGAAAATAATGTAATTTTATTTTCCTATTATATTTGATAACTTATGAATACAATAGAAATGGGAAGGTGAATAGAAAATGGATTCTATAACAGGCAGACCTTACTACACCGTAGCATCGTCGTCTACTATGTTCAGTAGGTTAATATGATGTAAAAAATTATGTAAAAAGTCATGTTTGAATAGATTTGGCTGGATCATCATCATTTACCGAGCCTTTGCCCAACTCAGTTGGGGTCGGCTTAAAACCAATATTTTTACAACTCATAGGCGATATCGAGTCATGTAGTAAACAGTTGGATTTTATTTTAGGACTCCAAATACATACCCGTAACGACTGCCATGGATGTTCGTATGGCACACACACATATCACGCCTATATCCCAGAAGGGGTAGGCAGAGGTGCATTACTCACCCAGAATTTGGCAGTATTTTTAGTCCCACGTAATACGAGGCAAGCCTGTTGCCATCACCGGGCACATTTATAATCGGTTATGTTAAAATAGCCGAAATAATTTAATAAAAAGTTTTGACAAAAATTTGGAACCCGTTGTTTTGCGACGAAAGGCAACAAAATCTTACGAGCCAGCCGCTTTGACACAGCCAATTAAAGTCCTGGTCGTCTGGGACTATATGTATATACCTTGACTAAACTAAACACTCGTTAATAAATGATCGTTAATACGGCTTCAGGCCAAAACGATCAACGGGTGATCTTCTGGCATTCGTAACGCATGTCTGGGGTGAGGCTATGGAAAGGCACGGCGAGTCCTTGGCGATTAGCCTGGACATCGCCAAAGCCTTTGATAGAGTCTGGCATGCTTCGCTCCTTTCCAAGCTTCCGACATATGGTCTACCTCTTAAACTATGCAGCTGGATTGCCAGCTTTCTGAACGAACGCCGAATGCGGGTCCTCTGCGATGGCTAGGCTTCTCGCTCGCAAGTGAATGCCGGGGTATCGCAGGGGTCCGTGCATTCACCAACTCTCTTCCTTCTGCATATCAATGATATGCTATCCCTCGGGAACATTGATTGCTATGCAGATTGCACGGGAGCTACTGGGCTCGTCCGGCGGCGGGGCGGTCGGAGATTGAGGAGGATAGACAACAACTCGTGGCTGATCTCGACAGGAACTTCGACTGTATCTCTCAATGGGGTACCGAGGACCTGGTCGAGTTCAAAGCCCGCAAAACACGCATGTGCATTTACAGCGAAGAAATCCCCTTTCCTTCCCCTACCCTCTCTTTAGAATACATTATTACCAATGAAGCACAGCAATGACAACCTTGATATCCTTGGCGTTCGTCGAGAGCTCAATAATAAAAACTACATCGAAAGATGTATATGGCTAGCTTCGCGGATACTAGGAATACTGAATAAGGTAAAGCGATTCTTTACACCGGACCAGAGGCTGCTGTACAAGACACAGATTAGACCCTGCGTCGAATACTACTCTCACCTCTGGGACGGCTCCGCGAAGTATCTGCTGGACGCTCTCGACGCTATGCAGCGACGGGCTATCCGTATTATAGATTGTCCGGAGGTAACGGGAAGCTTTGAGCCGCTAGCTCAGCGCCGAACAATAGCTTCCTTGGCCGCATTTTACCGTATTTACCACGGCGAGTGTTCTGCAGAGCTCTTCAATCTGATCCCACCCTCTTCCTTCCGATCCCGAACAACGCGTGCCGGGCAGAGATGCCACTCCCAGACAGTGGATAGCATGTTCGCGAGAACCGAACGTTTTAAACGTTCGTTTCTCTGCCGAACGATAGTGGATAGTTCTTTAAGCGGAGCGTGAAGAGGCACATTAGTAGGTCGTCAAGTTGAGGGCCACTCTCTTTAGTATTGTGTGCTGTGAGAGTGGCCCACAATCGCTAGACGTCGTCACAACTTACCACCAGGCGGGCGGCGTTTTTTTTTGGCGAAGCAAATATAAAACAAAAAAAAAATCTTGTAAAACTGCTTAGAACCGGGTCAATAATGATTGACCTACTGTAAAAAGGTTACCTGTAGACCTGTATTAATTACAGCGTGATACTTGAAGTTCGAGTAGGGCTCATCCTAATAGGCAAGTTTACTTTAGTACGGTCTTCTTAGGACTTCACAAACTTTACACTCATTAAAAAGTTCCGATGCCGAGAAATGAAACGGTTCGCGAGAAGCACAAGTTTATTAATTGATAGCAGCTCTCAAACTAGTACAGTCAATATTATCGATACATAGGTTACAGTATAATTAATGTTTTAAAAGAAACCAAATAGGTACCTACTTTCCGACTACCGTTTTATTTATTATATACGTAATGGTAGATGCCCGGTTACGGCCACTGCCCCTTTCTAGCATTGTAATTGGGGAGGGGGACGCCCTGTTTTCGCGAAAACATGCTCTTCAAAGCTAAATATCTCGAGTTTTGAAGAGCATGTTTTCGCGAAAACAGGGCATCCTCCCCCCCCTAAAATCTAAGAACCTGATAAAATTCATGATGGTTGTCCATGTACTGAACTTTGAAGGAAAACTATAGCGGATTAGATAGCTTTACTAGTTCAGGAGTTATTGAGGCTATTATGGATGACTACGGAACCCTATTCTATGCGTGGCCCGACACGCAATTGGCCGGATTTACTTTGTATTTAGGTACTTAGATTATTAATAATATGGGGTTTTTAGGGTGCCGTAGTTCGAGTTTCGGAATGTCTGTCCGTCTGTCCTCGGCTTTCCTCCTAAACGGTGAGTGCTAGAAACATAAAACTTTGCATGTATAATGTGTATTTACTACGTTGATAAAGTGCTAAAAGATAATTCTTATATAATAAGTCTTTTAAATCATTGAGATGTGGCTAAGATGATTTTTGTTTTAAGTATTATTACATTTGCGACATTTTCAACTGTATAGTTCATTTTTTGGTATAACTGAGGGTCCATGAAATGAACTTTCAAGGAAAACTATAACGGATCCGATAACTCTGTTAGTTCATGAGTCATTATGTGTGACACACACTTGGCCGGTTTATTACATTTTGTGAAGAGTTAGGTAAGTGCGAGTGCAACTGATTTTACTAATCATTTAACAGTTGCAAGTAAAAAATGTATGAACTCGCACTTAACACTAATCAAAGAGAAAACGGCATCAATCCTAAAAATCTTACGCAAGTTTGGAACTGCTGAAGCCGAAAAAGAAGAAGATGTTACAGTACAAAGTTCGCTGGGACAGCAGTGTCACCTACCGGTTCCAATTGTAAATTTAAACCATTCACAAATACCTACACTTACACACACACTATAAATTTCATTAAAATCGGTTCAGTCGTTTATTTTAATTACGTACACGCGCCCAGAAGACTATACTTAATATCTATCAGATTTATGTAACATTTTAATGCCATTGTTAAATAGTTGCAAACTCCACCAGGTGCCACCATAGCTATCTACTTTGTTTCGTTTAATATTACCTACTTAGATATTTTTTTACTAACACGGCGTACAAGCATACACGCCATAACAATGGATCCAAGTATTGTATCCAGCTAAGAGTGACATTTATTTTACCCTATTATAGGATATTTAGGTAGATACATACTCGTAAATTAAAAGTTTTAAAGCAACATGATTTACAAATATTTTACACAAGTAAATGATCTTAAATATCAAAACAATCTGTGTAAAATCTGATTCTCGATACAGAACGTTGAATTGTTGGCGTAAAACTAATATAGTTTAACTTTTACTGTACGTTGGGCGCCCACTCATCGACATTTGCTTAGATATGGACTTAGCGTAGTAACTTGTAAAGCCTTACTTATGGCGTTATAAACTGTTTTGTAATTAGATATTACAAAGAAATTTCAAACCTCATTACTGAACATCAGAAAATATAAAAATCGTGAAGGTCATGCATCGAGCCAGCGAAAAATACTTCCTCTTGTGATTGAAACATGTAAAAACTTATAAATTATTTTGTTCGTGAAACCATTTTATGAGATTTATAATGCTGTAGGTACCTAATCATTGTATATCTCATGAAATTTGGTTTACCTTCATAAATATCAAATTACACGTTACCCTAAACTACCTCACACGTGGAGGTAATCTCGGTGGGAGATATGCAGGGGAGTACATTGGGCACAGTTGACCCGGTCTCAACGTCAGACGGCGGTACTGGTTACTTTGGTAAGTACTGAACAAGGGGTCCTATGAACATTTCCAGGATTCAAATTATCCTCACCACCCGGTGCTCTTGCTGGCAGACAGACGAACCTCTGGCCAAAATATCTATAGTACCTATAGGAAAGCCATAGCTGTAAGTAGTGCAACTGCCGTTCAACAAACGCGGCTTTAATAAACATAAAAGTAATAGGCTCGCTCCATATTACCGCGACCTCTACCTACCCCGTCGGAGATATAGGGTATCTTATGAGTATGACTGGGTATAAAAGAATACAAGTTACTAAGAATTAAGAATATTAGCCAGCGTTCTGGGAAACCTACAGTCAGCAATGACACGGTGGATGTATTACACGACTTTTGTAAATAATATTATTAGTGCCTACTTAATTTTATTATATAACCTGAAATTACAATAAGTAAATATATAATAAAATACCTCGTATTAGATTATACCCAATACCTTTTTCTGGTTTAAAATTTCATTTCGAAATATAAAACGAAGACACACATCGGTGGAGAAAGATTTTACGTATGATGAATCTTTTTTAGAATTTGTCATCAGGCTGTATCTCATGAACCGTGATAGTTAGGACAGTTACATTTTTCACAGATGATGTACTTACTACTTACCTATATACCAATTCTGTTGCCTCTATAACAACAAATACTAAAACATAATAAAATATTTAAAGAAGGCTCTCCAAACGTGATTTATATGTAATTCCTTGCTCGATATAAAAAAGATAATAGTCAAGGTGTTGTAAACATAGATAACAGTACGAAACCCTTTACGTGCGAGTTCTACTTCCACTTGGCTGGTTTTTTATATTAAAACGCCTAATATTACTTATAAGTATTTTGTGCTTTTTAGGAATCCTTCATTTATCATTGTATAACCCTATACATATTATGCACATATTATTTTCAAACCTCACATCTGAATATACAATAACAAACTTGTTTAATAGTAGGAAGGTAAGGCAGACCTACTTATACAGAATGAATTTTTCGAGTGGGCTTGGATGGCCAAATCCGGAACTATAAGGAATAGCGAAAAATGCTCAAAGGAGTCACGAGCCCGATTTTGATGAAACTTAAAACCTCATCATTAGATTTTTTTAAAACCTATAATCCTAGTTGGGAATCGAACCCATTGATTTAGAAATAAAATCACACCCTTTATTATTACACCATACGATAGTGTTGCTGTTAAGGATCAAATTCTGGGAAGTAATGATATACGGCAAATTTAAGGAAAACTTAGAATTTTCATAAAATTCATATTTTATGTCAATTTTGAGTCAATTTTGTTCGTAATCACAGAACTGACTATTTCGTCTTCTAAATGATGTTCGTGGTGCAGGTAAAATTTGAACTACTTTAAAATTTTACCAGCCTGCCAGAATCATTCAGAACATAATTTAAAACACGGAATAGTTACGATCTTTTCTGGGATTTCGAACGTAACAAATTATGATACAAAATTAAGGTACATGAAATATGAATTTTATTAAAATTCCAAATTTTCCTTAAATTTGCCGTACATCATTGCTTGGCAGAATTTGATCCTTAACAGCGACACTATCGTATGGTGTAATAATAAAGGGTGTGTTTCCACCCAAGCCCTTTTCAAAAATTCATAATATTAAATTCTCACGGCTTCTTTCTCGGGATAAAAAGTAGCCTAACTTACAACTTTATAACACAGGTAGGTATCTACCGCCCCGCATTCCAGACGGTCACAAATCCCATCCGTCTCCACCCCCTCGCAACGGAGGCACGGAAATATCTGTGGAAGATTTCTCGGGTTAGGGGCGATTGGTCCTCATTTAAACTTGACCCATTACCAGTTTCTTCTCAAAAATTCATAGTCGTCAACTGGGGCTAGAGACTAGTTGCCCCCTTTAAAAAAAATAAAGTGGTAAAGTGCCCACACTTTTTCAGTGGAACAAATCTGTGCATTTGTTCTGGCTGAAGGCGCATGCGAAGTTGGAGGGGAATGAGAGGGCATACCAATAAAAGAAAAAAATTGTAATAAGTACAAATAAATAAAAATAGAAGAACGTAAACTACCTATAGGTATTTATTCACTTATTATATGTAAGAATGAGAAGCTTATAATGTCTTTTTTATATTGGGTTCGTCAAATTGACGCCGCCCGCCTGGTGGTAAGTCGTGACGACGTCTAGCGATTGTGGGCCACTCTCACAGCATACAATACTATAGAGAGTGGCCCTCAACTTGACGACCTACTGATGTGCCTCTTCACGCTCCGCTTAAAGAGCCCAGGATTATATGTGGGAGGAAACACGTGCACAGGCAGGGCGTTCCACGCCGCTATCGTTCGGCAGAGAAACGAACGTTATAACGTACGGTTCTTGCGAACATGCTAGTACCACTGTGTGTCTTTGAATCACATCGAAGATACCTACTAGTATGTTACAATAAAACAGGTATTTGTTAGTGAAAGTCCCGTTTATATCAGTATAGCCGTTTCAGAGATAAGCCGGAAAAAAGAAAGATAAAATAAAATAAAATTGTCTTTTTAGGTAAGTGCCGTAGCTTATGCATTTATTAGACATTTGTTAATTAGGAGTAACAAACAGAACACTTCAAACAAATGTATTATTTGCACAGATTAATAGCAATAGTGCCTGAAAGGTCAGGTTGAAGTAAGTACCTATAGGTACACACACCTACTTATTAGGTATTTGTTTGTTGCATTTCAGAATTCAACAGCTAATCCTTATCCTAATGAAAGGCAACCTGAGAATAAGTTTTTGTTTAAATCTGTAAATGCAGTCTTTCATCATTCACCGAGCCTTTTCCCAACTCAGTTGGAGTCGGATTTCCAGTCTAACTGCGATTCGGCTGAACTTCGATATTTTCCGTGAAGCGACTGCCATCTGACCTTCACAACCCATGGGCGATATCGAAGTTCTGTAGTTAGACCGTCGGATTTTTGATTTAGGGCTGCAACTACCCCTAACGACTGCCATATTAATGTAAATGCAATCTTTATTTTGACTAGAATCGATGAATTGGTTCCTACGAACAGATCTTGTATGTCTTATAGTTTCAGACTTTCACATACTGACCCGTATGTATCTTACACCCTGTATACTTAGGATATCTAAGTGTAAATTATGATACCTATGACAAAAGCCTTATAGGTATTTCCTATAGCCTATACCTATAACAACTACGCTTGCCCCATATTATATCGCCATTTTTTCGCCAAAACGTCCACTGCTGGGCGTCTATGGTGCGCCCTAGGATGGGTATATGGTTGTATAGTCCGCCGGCGCTCTGAGGTTTCAGAGCGCCGGCGGACTATAGCTACTTAATATGCGGTGTTAGTCAAGGAGGGGGAGTTATGAAAAGCTTATACGAGTAGTAGATACAGTTCGCGAGGCCTAAGCTGATCTTTGCATTTGTGTGAAAGAAAAAGAAAAAGCTGTTGTAGTGTAGCTTACACACAGCTAAACTACACACAGCACATGTGACTGGTTTTACACACACACACATACAACAAATGTGTGTGTAAAACAAGTCACATATATATAAGTTTACGTACGTGCACTCACACAAATACAAGCTCAGCTTACGCCTCGCGAACTGTAACTCCGCTATTTAGAAATAAAGAAATCACGTGGTAGTATATAATAGTAGGTACATGGGCTGTAGAACATTAAAAAATATTTATTAACAGCAAGCTCATTTTTCGTAAGTAGCTTTATTTTACCGAGTCCTACCCCAATATCTCAAAAAGAAATCTCAAATCAGGTAGCTAACAGAGTTATCCAGTTAAAATATTCGGAACAAAATTGTAAGGTTGCATTAATTTGTATAGAGTTGCAAAGTGGTGCAGGTCTTAAGTACATCATTGTAAATCAAATATCAAAAGTTCCCATCGATCCGACTTGTGCTAAAAAAGTTATTCAAGGTTGAAAAGTTTGAAAGTTGAAAATTACCGGTTTTTTGGATTTTTCTCATAAACAGTGAATTATATCAAAAAATAGTTTTGTACAGTCGCGTAAAGTACCGTTACGCTGCAGCATATATTTGAGCGAAGCGAGTTTTGATTCAAAGCGATATAACTCTGTCAAAGTATTTTTTGCTATGGGAATTTTTATTATCAATTAAATTATTTTTATTTGATCGAAATTCAAACTTCTGGCTTCGTAAGAACCTGGGTAATTCTGTAAGCTTTTGATGAGTGCAAGAAAATCCGAAATCGGCCGAGTATTCGCCGAGAAACAATTTAACATAAATCGTAATTTGAGTCACCCGTTGAGAGCTCCGCACCCACCGCCTTCGGCTAGCTTCGCTCAATAAAATAACCTACACAAATGACCTTCCACCTTTTTTCCTAGGAATTACCATTTCTGAGAGATTGCGGTTATTAACGTCCAACAAGCTATAGTCTACGCGCAATGCTGGTCCGCTCCTATTAACTCTGTCGTGATGTTATATAGCCTATGTTACTCGCTAAAAATGTAGCTTTATATTACCGAAAGAAATTTTAAAATCGGTGCAGTAGTTTCTGAGGTGTCACGTTGTCCCGTACAAACTTTGTCCCCCCTTTTTGACCCCTTTAGGAGTAGAATTTTGGAAAATCCTTTCTTATCGGAAGTACACGCAATATAATAAACACTCTCTCCAAGTTTTAGGTGTCTACGATCAGCGGTTCAATGTTCTACGGCCCACGTAGGTACTATAAGTACAGATTTACGTTGTTTTTCTCGAGTTTTCCTTAACATTTTTTTGTCCATCGCTTAGAATGTTCACCTGTTATGCCGGGTACGCACGTGCCAAAACGAAATGATACGCAACAACTTGTTATGTTCGTGTTCGCACGTGCCTAGGCGGCTCAGGGTACAACGTGCATTATATTACGATATGTGGTCTAGTGGTAACCGACAATGTTAACACATTGCAAAGGTTAAGCAACATCGACTCAGGCCGGTCTTAGGATGGGTGACCATTTCTTAAGACATAGAGACCCCTCCGTGCCTCGGAGAGCACGTTAAGCCGTCGGTCCCGGTTGTCATACTAACATCTATGGCAGTCGTTAGGGGTAGTTAAAGCCCTAAATCAAAAATCCGACCGGTCTAACTACAGAACTTCGATATCGCCCATGGGTTGTGAAGGTCAGATGGCAGTCGCTTCACGGTAAATATCGAAGTTCAGCCGAATCGCAGTTAGACTGGAAAGCCGACCCCAACTGAGTTGGGAAAAGGCTCGGTGAATGATGATGATGTGGGAAATAAATAAAATTGTACCTATTTTATTTATTTTCGCGAGGCGTAAACTGAAATTTGCATTTGTGTGAGTGCACGTACGTGGGTGCATAACGTGACCTGTATTACATACACATGACTGTTGTACACACAGCTTTTTTATACTACTTTTCATTATCATTCACACAAATGCAAAGCTCAGCTTAGGCCTTGCGAACTGTACCTATTTTATTTTTTTTATTGTATTTTGTTTATTCCGTTGTCTGGCATTACGAAATCAACTTATTTTAACAAAATAGCCAAAATTTTAATTCGAAATACCTATTACGTTGCAGGCGAATGCTCGGCTCAGGTCTGGGAGGAAAATTATAACATTACATACGCGAAGGAAGCTCATTAGGCAACGTACCTATATACCTAACATTACAAATAATCCCAAAACACTGTATGAATATTATTTATCCTTTCTAAATATAGACCTTTGAGTTTTGCTTACGTGAACAGTGAAGTTTAACTAATTAAACTGTTTGTATCTGTCTGAGTCAGGTCAAGAGGTCTGAGGTAGTCTGTATTACTTCAAAGGCAACTGTACTTCTGTTAAACCCATAAACTTTTTATTAAAATAACATAAATTTTCGTGTTAATTATTTACCTTGCTAAATGCTTTGATCGTGCTAAAACTTTACCTCTCTACAAATACTTTGGCTCAGTTACAATTTATCTTAATGTAATTTTTTTAAACTTTGCCAATTTAATTGAAAAGTGGCCGCCATCTGATCTTATCGACCCATTGGCGATATCTAAGTGCTGTAGTTAGACCAGGTGGATGTTTAGGGGTCCAATGATTAATTGATTTTCGTACAACCGAGACCGACGGATTAACGGTCTCTCCGTGACAATGAAGGGTCTTAATGTATTAAGAAATGATCATCCATCCTAAGACCGGCTTGGCGAGTGTTACTCTACCTTTGCAATGTACATATTAACTTAATCGGTTACCACTTAGCCACGAGCCCCTCTAGACGTCTCTCGTTCGTCGACGTTCTAAACTGCGATAAATGAATTATTTTATTGATAGTGTGTTTTTGATTGGAGACCGTTTCGTCAGCTTAGGTATGAATTATACTGAAACGGGCCGCGCGGGGCGTGCCGTGTGTGAGGCTTGGATTTGAAACGTTACATACATTATGTGCCTGATCCGTGTCACGCCATATCCGCTCCGGTTACACCCCGACCCGCACACGGTGCGTTAATAAAAATCTTAATAGCGTAGGGTGCCTGGAGACTCAGTGGAGCGACAAAATGCTTGGGGCAGTAGACGGTTGCTGACATAGGGAAGTGGTCCACGACCGGATCAAGTGGCGTGTCCTCGGCGAGGCATAATGGCCAGCGGGGGCAAGAGGCTAAAGGCGGTGAAAGTGTTTGTGTGGTATATAAAGTTGGGACTTTTTAAAATAACACCTGTAGGCCATGAAGTTGTTAGGTATCTATAGTAATAACTACGATAGAGTAAGTTGGAATACCGTCCTCAACTGGCTCAATACGCAACAGGAGATATTTCCAGTGGTACCTAATATAACTTACGTAATATATGACTAAATTTCATCAAGATCATTCCCAGCAATTACTCTCGATTCTCTGACAAACAAACACAAAGTTTATAATTTCTAGAGATAACTCCTTTTAAAGATAATAGTTATCACGATCGTAGATTAGATAGATATAGATATGCTTCATGTTATTGAATATTGTTTAAGGATGTTATAAAAGTATTAACACATTCCTGGAGTGGAGTCGTACTTTTGACGACCAGCGACATCGACACCGAGACCCAAATGATTGCCGCTGATGTTCATTTTCTAGCTTCACGTCACGACTTTTTAGACAAACTATATGTACCTAATAAATAAATTAACGGTTATAAGAATCTGACCTGATGATTGTGCAGTAGCTCCACTCCAAAATCTCTACTACACACATCGTTCTCATTGAGGGACTGCATAGACACTGACATAGAACCCTTCCGTTGCATCGACTGGTTTCTACTTGTCTGACGTTTAAACATCTCAGTCGTGTTTCTCAAGAAACTATCCATTTTTTTCCTGAAAAATGACGATTTTCTTTCCAATGGTAATTTACCAATCGAATTTAGATCCAATTCAGACTGTGAAAGCCCTTCGCGTCTTGATAACATAGTTTGATCCAACGACAGTTTTCTGTCACGCCTTGTGACGTGAGGACTTTGACCAATGGGTTGCTTATCGATTTTGCTAACTGAGACAAATGATACGGATTGTTCAGCTTCAGTGTCAACGACTGTAGGATCTGATAAACCTTCGGGCATACTACGTGATTCATATATTGGAGTACCGATTTTATTATCTTTATTATTTAATTCTTGTTCTATATCCTCTTTTGTATCAATATCATCACAATTTTTAGTCACATCGTCCATTTTTTGTAAATAATTTTCAACTACATTAGTATTTGTAGCGCTGGTAGTTTCTTGTTCTTCTAAATTTGGGTCAACTTCAAATATGTCACCATTCTCAATAAAATCTTTATTTTGCATAACTTTACTACCTTTAGGTGCTTTAATCCGCATACTGCTGTTCATTTTCACTGTTCTCAATATCTCTTTGATCTTCAGATTCTCTTTCATTGTCTTAACATCAGTTATAAACAATGGTGATTTCTCTCTCTCAGTATGTTGCCGTGATTTATCTTTTTTCGATCGTCGTCGGAATCTATCCATTATAGTTTTATCGAACAAACACTCAACACTTTTCACTGACACAAAACTAAAACATTCTGCCACAATTCCCCATAAACTTATAGTAATTTAATATAAAACCGTACAGTACCGGTACTGTACGTTACACCTGTATAAATCACTTAATCACAGTGAAGGCGACGATAACAATATGTCGACGAAATGAAAACGACGTCGAAACACAAACTAATAAAATGTTACTCAGGGCCGCTGTGTTACTCGCAACGTTAGTTATCGCGTAAAATATCTTGAAACTTATCGATATAATTGCTGTTATAATATTTCAGCTGATAGTTTCGGTTTTGTACACGGTACACAGAACAGCGTCACTTAATTATGTGTTAAGTAAACACGCCTGCTTCTTGTGTCGTGTTTGATTAATAATCTCAAGTGTAGTATCGCCGGTAAGTATCGCTTCAATGTTATCTTGAGGCTTGCGATAATCTTTGATATTGCATATCTATAAACCATTTTTGTGTTTATCTTAAGTCAATGTTGAACGTCCGTTAGACACTTCGCCAGTTATATAAACTATATTGTTTAATACATGGCATTAATTTTGCACTAGGAAATAATAATCAATTGGAAAATATTTGTTTTATAAATATTGGAATGTCGCGATAGTTTCGAAATAAGTACCTACATTAACAACTATCCCTTAATGTGTGCTCGTAAAACACGATAAGATTATATATGTAAGTAATAGTTATGTTTTCGTCGAATACCTCATAGTTTTTATCGATACCTAGTACAATTTTATATTCCGCAAACTTTCAATCACTTCGTCATACACGTTGTCAATAAAATAATGAAATATGCGAACATATATAACGTACTGCATATGACTAACTTTTTATCATATTGGTATGTAAATAACTAATCAACACACTCAAGCTAGTGCTAGTATCAATCTAAACAGGACGACTACTCGAGTTTACGAACGAAACTTTTAATAACGAAATTAGAACGTGGAACAAATGATCACTTCATACTATTCCGACCGAAATCGAAGTTTCGTTAGAACCGGGGTAGGCCAACAGAAATTGTGCTGAAATGAGAAGTTGATAACTGAACATTTACAAATAATACTCAAGAACAACATCGTAAGATCGTACAACCCACTCCCTTAAAGGTAAGTATTACATAGGTTTCATACCGGTAATCATTGGTACCTACGTTAACCCGACTACGCCACAGTAGGAACGTACTATTCCTATTACGAGTATATGAACAGCTGTTTCACTAATATAACTTAAATCAATGTAATGTAAATTTTTATCAATTAAGATATCATCATTCACCGAGCCTTTTCCCAACTAAAGTTGGGGTCGGCTTTCCAGTCTAACTGCGATTCGGCTGAACATCGATATTTTCCGTGAAGCGACTGCCATCTGACCTCCACAACCCATGGGCGATATCGAAGTTCTGTAGTGAGACCGGTCGGATTTTTGATTTAGGGCTCCAACTACCCCTAACGACTGCCATAGATGTTTGGATGACAACCGGGACCGCCGGCTTAACGTGCTCTCAGAGGCACGGAGGGGTCTGTGTCTTAAGAAATGGTCACCCATCCTAAGACCGGCCTGACTCGATGTTGCTTAACCTTTGCAATGTGTTAACATTGTCGGTTACCACTAGACCACGAGCCCCCAGATAGACCGTAACAAATATTGGATAAAAGGAAACAATTCGTTTCATAAACTTGGCCATCGTGACAGAGAGGATATGAGAGTTGAATCTGGAACCAAATCCACCTGTCGTGGTCCTTTTAGCGTGTGACCGCGTAATTACGCTTAAAACCTCTCAATCCAAACCTCTTACCAGCTCGAGATGCAGAGTTCTTCATACATAGGTAGGCTTACTTAAAATAAACGCATCTGTTATATTTTTGTTTCATTTATCCTTGCAAACTACATAATACTCGACCCCCGACACGTCGACGTCATGATGTCTCCATTAGGTTAAGGGCCCAGATCGCGCACGGATAAAGTCGATTTTGAGCGACAGCAGCGCTATTGTTGCCCGAATCATCCGACGGGCGGGTGAATGACCCAGAGAGCGCGATTTTGAAAATGTTTTGCGACAAACGTTCCACGTTGAGTTATTGTTATTGAAGTTGAATATTTACAGCATAACAAAAATGTTGAATTATTGGAAATAAACGACTGCCTATTTGTAAAATATTCCAAGAGTAGTTTTCGTTATAAAATGATCCTAATTACTAGATAAATAAATAAGAGTAGTTTGAGACACAATTTTTATGATTTTCTATTTATAATAAACAATCAAGAGCAGGTCCGGACTGACCTTTTTGTATTCTACTTACCTAAAATTCCAACTACGAGTACCTATGTATTTATTTGTAATTTTACTACCAAAGTTTATTCTTATTTCGTAAAATTTTCATTCAATAAACATATAACATAGCATCACGCCTTTTTCCCCGAAGGGGTAGGCAGAGGTGTGCAAACACACCCACATCTCATTCAATAAAATAATTGCAAATTCAGTAGGAAGTACGGTCGAAATAACATCACGCCTTTCCTCGCTAGTGTTTATATCTACGCAAGGAAATGTGCCTATTGCGTAAACTCAAATACTTTTTGCTTACGATCACCTCGCAATCTAAAAAATCTTCTAGGGTTGTACAAAAAATTGTCAATAAATGAAACACAAGTATAAAAATGGTTCATATAATTAAAAGTAAACAAAATATGAGTCGCCACCTAAAAAGCGTGCTAGGGTTGTACAAAAATTAGTTATAAACAAACATGAAATTTATAAATTATTCATATACTTAATTAAACGAAAGTAAACAATAACAAAATATGAGTTTAAGAGTTTCTAATGTTTTTTTCATTTTAATGATTACTGATCAAATTCTGATTTCTACTAATTTGATGATAAAATCAATTGCTATTGCAAAACCTATCAGAATGAAAATGTTACCAGCTGCCCGATTCACGTAATAAAAACCGTAGCGTAGTGACTTAAAAATGTCACTTCGCACACTTTTTAACCGACTTAAAAAAAGAAGAAGATTCTCAATTCGCTGTATTTTTTGAACCGATTTTGATGATTTTTTTTTATTTGAAAGCTAGTGATCCCGTGTGGTCACATTTTAATTTCATTAGGATCGGACCTTGGGTTTACACCAGGTAACTCTTCAAAATCGTATAGGAATTGTATAGAAATTGAGCTATTGGAAGATTTATGACAATCCAAGACTAGATAAGTAAGTGCGTTAAAAACAGAAAACCAAAAGGCGATTTCTAAGTTTCTAAGTTAAAACGACTTTTGAACTGGCGTGTTTACGTGAATCGACCGGCTGGGTAGTTAAGTTACCTCAGTCTCTTTCAAAATCATTAGACGTTCTTCTCTTTCAAAACACGTAAAGCTCTTTCTTTCCTCTCTTTCATAGCCTCTATGACATTGGGCGGGTCACGAATAGGCATGCTTCGTGACTGCCGAGGATCAACTAATTCTGGAAGGAGGCAATCGTAATAAAATTTAACTAATTTCATCTCCATTTTCTCCTTCCAAAATTTGTCGTCCTTGTCTATAATATAAACTTTCATAGGTACAGTAGCACCAAACCAGATGCCAAGCATGCAAACGTTTCTTTTAGTTATATGTAGCTGTCCCTGAATTTGGAAATACCAGTAATGATTTTTATTTATGACAACACCCTTGGAAGCCTTGTCCTTAACCCAAAAGGTATGTTTGGCCATTGCTTCATCAAGAGTCATGCCAGCTAAAGAATGTGGGCACTTAATTTCAATTAAACCGTTTGCATAAATGCCATCTGGTGTAGTACCAAGAAATTCATATTGATCGTCGACGAACAAACCGCAACCTTGTATACTAATATTCTCTTGAATTTTTAACTGTCTAATTGCAGTTTCTTCGTTTTCGATACCGTACCGTACAGCAGGCAAACTGGAGATATTACTACCATAAACGATTTTACAAACAAGAGCAGCACAACTTGTGCTCTCTCGTTTTTTACAAACTTCCCCGAACGATGATGAGGTTAGTAATTTTCTCCTTGTACTCATCCACTCAGCACTACTTCTTTGCAAATGGGTCGACCTTTCAAGCTCCTCTCTTTCAGCACAAGACAACTTTAAATCAACTAAAAAAGATGACTTGGCTTTCTCATATAATTCTGGACTCAGATCAGGTTTTTCGCAGTTTGGTCCATAGTGAGCGTCTTTCGATACAGCGCTGTGGCTTTTTTTCAATCTTAATTTAGGTTTAGCAATTAAACGGTTTCTACGATTACTATTTTCCACTTTCGCGATCAAAGGATTAGGACTAGATTTAAATATGACTTCATGAGTTTTACTATGAATCGATCCCGTATTAAAAGACACAACAGCAGCTGCGCATCGGCCCGCATAGGAACCACGGGAAGAATAATTTACACGCTTACCCCCAACTAATTTGGCAATTACTCCGTTAAAACTTTCAACTATATTACTTGTGCAATTATGAATTAAACTTCTAGAATGATATGACAGTCTTTTACTTAAAATTTCTACCGCGTCCATTAATCCGCATCCAACAATTGCTGGAAGTAACCCAACAGGTTCTATTCGACGAGTGTCAGGTCTACAAAAATACTCCTTGCAATGTTGGTGATTACCAAATACGTGTTGTGGACCATTTAGAATATCTTCACTAAGATTTTTTATTTTTTCTTCGAGTGACTGATTTTGATCCCCCCAATATTTAATCGCGCATTTTACACCCGTTCTTAAACGCAAATACCTTTCTTTTAGGAATTTCCGCAACTCGCAAGGATACTTAGTGTCTTTCGACAATTTCTCCAAGCTATTGCAGTAGTTTCGTAAAAGACGATTTTTGCATTCAATTTTCTCTACTATTAAATTATCGTACGGACGCGAATCTAATATTTTTTTATAAGTACTGGAATCGCCGTCTGCTACAAATTTATTATAAATTACACCGTGATCAACAAAGGAACGTTTAAACCCCTCAACTATTATGGTCGATTCCATCCCGGTAGATGATCCTGAATAATTCTTGAAACAATGGTGTTCCGGGGGCTGACTGTTGTTCTTTGCGGCTCGTGCACAGACTACGCAGTATTTATTTTTAACTCCAAAAAACAATACTTTATTAGTTTTAATGCCAATTATCGCAGCTGCGCCGGATAAGGCGGAAAAATTCTTACCATAAGATCTCTTGCTCCAAAAACCGTCAACAGCAACAGATATTAATGGTGTACCATTTTTATCAACACTACCTATAGACACTGCGTACTCCGCTTCTTCCTTGACAGCTTCTGCCATGGAATGTGCTGCTGTCTTTTCCCACCAATCGCAAACCGTATTATTAATTTCATTGTACAATGAAGGTGACATGATTGGTAGGGCTACTGCGACACTTAATGTTTTTAACTGAGAGTAGCTCCCACCAGATGATATGATACCAGACACAATTTGATGATTCACTTCCATGCTATCTTCTTTCTTTTCAACCAAACACACAGTAAATTTCATATTACACATACTACATTTTATGATGAGTTTTGAGTCCAGACCAACTTTTACTTCACCTATTATACTGAGGTAACTTAACTTACAATCCATTGGACCGTGGTCCCCTATGGCCTGAAGAGCTTTAAAAAAAAAAGAAATATCCACTACTCTACGCCCAACTTCCACTTCATCCACCTTTCCCTCTTGACGGTTGTCAATAACTAGTTCCTGTAAAGAAAGATAATGGCTTGATTTTTATTATAAAAAATAATTCAAAAGGTATGGGCCAAATTTCTTCAAACATAGCTAAGAACTCCCTTAGAATACATCTTTGAAACACAGAACACTAGATCAAAATCTTAAACGTTTTTATCAGTCTTCGTCAATTATGAAAGTGAATAAATAAACATAATAAAAAACTGGTTGCTTGTAAAGTCGGTTTAGGACGATAATTTTATCGGATAACGTCATAATATTATTCTCCATCGCTTGTACTGCGCTCTCGCTTGACCCTAGCGTGACATAATGTGACACTTTTTTGTGCGTGTTGCCGGTGTTAATCGATTTATAAGACGTTATCACGTCATAAATTTAATAAATCCGACTATATGCATAAAAACTCAAAAGGTAAAAAGAAAACAAGTCTACGGTCTTGAATTATGTTACATAAAAATAAATAAGAACACTATTGTAATAAATCGAATTCAACAGTTGAGACCCATTGAAATCCTCACAGGCTCGAAGATATTCCTGACTAGCTAAATATTTCTTTAGAAATAGGCCCCGACTGCTAAATACGCTGTATTACAATGGTGTTGTTATTTATTTTTATTACACATTTTCATTTTTTAATCTGTCGGGTTTTAACATTTTTATTGTTTATTTATTTATATTCATAACTGACGAAGACAAATATAAAGTGCAAAAGAATTCATACAATATTATGTTCGTGATGAACAGAAATTATAAATTTCCTTTACGCTATACATATTGGTTTTTTATGGCGTCACTTATTCTATGTCACTCGGGCTTAGAAGACAATTCTAATGATACTAAAAACATTAAAATCGGTTCAATAATTTTGAACTTATCGTGCCACAAAGATATATTACTTAGTATACATACATACATACGTACACCAGTCGCGTAAAAGATAATATTTTACAAAAAAAATTCTTGATTTTGGTAAAATACGAGATTTGAACGTGAATTTTCTTTTGAGAAAGTAATTGAGAAGTATGTGTTTGACTCACAATGAAAATAATAAATATTGCAAAAAAAAAACTGTAGGTACTGAGATTTTGTCTTCGCCCATCACTAGCTAGTTTGTTTATTTATGTAACAAGTCTACAATAATTACGTATAACAACTTACCTCTATACAGCGCGTAGCAGTGTTGCTCGGAGTCTCGGCCTGAAGGTTTTCTTCATTTTCAGTACTGGAAATATTATTCATCAATATCCACTTTTTATTTATTTTGTAATTTTTGTACAACCCTACGCCAGGCACGGCGCGCGCGCGCCCGTGCAATTTCTGATAGGAAACATACCTACTTCCACTTCCACATATTTAGACATGATGAACATGAAAACTAATAATACTGTAACTAATAATAGTGTAAGCAAACTCATTGCTTTGAAATACATAAATATATGAAAACTAATACTATATTATGTAATAAAATTTATTATTATGAAAATTGTTCCTATAGAAATTGACTTTATTACTTATATAGATATTGAAATTACGTAATTATTACCTACTGGACATTGTAATTTTTCTTCTTAGACTGACATACCTAATTGTGTACCTATCTAATTACATGTCAAATCAATATTTACATGCTGTTGTAGGTATATGTCTGAATCAGGCGATCTAAATCATTGTACCTATTTGCTTTGTAATGTACCTACCCTGTTCAAAATGCAAATAGATTATATTATTATTACTACTAAGACATGATAAGCATACACACAAATAAAAGTAATAAAACTAGGATTTTTACTTGACACTAACACAAATCTAGTAAATTTTTTCTAGGTATTTAGGACAAGACGTAGTCAAGTAGGCAGGTAAATAAATAAGTAGGGAGGAACTTACATTTTATTCCGAGATCTTTTGGCTTTCACGTTTTTATAATGCGTACTAAATTTTCTTTTCGCTGGCATGGCACTCAGCAAATTATCCTGCGAAAAGAGACCCTCGATTACCAATTACGTTTATGATACCTATTGCCTTTATCATGTTGAAAAATCTATGTATGTCGTGCAGAGAACTATATACCCCGCCAGTTCATATCTCGAGAAAATAAGGTGGGCAGGGCTTTGATTGTTTCAAGCCTGAATTGATACCTACTTTACAAGGTTCATAAAATGACCTACGCAACAAAGTAAATAATTTTGTATTTCTTACGATTTATATCTAGTTCCATCATGGTTTTCTTTCAGACTTTCATTATATCGGTACTTTCTATTTACTGAAAGTAAATTAGTTATAAAAATATTGTACTTACAGTTTTTCACAAAAAACACAAATTCACAACACGTAATTTTGCTGTAGCATCCGACACGCGTGGAGTCACTTTGAAATTCTATGGCGCACTGGCGATTAGTTGCGACGATCGTTCTATCGGGACGCGTTTGAATTTGCATACATTTTTCTATGGAGAATTTACGTAAAACATATCTAGATTTTAGGGCTTTAAAAGGGGAAGTCTTTGTTTGTAAAGGTACAAAAAAAAGTACATGGTTTTATTTATTGGCTTTTTCAGTGTTCAAAAAGTGTTTCTTTTTATCAATTTTTGTTGATTTATTGGGTTAAATCTGAAAAATACGAAGGCAGGTTTTTGAATTTTTTCTCAATTTTGTGCGTTTGTTGACGTTTATTATATAACAACTACAGGGTTTTAAGAGTTAAAATTAGCACTAACATCATTTTTGGTCTTTCATTTTAATATATACAAATTATCGTTGTTATTAATCATATGTAAATAGGTTAAATATGAAAAATCGTAACACTCTTTTCGGTGATTTTCACGATCTGGGCCCTTAAGATATATTTATATTATATATTCTTATTACAAGGTATTTATGTACTAACTAATATAGATTTATTTACTAATACAGTTTTGTAATATTTATATGTAGGTATTTTTAAGTTTAAGGTATATATCTATGTGCCGTAGAATAAGTTAATATAACATCTTGTAACTGTTCTTATGTAGCCTGAAATAAACGATAAATAAATAAATAAAATCATTTCTTCCATGAGTTTAATCAATAATCTAGTAAATCTAGTAATTCATTCACCGAGCCTTTTCCCAACTTAGTTGGGGTCAGCTTTCTAGTCTTACTATGATTCGGCTGAACTTCGATGTTTTCCGTGAAGCGACTGCCATCTGACCTTCACAACCCATGGGCGATATCGAGTTCTGTAGTTAGACCGGTCGGATTTTTAAGGGCTCCAACTACCCCTAACGACTGCCATAGATGTTCGTATGACAACCGGGACCGACGGCTTAACGTGCTCTCCGAGGCACGGAGGGGTCTCAGTGTCTTAAGAAATGGTCACCCATCCTAAGACCGGCCTTACTAGATGTTGCTTAACCTTTGCAATGTATTAATATTGTCGGTTACCACTAGACCACCGTAAATGTAGTAATCTAATAAATCTAAATATAAAAAACTAAAATATCACTTAATTAAATCCAATCTATCTTCATATCTATTTTCCCATGATATTCTCATCAATACTTTATTTATTTCACATCTACATCTATTATTATAGGGGAACCCCTAATGTAACAGAGTAGGCTATCTTACAAAACAAGTTCTATTGTTGTATATGTTACGGCTAATACCCGAAGTGCGGCTGCATCTAGTTTTAGCCGGTTAGAACTAGGTGTAGCCACTTACTCTTGGTTAAACCTAGTATGGGTAGGTTAGGTTTTTTTTTTTTTTTTTGTTGAGTCAATTGGTTTTTAGTTCAGGAGTGGCGCTTATGGAGTACGCCCTCTCCTGGAACCGTTTGCAAGTTGATTGTTTAAATGTTATGTGCCGTTAAAGTGTTTTAGTTGATTTACGATATAGGTAATGTGCTGGAGGAATGAGTTACGTGTTTCGGTGTTGTTTGTTAATTTAATTAGGAGAAGGGGGTCTTGAGGATCGATATTGTTGTTTTGGCAGATATGTGTAAATGTTAGTCGTGAAAGTGCGAATCTGGGGCAGTGATAAATAAGGTGTTGGAAGGTCTGCGAGATTGTGTTGGTGCAAGGACAGAGGTCGTTGTCAGTGATGTGAAATCGGAAGAGGTATGATTTGTGGAAGGCATGGTTGGTGAGGAATTGGGTTATTGGAAAGGTGAGTTTGACTTTGGAGAGGAAGTTCGTGAGGTCATGATAGGTAGGAAGGAGTTGCTTGGTGTGGATTGACCCGGCGGAATTTTTAGGTTAGGTTAAAACTTTGACCACCTACGCCAGAAACTTGCATTAATAAAAAAAAGAGATTTCTCCCAGGTGAAAGTGACAACTGGACCTAGTTGTAGCCGGCATGATGAAGGCTAGACCTAGTTTTACCCGAAAACAATCGGCTTGTACTAGGTTTAACCAAGAGTAAGTGGCTACACCTAGTTCTAACCGGCAAAAACTAGGTGCAGCGGCACTTCGGGTATTAGCCGTAACATATACACATAACAAACAAAGTGTGAACTGTGAATTCATTCAAGGTATCTACAACTAAATAAATCGATTCTATGAGCGACATCGTTGAGTGCTCGGAGTGCGGGATCAGTGGCGCCGCCTGCAGTAGGTTAGTGCGTGCGGTTGGCAGCTGCAGCTAATATTACTTTCTAAACATTAAATTTGAATTCGAACACTACAATTACTGTACTTGCCTACTTATTACATTTTAAACATATCCAACCAGCAAGCTTGTACCTATACACACACACATACACACACACGCACACACACATATCACGCCTATATCCCCGAAGGAGTAGGCAGAGGTGCAATATACACCCACAATTTGCCAGTATTTTTAGTCCCACGTCATCCTATTGCCGTTCATATGGGTACCTACATTTAAAATGGGTTATGTCCAAAATGGCCGAAAAAATGTAATAAAAAGTAAATTTAATAATTTAACAAAAATTGTAACCCGTTGCCTTGACATGAAATGTTGATGAAAGGCAACAAAATCTTACGTGCCTGCCGCTATGGCACAGCCAATTAAAGTCCTGGGCGTCTCGTACTATACCTGTACCTATACAACCTTATAAAATTCTATCTCCAACAATTGCCACCCTGTTATGAAACCACCTTTCCTATTCTCTCCTGCCTCAATTTTTCCAATGTTCCTAACATATAGGCTATTGTATCCACTCATTCGCCGCAGTCCAAAAGAAAAGGTTTTTGCACGTGTGGTCCCTGAAACCGGATACTTCGGAGAGTTTAATTAAAGAACACGTAAATAAACTCTGTAATACGGAGGATATCGTGGTGGACAAGATCGTGCCTAAAACTAAGCGAGAGTATGCTTCGTTCATGATTGGAGTGCCGCTGCCGGAATCTACATTCGATAAAGTGAACAATGGCGATAGTTGGCCGGTGAATACGCGTTTCAAGGATTGCTTTTGGTTTCGAAACTCCAACAAGACAATTATTTTTTTCGGCCGATTGTGGTCCTGTCGACGTTCGCCAAGGTATTCGAATCCGCGTTGTACAAACATATTTGTAGTCAAGTAAGCTCACAACTATCGAATGCACAGCATGGCTTCCGGCAACGTCGTACTGGAAGCAACTTGCTTTCATTTCTCGGGTATGTCATGCCTGCAGTGGACGCTGGAGGTCAGGTGGACGGGAAGCTGTGTACTTCGACTTCCGGAAGGCATTTGACGTTGTCGATTATGACATTTTGTTGGAGAAATTTGCAGCGGTGGAATTCACACAGCATTTACTAAAAATTTTCTCGAGTTATCTTGGCGAGCGTCGGCAGTATGTTGAGTGCGCCGGACGTGAGTCTGAACCTTATTTTACGTTTTCGGGAATAAGTCAGGGGAGCAATTTAGGTCCGCTAGAGTTTTTATTGATGGTCAACGACCTCCCAGATGTGGTGAGAGATGCAAAATGTTTACTGTTAGCAGACGACCTAAAGTTGTTTCTCTCAGTGGAGTATAGTTCCGATTGTGATCGTCTGCAGCAGGATATCTATATGGTGGTCGATTGGAGCGCAGCAAATAGATTATTTTTTAATTCGAGTGAATGCAAAATTATTACATATGGGTGTAGAGAGACCCACTGCATTACTCGTACCAGGTAGACAGAGCGTCGTGGATGCAGGTTCAGAGTACGAGTGACTTGGGCGTTTATATAGTACCGGATCGCACGCTTCGTGATCACATCGTCAATATCTGCGGAAAGTCTTTTAGGAGCCTCGGATTAATCCTCAGACAATGTAGGGATTTTCGCGGTACCGAGGTGGCTAAAATATTATATAACTCGCATGTTAGGAGCAGACTAGAAGTTAATTTTTTTTTTTTTTTTTTTTATATTTATGTCGACAAATTGACGCCACCCGCCTGATGGTAAGCTGAGGCGACGTCTGGCAATTGAGGGCGACTCTCACAGTACACAGGAATACTATAGAGAGTGGCCCTCAACTTGACGACCCAGTAATGTGCCTCTTCACGCTTCGCTTAAAGAGCCCAGGGTTATATGTTGGAGGAAACACGTGCGCAGGCAGGGCGTTCCAAGCCACCATCGTTCGGCAGAGAAACGATCGTTTAAAACGCTCGGTTCTCGCGAAGATGGTTTCCACGGTATGAGGGTGACATCTCTGCCCGGCACGCGTTGTTCGGGATCGGAAGGGAGAGGGTGGGATCAGGTTGAAGAGCTCTTCAGAACACTCACCGTGGTAAATACGGTAGAACGCGGCCAAGGAAGCAATTGTTCGGCGCTGGGCTAGCGGCTCAAGGCTTCCCGTTACCTCCGGACAGTCTATAATGCGAACAGCGCGTCGCTGCATAGCGTCGAGTGCGTCCAGCAAATACTTCGCGGAGCCGTCCCAGAGGTGAGAGCAGTATTCAACGCAGGGTCTAATCTGCGTTTTGTACAGCAGACACCTCTGGTGCGGTGTAAAGAATCGCTTTACCTTGTTCAGTATTCCTAGTTTCCGCGAAGCTAGCCCAATACATCTCTATAATGGAATAATATGGAACCCGCACGAGGCCAAGTATATACAACTTCTAGAAAAGATACAAAATAAATTTGCACGGTATCTGTATATGAGGGAGTACGGGGTATACCCCTTCTACCCGCTCATGTATCCGACCCTATTCTACCCGCTCATGTATCCGACCCTAATCGTTCTCGGCATGGTAGGATATAGCAAGCTGTGCGTGCGGCGCAATGTTGGGCTGTGCTTGTACGTGTGGCGCGTGCTGCGCGGACTCGCACACCACCCCAAGGTATTAGCGGCACCGGCGCTGGGACTGCGCACGCCAGATAACGCTGTCAATAGGAGGCGCGGCTTTCCTACCTTCTGCAGACCTGTTTGTCGGACCAACCTCCTTGAGGGTGCTCCCGTGTCACATGCTGTAAGCTCTTGAATAAAATAGCAGACCAAATTGATATTTTTTCGTGTAATATAGCAGAATTTACAAGGGTTGCCTACAATGTGTGCGAAAGATGTTTACAGTAAGGTAAGCAATATCCTAGGTAGGTACTGTTTGCTGTAGATTTTTTGTTAAGTGTAAATTATTTTAAGGTTCTTTTATTTTGTAAATTATTTGTGTACCTACATACTGAATATTAGTAGGTTTTAGTATTTTGTTTTTGTTTTAGAGTATGTAGGTAATTACTTTCATATTACTGTAAGTACTTAATATATAATTATTAAGAATAGATTTCTCTACGATTTCCCTATAGCATTAAATTGGCAAATGCTGTAATAATCTTATAGTTGATTAACATAAATAAATAAATAAAGTGTACCTATGCAGTGAGATATTTCGCGACAAACACTGCGGTGCCGCTCCTGCAGTGAATTGCACCTTTTATCACACATTTGTGCATAAATACATTTGAGATGTTACGAGTTATTGTAATAATTGTAATGCGTCAAATAACCCACTTCATTCAATTCCAAGATTCCAAGTATATCATCACTACATCTCTATACATATATAAAAATGAATCCCTATTTCCCTTGGTCACTGGTGATTTGGCTAATTTAGATCTTAAAATATTCGTGGAGGTTCAGGGAAGGTTCATAAGTAAAATTTCAGGCGGTACGAAGTTCGCCGGGACCACTAGTATTATGATAAAACAAAGTCGCCCATTCCGTATGTATGCCTAGATCTTTAAAACTACCTACACAACGGATTTTGATGCGTCTTTCACTAATGGATAGAGTGATTCTCAAGAAAAGTTTTTGTGTCTAAACTTTGTCAAGCGGGCATAGCCTAAAATACAATACTTCTAGCTTTATCTAGCTACGACGCTGGGGTGTACTATATATATATATATAGCTGCACTTTGAGGATTAGCCGTAACATATCAATTCCTATAAATATTATTAATCCATTGATATATCCTTTAGAGAGAGGATGTATAACAGTGAATGGATAATCTCGTTGGTTTCACTCTCTGCATAACAGATTCCTGGAACCAGGAATTATTGTGGACATTGCTCCAATCAAGCTCTTAGTCAGCGATCCGATTTGATTATTCCGAGTGACCATATTTGCACATGCATTGAAATGGACGGCCGGTTTGCTATTCAGGAATATTCGCTTGACATGTGTTCTATTTGTATGAGCTTTGTTAAAATTTGGATTGTGACAGTTTGATATTATTCTGACATTGGCATTGGATATATTTCGGTCAAAACAGTCGTAATTTTTTTGTTGTGATGACATTTTTATTACGATTTCTGACAGTCAGAGTGTTTCAGACGACTACCTGTATTATTTCATGTATTACGAATTGTATTACTAAATAATCATTTACTCTTTGATTATCTATACCTACTCAAGTATAGTACTATAGTACAAAGTGCTATGATATATTAGTAAAATGTGTTACAAAAGTGAATAAACACCTCTGAGGACGCCATAAGGCGAAACTGTTCAAAGTTTACAAAAAAAAAAATTTGTGAAATAGATTTTTTCAAAAGTATTACTATAAGTTCCACCAAGTGCCGATAATCGAAACCATAAATTACATTTACTATTAGTTACTTATCTTTTGTTGTTTTGTTATTACGCAAATCTCTGGCAGAGCATAAAAAACTGAAAGACTTATTACCTATAATCACATATAGGTATCCGAAATCTATCCAACGTTCGAGTAGAAGGTAGCAAAACTGTAAATACTAAAAGCACTCCTGAATTGACTCGTAAAATCTATTCCGGCAATGCGTCCTGTGACAATTGGGAGCGAGAAAACTAATACACGATATTTCATTCCTAGTTTTTGTACATAGCAGATATAGAATTAAACCGGGCAAGTGCGCTACGTATACAATAGCGTTCCGTTGTCCATATTGGCCTCATAACTCCTCAACCAACAAAGTTATCTAAGCCGTTACAGTTTTCCTACAAACTTCATTCAATCTGAAAAAGTTCATGGATTAACTTTTCAGATTTATCGAGCCAGCCATTCAGTTCATAGAGGGAGGGTTTTGGTTAAGCGTTCTACTTGGAAACAACGAAAAAGGGAACAGTCGATGGTTCAAACACAGATTAATAAATAGTTACTACGTAATAAATTAATAAATAGTTACTAAGTAACAGATACATCACTCCCATACAAAAGCGAAAATACCTACTCTATATTAACCTACAAAATTTGAATAATTATTATTCACCTGCTGCACAGAACGAAAATAATTGTACCATAAACACGTGTTCATAGAGTCCAGACTGTGTTGCCCGCCGTGCGAGTGACGCCATCGTAAGAATGCGCTAGGGTTGTTACGAATCAACCATTTTTTTATTAGTCAATCAAATGTTTTAGTTTTATATAATGATTTATATTTTTTTATTGATCAATAAATAAAAACGACAAAAAAATCACGTTTGTTGTATGGGTTGTACCCTAAAATATTTATTTTATTCTGGTTTTTAGTATTTGTTGTTATAGCGGTAACATAAATACATTATTTACTATGTCACGGTTCAAGGTAGGTATACTAATTATCACGGTTCATGAAATACAGCCTGGTGACAGACGGACGGACGGACAGACAGACAGACAGACAGACGGACAGTGAAGTCTTAGTATCTTAGTCTTAGTCTAGTAATAGGGTTCTGTATTTCCCAAATTGGGTACGGAGCCCTAAAAAGAAAATAAATAATATCTATGGATAGGTCATCAAAAATGATATTGAGGTTTCTAATATCATTTTTTTTCTAAACTTTGAACGAGATCTAGTAAGTAGTTTTTTTTAATACGCCATAAATCGTAAGAAATAAAATATTATGTTACTTGCTGCTACGGAACCCTTCATGGGTGAGTCCGACTCGCACTTGGCCCTCAAGAAATGTAAGTAAATGAAACCGAAGTTAAAAATGCATTTTGTTATTATTAAAATAGTGTATACCACTATAATCCGCACAATAATTACGTGGTTTCTACATTTCGAAGCGTAAGCGCGGGAAACGTGCATTGCGGTGAGATGCGAGCGCTCAGGCGAGCGTTCGGCAGCCCTTTGCCAGTTTGTATCGTCGACGATCGCCGAGCGGTAGGTATATAGCGCGCGGCCTTGAGCGAGTGACGGAGGCCTGGTTCAAATCCAATTTGGTACAGTGAGCGAGGTTTGTGTAGATACCTATTGAATGGAGTCCCATTCCGAGCAGTAATCCAATTTCTATTTTAAATTTACTTACGTTCGTCGCTACTTAATTCATTGAAAGTTGACATATAATTATGTTACCGATGTTAAACTTAAATGACTGAAAAAGTTCACCATTTTATTTATTTACAGTAGGTAGGTACAGTAATTTAGGTATTAAAAATGGCCGGCAATTGGCTGGCGGCGCGGCGGCTGGAATTGAACCGGCATCCAACTGATCAACGCTACAGCTGAATACGAGGTGTGCATTGTGACCCATATCTTACAATATAAGGCGACGTGGTAGTCATCTTCTTTCAATCAATCTTTCGAATTAAGTTGTACAACGAAAAAAAAATATCTAAGTACTGCTTACTACTTACCTACTTAGATTTTATTCTCACGCAATTACATTCAACAAAGGTTTTATCCAAGTTTTTTATTTACTAACCTGTAAACTCGCTACGAGTAAATCCTGAATCAAACCCTTTGAAAGTCCCTCTTCATTTGTAGTTGATTGAAATTATTTACATAGCTACATTCTTGTTTCAAGGAACCTTGACATAGCACTGGGTAACTGGCTGGATATTGGAAACAGCTCTGCGAATTCATACGGATACAACTCTGGAATTCTACAATCGAGCCATAGGTGGAATGTCCATTTACGAGTAGGTAGTTTAAAAGTTGATCGTCAAAGTGATAAAACTGATAACTGAACGAAAAAGTTCATACGGATGGGATCATTTCGATTTGGTATTTGAACTATTTGGGGGATTTGAACACTTTGTTTGCAACAGTCTGGTGACTGCGACTTTAATTCTTTAATAAAAAATGGCCAGTTGCGAATAGGTCTCGCGTACCTCGTGTTCCGTACAAACCTGAAAAATATTTTATTTGTGCTATAAGAAGATGGTTCTTTCATCTTTTAATGGCGTTGGCAAACACGGACAGTAGACCTAAGTATTTAAAATGAATTTCATCTTGAAACCTCCACGCGTTTCTGAGAAATTTGTCCTAATATACAGACAGGAAGTGATCCTATAAGGGTTCAGTTATGAGGTACGGAACCTTAAAAACGGCGAGAAAAATCGGTTCAGTAGCTTCAAAATATAGCGTGTGCCTGCAGAGAGACAAGCAATAATACAAATCTGTTCAATAGCTTCAAAATATATCGCGTGTGTCCGCAGACAGACAAGCAATAATAAAAATCTGTTCAATAGCTTCAAAATATATCGCGTGTGTCCGCAGACAGACAAGTAACAATAAATATATGTTCAGTAGCTTCAAAATATAGCGTGTGCCCGCAGACAGACATGCAATAATAAAAATCTGTTCAATAGCTTCGAAAATATAGCGTGTGCCCGCGGACAGACAAGCAATAATAAAAATCTGTTCTGTAGCTTCAAAATATAGCGTGTGCCCGCAAATAGACAAGCAATAATAAAAAACCAGCTCTTTTGTGTTTAAGGTATACTTAACCCTTGCAAAAATAAAGTAATGTTATAGTAAAAGAGTAATTCAACTATCTACGAGTAGAATACAACTGAACCATCAATAATAATTGTTGGTAATCGACATCTAAGTAATCACACGGCTATTCAGACATTGTCTAAGTACAAAACAACATCTCTATCGGGAAAAGTTCTTTACTTCACGGAAAATAACCCTTCAAAGTTTATTTGACGTATGTATTTATGTTGCAATTTATTTTCCGTCAATACTATCAGATAACTAGACACGCGTTAATAACATAAATAGATATTGAAGAATAACATACTTACAATTTTTTTTTGTAGTACCTACTTAACAAATTGCCACAGATTATTTTTTTGGACTTCCTCAAACAATGTCATCTACACTCGTAGACTAATTATTAAACTTATAATATAAGCTTGTGCTATAGGATCTAGACGACTGATAAACATACTTACTTATATTATTATATTTCTAAATACATACAAATATATGTATATAGAAAACACCAAAATTCCG
Organism: Nudaria mundana; assembly: GCA_963556515.1. Taxonomy (NCBI): domain Eukaryota; kingdom Metazoa; phylum Arthropoda; class Insecta; order Lepidoptera; family Erebidae; genus Nudaria; species Nudaria mundana. The sequence goes on along the minus strand of OY748286.1, from coordinate 36,973,364 downwards.
AAACGAACGTCACAGAGCCACAGAGTAAATATCTCGTACTGAAATTAGTCGTACCGATCGTCGATTCAGTATCAGTTTTACGTAGCACAGTTCACTCCCCTCGATCAATAAAATGTAGGTCACTGCTGTCACGGCCAACATTCGGGAGGGAAATAAGGTCAGGGAACGGAGGGTTGGCTTGACACAGAAATCTGTTAGTACACTTCGCAAGTATTGACGTCACAGATAAAGTCAAGGTTACGTGCGGCAGACTCGGATGAACTCTTCAGTTACCATTTATGGTACAAAATGTATTATTATTTAATAGTTTATACTTCTTCCCTTCGCGTCATTACTGACCGGTAAGGGTTTCGGGTTTAATTTGTATTTGCTTCGTCGATGATTCTACTGCACGCAGAGCACCTGCTGACCGTCGGGATCTCGGCTCTGGCAAATATATAACAAAACTGCTATAACCTCATCCCTTATTACGTAGGACCACAAAGTGACTGACGAAACGTGGGCGTATTATATGCCTCTGTCTATTCTCTTCTGGGATGAATACGTGAATTTGTACATTGTATAATTTGTTTTTTTAAAGATTATGTACCCTACTACATTTGACGGCGAGGATATTACTGTGTTGTTTAGTTTTCCAATTTAATCCAGACACGAATGTTTATTACTAGTTGTTAGAGTTTTCCGTTGTAAATTCTTTATAAAAATGATTCACTTATTTGAGATTACGGAACTTGGACGTCAGTCTGTGACCACAGCCCAATGCAACTCGGTTGAAACTCTTCAGACAATTTTCAAGGTAAATTACTCGTTTAAGTCTATTACCTATAAGATAAGTAGTTAGTTCAGTTGGTCAGGAAGCCAGTAAGGTATAATTTGTAATATATAATTATATTTTAGTTGAGGCAATACAAGTTTATGTGACCTGAAATAAAAAAAAAGTGCGAAAATTTAAGAGCGTTTAGCTAATCTAGAGCTTGCCAGTCCAGGGGTTCAGCTTTATGACTACGTTACCGTGGCCTTAATTTGTAGCGACAACATTATTCAACAATATTGCTCCGGACTTATCAATCCCTGTAACCGAACAAAATTGGTCTAAAAATTGCACGAGTAAGCGCACCTTTAGGCTGGAATTGAACCTGCGTCAGTTCCCTTTCAGGGAGAACGCTCTGACCAACAACTGCGCTACGAAGACCACAGCCGAAGACATCCAAACTGAGATCCGTCCTTTACGTTGATGACTTAAGCCCAGGAGCTCTTGTCCTTGTACTAATATTATAATCTATGCCAGAAGATTATATGTATAGGGCGACTTAGAAGTTAGTAGGTATAGTATCGTATATTTAGTCTCTCAATCATTAAATACAAATTAACAAAAATAGAGCCTATTTCTCTGCTGTTACATACTAAACATACAATAATGTTTATTTTAAAATGTAATTGTGAGACTAATGCCTAAACTAGATGAAACAGAATGTATCTGTATTTATAGTTCACCAGAAACTGTGCAACCGAGTAATGCAGAATCATAACAACTAACTCGCTTCCGCTGTGAAAACAAAGTGGTCTTGTAAATTCTAGGATCGTACCTATAGGAGAGTATTACCTACATATTAGTTAGTAGACACATCCCGACTAGCCACAAACCTGACTACCAATAACAGCGCCATTTCCAAGCATCTCGCCGGGAAGAACTCCGCCGCTATGTAAGTATTTGAGCCGTTTGGGGTTCAGACGCTAGGGCTGTGGGGTTCGAGGGCTCGCTGCGGGGCACGCAACCAGTTTCGCTCACCGACGCGGGATAAAACGCGACCCCAACCACGCGGGATAAAACCCGAACAAACCCCAGCGCAGAGTCCACACAGGTGGCCAAGATCCGCCGGGCGCCACTGGAAATACCTTCTGGTGCGTACCAGAGACGCCCGCTGCAATAGGAGAGACCGCGGTCTCGCGGAGGTAAAAAAAAGAAAAAAGAAGTGCAAAAAAAGTGATAATTAATAATTAATAAAGATGAATTTTCTTGTGGTCTCCACAAATAGATCAAACTCAACTAGGCTTTGTTTGGCAAAATATCCTTGTACGGGCTGATGACCGTACATGACCGAACATTTAGTGCGGTCAGCAATTCAGCAAACGTTTCATGACTAATGTTCACGTCGAGCAAGGATACCGTGCGCTCACTAGCATTAGAGTATTTTATACTGTATTTTATAACTTACTAGATTATAAATAAATCTATTAATTTACCTTGCAACTTGCAGTGTAATTTATTCTCCAAACAAACGTGTACGTAGATCGTTCAATCCGCATAAAATAATTCCACGGGGGATGTACTGCGTCAGACTTGTAAAGTGTTCTAATTTATGGACAATAGTTTAATACCTTAGCATAATCGGAAACGATTGAACAGTAAACCATAATGTTAACTAGCAGTGCCCGCGGTTTCACCCGCGTTTTTCAATGCGGCTCTGCTCCTATTAGTCGTAGTGTTATGTTATATAATGGCCCTCCCCGATAAATGATTGATAATAAATTCAAACCAAAAAGTGGTTTCCAAATCTAATCAGCAGTCCCTAGGATTTGCACGTTCAACTAAACAAACAAACTCTTCATCTTTATACTATTAGTAAAGACAAATTATTTATTGTTAAACAGTCAACTCTCATTAACACAACCGTGTTCATTAATTTGAATATTAATTTATTCTGGAGAGATAAATGTGTATAAAAGGCGAGTATTTCAGATTATTTCTAACAGTCGACGAGAATCATCGCAACCATGAAGTTCATACTTGTATTACTAGCAGCTGTAACTGTGGCATCGCGTGTCGAGGAAATACTAGAATATAAAGCCGAGAAACATAAATACTGCGGGAGGCAATTAAGCATAGCCCTTAATTATCATTGTACGTTATACAAAGATAAACTGACAGTTAAACAGGCGCAGTCTGATAAGATAAATTTAATAAATCAATACCAATGGGATGACAATTCAGTGCCTATGGATAACACCTGGCCGGTGATGTAGAAGAGTTACAGTAAGGCGTACATACAGGTGGGTCAAAGTGATGGGATCGTCGAGAAATGTTGTTACAATGCCTGTGGTGTGGAAGACCTGTTGCAATACTGCCCATATACCGAGTAAGTCTAGATACGATACCTTTACCCTATACCTACCTACTAAAGATGCTATACCTGCTATATATGCTGCAGTTGGTCGGAAGGAACGCTCCACACGTACCAATTTGGTTGGATGGTCGGCTTGCCGGATGCGTCGGCGAGCCGACCACGTCCGACCAGTATTAATAATAATTATGTCGGGCCGACCGCCCTACACACGTTCCAATTTGCTCGTGGTCGGGTGGTCGGGCCCGACCAAATCGGAGCGTCTGTTAGTAGTTTCATGTTTTTCTAAGAACGTACTCGGTTGATTGACTATATATTTTTCTACAATTTTGTTTATGACAGACAGAATTGCTATAGGCCGGTAGTTAGAATAATGACAATGTGACCCCTGCTTATAGATAGGTCTTATAACGCCAATATTAGGTTATGTGGATATTTTATAAATTTGAAATAATTGGGCTAATCTTATTTTTTAACAATTATTTATTATTATTTATTTTATTCTAATGCGTCTACCCCTTGAGACTTATCACAGCTGAGGGCACCTATGATTTTATCTATATCCCCTGGCTGCGCCTTTTGAAATCTCATAGACACTTCACTTCTCACTACCTAGATCTGTCCAGAAACTTATGGCTACACACATGCTTTATATTCAACACTTCTTGGGTAAAGCAGTCAGAAAAAGTGTAGCCATCATTTCCCTGAGTGCCGCCGTTACCAATGGCTTACACTGTCTTTTTTTATTTAAATTAATTTGCACTTTGGCTTCTCTGTAGATTTTGGTAAAGATTAAACACATTTCGTCATACAAGATTAATGGACACTTACAGTTCAATAGATGATCCCGTGTTACCTCTGATAATTTTTCTGCGACTATTTTCTCACAAATCACCGTAATACTAGACCTACGAAGCACACACCAATCTCATGTTTCCATGTTTTGTCCTGCGAAATCTCAGATAATGATCTGAGATTTCTCAGGACAAAACATACGCTGATACTGCGGCTCGGGTTCGAACCCACGAGTGATCTATACAGGTCCGAGTCACTATATCTCCATACAATTGCTCCCGCGTTATGTCCTTAATGGCACACTCTAAGCCCAGTTCACACATATTGTTTACAAACAGACTGCGCACACTGCTCGGTGTGGCAAGTAGGTCAATATTCGTGTCGCCAATCAGTATCACCTTGCTATTCTTGGGAAGGTACACAGGAAGTGATGGACCTCGTCAACAAATCCAGGCTTGCTTGTACTCGGAGATCTATATGTCACTACTATATGTATTTTCCTCGAACCTTCCAGTAGGAGTTGTCCGTGCATAATTTGTGAATACTTGGCGGCAACTGGTGTAGCGGTGAAGTTCAGCTTGTTCTTGTAATATATCAGAATGCCACCCTTTCTTGTATCTTTGGTTTCGGCATAAAAATCGTATCCGTCTAAGTTGTACAACGGTAATTCGTGTTCCAAGATGTTTGCCTCCGCTAGGGCTATAATATCCAAGCACCCAGCACAGCCGCCCATAACTACCTGCAACTGATTGAAATGCTTCCGCAGTGAGCCTATATTCAGGTGAACCACGTTCAAAAATGAGTTGTTCTTGTTTAAATCTCCTTGCCATTCATTAATGTCAGTGTTAGGGGGTAGTTTCGCACGCGGCTAACCCCCCCCTCCGTTCCTATAAAAACGTAACGTCAAGAATAGGTCGAACAGTCGTTTTCCAACTCTCGTAGCGATAACATGTCTTAAGTAATTGTTACGATGTGTGAACATCGACATCAAAAATATTACGGTGTTCACATCACTAGATGGAACATACTGGAACGCCAAGGAACGGGTTTAAAAAACTCATAAATTCCTTCGCTCATTGTTCTGTGAAGTAGTCGAGATCGAACAGATAAGGATTAGCAGCCGGCCAATGGTACTATGTAGTTTGTCTCGTCACTAGACGGTACGGCACCACTCCATTACCGCGGCCGAGGTTAGATAAACCCGTGCAGACAGTGAGCAAGCACATTCGCATAATTGAAATTCACGTCAAGGCATAGCTTACGTCGTAATTGGTACCTGTCAAGTTACCCAATAAATAATTATAATTAAATAATTGAATTTAAAAAAGCTATCCTTGCCATTAATTATTAAGAACAATATCTGCAACAGTTATTCAGTTACCCAAAATAAGTGTTTGTGTTCCCGAATATCCGGGAACTACCTTGGGGCTTAGATAAGCCAGATTTGAGACAAGAACAATTGCTGAGCAACCAGACGCTGCGCCGTCGCTCCTGTGGCCTTCGACCCGGAGCAACTCGTCAGCTATTATACCACTATTGATTGGAGGACACCAGCGGATCCTGCCGGCCGACCGCCCGTCGCCTGTGGACCCCCAGTTAAGTGCACCGGGCACTTCCGTAAAACAGTATTGTGATCCTATACTATCGACACACTCATAGCTAATTGCATTATATAAACCCTAGGTTCCTGCTATTAAAAGTACGTTAATTGTTTTATGTTGTTTAATTGTAACTTCCTAGCAGGGGCCGTATCATAATTGCTGTCGGTTGTTATAAAGGTCATGTGACCCTATTTAGAGTCATTTACGTGTAGTTCACGTTAGTATCGGATATTGCAAATACAAGTGGTGTAATTGTTACTGTTAAAGCTAATAAATGTAATGGGTACTTTTGTATAAAATCCTGACTTACTTATTTCTTGTGAATAAACCTTTTTTTTAATTTATTCTGCTTTGATATCAGAAGTGGGATAAAGGATTCATGTCCACACTTATTTCTTTGTTTTGTTTCATATCAACTAACAATTACTAAACTTACCGTTTGCTTTTGTAGTGTTAGTAGCTTTCTACCTAAAACTGTAAGCCGCATAAAGCGATGCGATTTGACTAGGCGAACAATTGTCCATTAAGACTTGACACCAATCTGTGTACTATGGACTTGACGAAGAAGTGTTACAACAACGACTAGGGTATATAGGTACCTACCTAGTGAGGCAAATGGGCTTGCGTCACGTTACTCTCGTAGGATATGCGTATCCCTTTGTCATAGAGATAATTTTAATTTTAAAATTATTACCTACCTACCTACGTCAATGACTTTTGTATGTAATATTGTTACTGCCTAGTACAATACGATTATCAAGGTCAAGTCAAATTAGTCTTTGATGAAATCACAAACATCATTTGTTGTAGTAAATGCAGATGTTCTTGGTTCACATAAAGAGTCTACTGGTTTCTTGTATATCATGCAAATGCTGGTGGTAGATTAGTTTTCTATGTACCCACCACTAGTACTATTACCTGTTCATAGCTATTGTGTGCTTTGTATAGATAAGACAGCACCGATAAATTTAAGTGTGTATTTCTTAATGCTGTCTTTGTTGTTTTATGTCTCCATCAACCATCGTCTGTGATTGGACTATGGAGCTACACTGTCGCATACACACACGCCGGAGATGCACCGTGAGAACGGAAAGCGGTACTGTCGGACGGTTCTCGACGTGCTGTGAATGGAAGTAATCCATAAAGGGGTAACCCTAAGTGGTTCGATATCTTATGAAAGATGAAGGTAACTTTGAATATTACTAAAAGTGCAGTTTAATGTACACGTTTCGAAAGGTTAAACTTTAAATAGTACAGCTCTGTGTTCTGTACTCCGACTATAAAAGTTTAGTTATGTGTACTGTGCTTCGACTTTTAATGTTACAGTTCTGTGTACTGCTGGACTCGGGCCGCGCTCCCCTGCAAGGCTTGGCGCGTGCTGCCACACGAATTCACACGAGCGATACAATCTGGAATAGCTGATTCGTGTGAGATGCCGAGTGGTGCGTTTCTCAAGCGGCGATGGTGCCTGTGCGAGGAGAACCCAAACCGCTGCTAAACTCATGGTTTAGTGGTGTGGTGAGTGAGCTCCGAAGACTTGTGAGGTGTTCTCAATACTGGTGAGTTATGTAGGGAGCTATTCGCGCTTGCCTTACGGCAACTACCTGTGGAGTGAGCTTGGTTGTGATAACCACTCAAGCTCAAACTCAAACTCAAGCTTAAACGATTGAATATAATAAAAAGAACAATTTAATAAAAATAAAAATAAATAGTTATTTTTAAGTTATTTGTAATTAAACAATGTATTAGATTTTTGATAGCTTGATGATAAACAATACTTACTACAATCACCAAAAATACAAATCGTGGGATAGCCAGGTGTTCGGCACGAATAGGCCGGTTCAACCGACCTATTCATGCCGACGGATAGGTTAACCTACCGGATAACAATTTTATTACAAAAGTGTAGGATTATTATTTCCAACGGGGACGCCGGCAGCCGGACGGACGATCCACCCGCGACTCTTGCGGGCCATTTCGTCCATTTCCCCAGTGTAAAGAGCAGTTTGGGGCCTCGAAGCCTACCAGCTTCGAGTAGGGTCCCCACTACCGGTGGTATTGTGCACCGCATGCGATGGACTTCATCCATCAATGAAAACGTCATGCGGGCATATTATGAGGCTACAGAAGGGGGAACCAACCTGACTGCGTACCGTTCAAGGATGCTCCCTTTGTTTCAGGCTCTTGAACCAACAATGACCGTTGCCGTCCAGCGACTATCGGATCAAGTGCGGGCTATCCAACGATGCAAGTTGTTGGATCAACCTGTGCTTGATCGACTACGCCTGGAAGTGTTATCTACTCGACCAGCTCCAGCGTCAACGAGAGCACCGTCACCTGCTACACACACGGTTGCAACTAATGCCACTTTAGTTGATACCGTGCTCGACGTGGGAGATGATACGAGTGATATATCTGTCCAGGTAAGCGAGCAATTAAGGAGTACTTTAGAAGATGTGATCTCTCAATATAGGTTTACACCTAATTCTAGACCACGGCTACCACGCTTACCCATGCATAGCCGAAATCTGGCGTTGATGGGAGCCCTGAATGCGTTGCTAGCTCGGTACTTACGGACTAGCAATGATTTGCTCGATACCCACTCGATTCTTTACTGTGGAGCTATTACCGCTTGTCGTGTTGCACGCGTTAAATTCCCTGAATTTAACCGTGCACCACGATCGGGTGGTGTGCCCGTATGGCAGGCAAGAATCGAGCGACGTATCGGCACATTTAGGACTCTCATTGCGAAGCTTATCTGTTTTAGCCGGGGAAATAGTCGTCCCCGGGTCATGCGTTTCGTGAGTCAGGCATTCGCTGGGACCGGTATTCGTCCCCAGCAATACTTAACCAATGTCACGGAACGTATTGACTTTCTGAAACAGAAAGTGTATGCATGGGCAAGCCGTATCCGTCGTTATAGAGAGCGTGTAAATAGATACTGGCAGAAGCATCTTCCAAAGTGACCAAAGGAAGGTGTACCGAGAGTGGGAGGGAACTGGACAACGTTTGAGCGACGGACAACTGCCAGATGCTCACACCATGAATCAATTTTGGCGTGACATATGGTCGGTGCCCGTCGAACATTCAGAGGGCGACTGGATCCGTGTCGTCGAGCGTGAATGCAGTATCATCGAACCCATGGAGTCTATTACCATAGACTCCGAAGATGTTAGTTGTGCAATTCGTAAGGCCCCGAACTGGAAAAGTCCTGGGCCGGATGGATTGCACAACTTTTGGATAAAGTGGGTTCAGAGCTCGCATGAACGCTTGGCAACACAGTATCAAGAAGCCCTCGAGTCTGGTTCCTTACCCGCTTTTATGACCACTGGCATCACCTTCCTGCTCCATAAATCAGGTAGTACCACGGAACCTAAAAACTATAGACCTATCACTTGCTTACCTACCATCTACAAGCTCCTTACATCCATTCTGAGAAGTAAATTAAATTCACACATAATGTCTAACAATATTTTAGATAACGCTCAGAATGGATGTAGGGCTGGGTCACGTGGTACTAAGGAGCTACTCCTTATTGACATGGCCATTAGCCAACAGGTCAAGCGGAGTAGGGGCGCCCTCTCTACTGCCTGGATTGACTACAAGAAGGCCTATGATTCGGTGCCTCATTCATGGCTGAGGAGGATTTTAGAGTTGTATAAAATTAATCCGACTCTTAAATCCTTCTTAGTCTCGTGTATGGGGCAGTGGACCACAGTCCTTCGTCAACCAGGTAGTGGTGGGTACGCCTCTGATTCGCATGACTTGATAAGGATTGAGCGTGGTATATTCCAGGGCGACAGTTTGAGTCCATTGTGGTTTTGTTTAGCACTGAATCCACTTAGCACATTGCTGAAGGATTCAGGGCTAGGCTATCGATTTCGTAGAGGGGGTGAGGTTATTTCTCACCTGATGTATATGGATGACCTCAAACTATTCACACCGAAGCACCAAGATTTAGTGACATTATTAAAAACTACGGAAGTTTTTAGTAATGCCATTAAGATGGAGTTCGGTGTTGATAAGTGTGCGGTTATGCATGTACAGCGGGGGAAGGTTGTAAATTCACCGAATCTACAACTTTCTGAGATAATAACTCTCAGATCTCTCACCGAGACCGAAACATACAAATACCTAGGTATGTCAGAGTCATTGGGTATAGCGGTAGAGGATATTAAGAAATCGGTGAAAGAACGTTTTTTTGGCCGCCTGACAAAAGTTCTTAACAGTTCTTTGTCCGGTGGTAACAAAATGCGAGCTTTCAACGGTTGGGTGATACCTTTATTGTTGTACTGCTTTGGCATACTTAGGTGGACTCAAACGGAACTAGACGCCCTGGATAGGCGAGTCCGTCAACAACTGACATTGCATCGAATGTTACACCCACGATCGTCTGTCATGAGACTGTACATTCCACGGAAGTGGGGGGGTCGAGGCTTTTTGAATGCCAAGAACCTCCACAACCGTGAAGTGTGCAGTCTCAGGGATTACTTCCTACAGAATGGATGTGACATTCATTGCGATGTTGTGAAAGTTGACAAGGGCCTTACACCTCTTTCCTTGGCTAACGAGAACTGGCGTAAACCAAAGGTGTTAAGTACTGAAGACCGTAAGGACGTATGGAAGAGCAAGGAGCTACACGGGCGGTTCTACCGAGTCTTAACAGGACTCGATGTAGACCTGCTCGCATCGGTGACCTGGCTGCGTTTTGGGGACCTCTTTGGGGAAACTGAAGGTTTTGCCTGTGCAATTGCAGATGAGGTTATCAAGACGAACAACTATCGGAAATACATCATGAAGGACGGTACGGTCGACATTTGTCGAGCATGCCACCGTCCTGGTGAATCACTTCGCCATATTATTTCCGGTTGTTCGTATCTTGCTAACACCGAGTACTTGCATATGCACAATCAAGTAGCCAGGATCATCCACCAGCAACTTGCTCTTCAATATGACCTTATTGAGTCTGAAGTACCGTACTATAAGTACACACCAGTGCCAGTTCTTGAGAATGGTCGTGCATTGCTCTACTGGGACCGATCAATCATCACGGACAGGACTATTGTTGCCAATAGGCCCGATATCGTGTTGGTTGATCGGACCCAGCGTCGGGCAGTGCTCGTCGATATCGCCGTCCCGCATGACGAGAATCTCGTGAAGGCAGAGAAGGACAAACTTAGTAAGTACCTCGATCTGTCCTTCCAGATAACCGCCATGTGGGACGTAGACTCGACGATCATTGTCCCGGTGGTCGTTTCGGCAAACGGATTAATAGCGAAGAGTCTCGATCAACATCTCAAGATACTCTCGTTAGATTGTTGGATCAAGATAAATGTATTTAAAAATGTATAAAATAAGAATATAAATGAATAAACGATAAATAATAACAATAAATAAACAATAATAAACCTGGCAACACCACTATCAAGAGCCGTCAATTTTTTTTTCATCCTATTGTATAAATAATTTGCTAAAGTATTTACAGTTTTACATCACAATAAACAAGAAGAATAGCTAAAAAGTTTCCAAATAATTTGAAAAACCATGAAAAACCTACAGGAAGATCTTTACCAAATATACTAAATTTTTTTGCTGAAAATGACGTCTGTCATACTGAAAAGCCTAATATAATAACAAACAATAAGCTTGAAACATGTTGACTAGAGCTCGTACCAGGGCACAAACTGCACAATTACCAACCCCGGACTCGTCGCAAAACTCCGCCTCACATTCGCCAGAAACCGTGGCTGATGGTGAGGCGTCGAGCTCAAGTAGCGACGAGTTTTTCTCTCCACCGACGTCGCCTCCACCTGTACGTCGGCAGGGGAGAGGCCGGCCACCGCCTGGCTTAGGACCCCGAGGCCCTCCGGCTTCGATTAGGGACCCCGCTACCGGTGATAATGTGCACCGCATTCGATGGAGTCTCTCTATGAACGAAAACGTGATGCGGGCATATTTTGTGGCTACAGAGGGAGGAATTAACCTCACTGCGTACCGTGTCCGCATGCTGCCCCTGTTTCAGGTACTTGAACCAGATGTCAACGTAACAGCACAACGCCTATCGGATCAGGTGCGCGCCATACAACGCTGTCATCTGTTGGATGACGCCGCACTTGAGAGGCTACGCTTAGAAGCATGTAACAGTACCATTCCTTCTTCATTACATAGCAACCGTAACACCACTACAGTAGAAAATGAAATACCTCCCGTCTTAACAGTTAATGAAGAAGTAAATGATGCTGCTACATCTGTAAGTATCCAATGCAATGATGAATTAAGGAGCGTTTTGGAACAAGCGATTGGTGAGTTTAGATCTGTCCCTATTCAGTGTAGACCGCGGCTTCCACGTTTGCCTACGCATAGAAAAAATATAGCGCTAGTGTGTGCCCTAGACTCGATTTTAACATCTTATTTTCTCAATTGTGATGATCTCACTGATGCGCATTCAATCCTGTATTGTGCGGCTGTTACAGTATGTCGAGTAGCTGGTGTTAAATTTAATAAGCAAGAATCAGCTGCTCGACCAAGACCTACAGTATCAGCTTGGCAATGCAGGATTGAACGTCGCATTACCGAGGCTAGGGTGCTCATAGGCAAGCTACACTGCTTCAGGACGGGCAATACACGCCCGAGAGTCATGCGCTTCGTGACCCGGGCATTCGCGGGAACTAACGTGAGTCCCCGTGAATACTCTGTACGGGTCACGGAGCGCATTGATTTCCTGAAGCAGAAAATCTATGCGTGGGCAAACCGTATAAGGCGATATAAAAAGAGAGTAGACAGATATACACAAAATCGCTTGTTCCAAAAAGACGAGAGGTGGGTATACAGAAGGTGGGAGCGACCTGATTCAGATGTGACTGATGGGAGTCTACCTGATGCTGATGCTACAGTTGCCTTTTGGAAAAGCATTTGGGCGACACCCGTCAGTCATACGCAGGATGGGTGGATTGGGGATGTAGAGCGGGCGTGTGAACCAATACGAGCTATGGAACCTATAACCATATCTGAAGATGATATATGTTGTGCAGTTCGTTCGTTACCAAATTGGAAATCAGCTGGACCGGACGGACTGCACAACTTTTGGCTAAAATGGTTCCGTAGCTCACACGCCTGCTTGGCATCTTGCTTCCAGTCATCCCTTGAGTTAGCGTCGCTTCCATCTTTTATGACTACCGGAGTTACTCACCTTCTTTATAAATCTGGTGGTACCACAGACCCAAAAAATTACAGACCCATTACTTGTTTACCAACTATATACAAACTTTTTACATCTATTCTGGGAGTCAAAATGTATTCACATATAGAAAACAACAATATATTGTCCATCTCTCAGAATGGATGTAAAAGTGGGGCACGTGGTACTAAAGAGCTCCTTATTCTTGACATGGCTGTTTGTCAGCAGGTACGCCGCAACCGAAAGAACCTTGCGACATGCTGGATTGACTACAAAAAAGCGTATGATTCTGTACCTCATACATGGCTTCTAAAGGTGCTGGAGTTGTATAAAATTGATGCAACTCTGTGCACCTTTTTGAGGTCATGTATGAGACAATGGAATACGGTTTTGGTTTATCCAGGATGTCGTCAGATTCTAGGAGGTGGTGTACCAATAGGGATCGAGAGAGGAATATTCCAGGGCGATAGTCTGAGTCCGTTATGGTTTTGTCTAGCACTGAATCCTCTCAGTACGCTACTAGAGGGTTCAGGGTTAGGCTATCGGATGTGGAGAGGGGGTCAAATTTTATCCCACCTTTTTTACATGGATGACCTAAAGTTATTTGCTCCTAATGGCCCCGAATTGATGGCTTTACTAAAAGTTACTGAAACTTTTAGTAAGGCTATCAGTATGGAGTTCGGGGTAGATAAGTGTGCGGTCATGCATGTGAAAAAGGGCGGGATTGTGGAATCTGAAGGAGTCAGTCTTTCGGATTTCACACAATTTGAGTCGCTCTCCGCAACCGAAACCTACAAATATCTAGGTATGTCCCAAACTCTGTGTATTGCTGAGACTGACATGAAACAGACGTTGCAGGACCGTTTCTTTGGCCGCCTGAAAAAAGTATAAGAAAAGTCTCTTGTCAGGCGGTAACAAGGTACGGGCTGTTAACGGCTGGGCCATGCCAGTCTTAGTATACTCTTTTGGCATACTTAGATGGACTCAGACCGAATTAGAAGCTCTGGATAGAAAGGTACGTTGTCTATTGACTTCATACCGAATGCACCACCCACGTTCGTCAGTAATGAGGTTGTATATCCCACGGAAATGTGGAGGTCGAGGATTTTTAAACGCTAAGAGTCTCCATAACCGTGAGATATGCAACCTTAGAGAGTACTTCTTGCAGGTGGATGTGGGTCTGCATCGAGATGTCGTGGCAATTGATAACGGACTGACCCCACTCTCCCTAGCTAAAGAGAACTGGCGCAAACCGGTAATACTAGGTGTATCTGATCGCAAGGAAATATGGAAGAGCAAAGAGCTTCACGGTCGTTTTTATCGGGCTCTACACGGGCCCGATGTTGATTTTACAGCTTCCGTATCCTGGTTACGTTTCGGTGATCTCTTTGGAGAAACTGAAGGTTTCATCTGTGCAATCACTGACGAAGTTATGATGACGAATAACTATCGGAGATTTATTGTCAAAGATGGGACGCTAGACATCTGTCGGGCATGTCATCGTCCCGGAGAATCTTTAAGACATATTATCTCTGGTTGTTCCCGTCTTGCGAACGGTGAGTATTTGCACAGACACAACCAAGTAGCCAGGATTATCCACCAACAACTTGCTCTAAAATATAACCTTGTTGACTTAGAGATACCTTATTACAGGTATGTGCCCGACCCAGTTCTTGAAAATGGCCATGCTACATTGTATTGGGATCGGTCTATTATCACTGATAGGACTATTATAGCCAACAAACCAGATATAGTGATAATAGATCGATTAAAACGCCTTGCAATAATTGTCGATATCACTGTGCCGCATGACGAGAATCTCGTGAAAGCAGAAAAAGATAAACAAATTATCTATTTGGACTTAGCTCACGAGATTGTCGACATGTGGGATGTGGATTCGGCGATTATTGTTCCGATAGTCGTATCTGCTCATGGTTTAATAGCCAAGAGCCTCGACCACCACCTACAGAGGCTCGCGTTAGGCAGCTGGGTCAAGGGCTTGATGCAGAAGGCGGTTCTGTTGGATACGGCCCGTATGGTGCGGAAGTTCCTATCTCTGGAGCCCTAACCACCGGTAGCTTGGTCACTGTACTCGATACCGGTGGGTCACTATTTTTTATATTTTTAAATATATTTGTGTTTTTTATAAGTTTATTTAAAAATATAGTAAATATGTAATAAAATGTAATAAAGGGAATAACAATAATAATAATCTTAATACACTCACAGCCAAATTAGAAAGTTGCGCACTAAAGTTGCGCACCAAAAACGTGACACGATTTTCGTTACTTGTTAGTAGGTTTTACCCCTCGGATTTTTCTCATACCGGGCGCCTTATATATGAAAATCGATTCTTAAGGAGTAAACTCCAAAAAAAAAAAAAAGACAAACCTCAAATGTACCAGGAATACATAACAACATAAGAGCCTTCAAGATTTAAAATTCTTTTAAATTTAGTGAAATCCGATAGAATGTTTGAACTCATTATTCTGAAAAAGTACCAGGCGATCATAACAGTATAGGAGGTTCTGGTTGCGAAAATGGAAAAAATGTATTGTTTGATAACTGGTTATGATTGCCTGGTACTTTTTCGGAATAATGAGTTCAAACATTCAATCGGTTTTCACTGAATTTAAAATCTTGAAGGCTCTTTATGTTGTTATTATTCCTGATACATTTGAGGTGGACGGTGGAAATTTTATATTTCCCACCGTCCACCCAGGTGGTCACAGGTGTTCCGTTGTAAAAAAAAAACTTCCCACGGTACACCCAGGTGGTCTCAGCAGGTGAACGGTGGTAAATAAGCATGTACGAGTATATGCGTAGCTAGGTAGCTGGGCTGGGATCAATAAATCAGTGTGCAAAATACTAGCTAGATTAACTGACGCGAGACGCTCCACACAATATTAATACCGACCTACCTACATATCTAACACTTACGAGACGAAAATACATCTTCCTTTGTCTCTGAGACAGCAAACAAGAAGCGTATAGTGGTTCTCTCTGATGTAACTTTTAAAACATATAATCTTCATCACAAGTTCGTATCTTTAATTAAGCAGCTCGAGCGATTCCATTAGAAATTTTAAATAAAAACTAAAATTTTTGATAAACAGATAGTTATGTTTAACATAACATATATAATATATTATTGTTTTTTTAGATAGGTGTTTTAAGTTTTGTTGGTTATTCCACAGAAACATCTTCATTATTTTGATCATGTTTCATTACACTAATTGAAACTTAAAAATTTGTATTAATTTTGTGATATCTTGTTTGTTATATTTTTGTTATAACTTTAACTACTATTGATCTCAGTTAAAAAATAATTAATATCTCGAATTAAGGTAAACTGTTATGTTTTATTAGTAAATATATCGACCCCCCCAGCTAAAAACTCGGTAATGTGCTATTATGGGCTTTATGCTGTTATATCAAATTCGGAATCCCTGGACTGGAATATACCTTAGTATTTTTGGAGTTTACTCCTTAAGAATCGATTATCATATATAAGGCGCCCGGTATGAGAAAAATCCGAGGGGTAAAACCTACTAACAAGTAACGAAAACGTGTCACGTTTTTGGTGCGCACCTTTAGTGCGCAACTTTCTAATTTGGATGTGAGTGTATTAAGATTATTATTCTCTTTATTAACACTTAACACATATTTATTACATTTTTAA
The DNA here is from genome assembly GCA_963556515.1 of Nudaria mundana. NCBI lineage: Eukaryota > Metazoa > Arthropoda > Insecta > Lepidoptera > Erebidae > Nudaria > Nudaria mundana. The sequence continues at coordinate 36,956,987 of OY748286.1, read as the reverse complement.
ATAGATTTATAAAAAATACATTTAAAAATATAAAAAACAGTATCCCACCGGCATCGGGTACAGGGACCAAGCTACCGGTGGTTAGGGCTCCAAAGACAGGAACCTCCGCACAATACGGGCCGTATTCAACAGAACCGCCTTCTGCATCAAGCCCTTGATCCAGCTGCCTAACGCGAGCCTCTGTAGGTGGAGGTCGAGGCTCTTGGCTATTAGACCATGCGCAGATACGACTATCGGAACAATAATCGCCGAATCCACATCCCACATGTCGACAATCTCGTGAGCTAGGTTTAAATATTTAATTTGTTTATCTTTTTCTGCTTTCACGAGATTCTCGTCATGTGGCACAGTGATATCGACAATTACTGCAAGGCGCTTTAATCGATCCATTATCACTATATCAGGTCTGTTAGCTATAACAGTCCTATCAGTGATAATAGATCGATCCCAATACAATGTGACATGACCGTTCTCAAGAACTGGGTCGGGCACATACTTGTAATAAGGTACCTCCACGTCGACAAGATTATACTTTAGAGCAAGTTGCTGGTGGATTATCCTGGCTACTTGGTTGTGTCTGTGCAAATACTCACCGTTCGCAAGACGGGAACAACCAGAGATAATATGTCTTAAAGATTCTCCGGGACGATGACATGCCCGACAGATGTCTAGCGTCCCATCTTTGACAATAAATCTCCGATAGTTATTCGTCATCACGACTTCGTCAGTGATTGCACAGATAAAACCCTCAGTTTCTCCGAAGAGATCACCAAATCGTAACCAGGATACCGATGCTATTGAATCAACATCGGGCCCATTTAGAGCCCGATAAAATCGACCATGCAGTTCCTTGCTCTTCCATATTTCCTTCCGATCAGATACACTTAATATTACAGGTTTGCGGCAGTTCTCTTTCGCAAGGGACAGCGGGGTCAGTCCGTTGTCTATTGCCACAACATCTCGATGCACATCCACGTCCACCTGCAGGAAATACTCTCTAAGGTTGCATATCTCACGGTTATGGAGAGTCTTGGTATTTAAAAATCCCCGACCCCCGCATTTCCGTGGTATATACAACCTCATTACTGACGAACGTGGGTGGTGCATTCGATATGAAGTCAATAGACAACGCACCTTCCTATCCAGAGCTTCTAACTCCGTCTGAGTCCATCTAAGTATGCCAAAAGAGTATACTAAGACTGGCATGGCCCAGCCGTTGACAGCACGCACCTTGTTACCGCCTGATAAAAGACTTTTCAGTATTTTTTTCAGGCGGCCAAAGAAACGATCCTGCAACTTCTGTTTCATGTCAGTCTCAGCAATACACAGAGCTTGAGACATACCTAGATATTTGTAGGTTTCGGTTGCGGAGAGCGACCCAAATCGTGTGAAATCTGAAAGATTGACTCCTTCAGATTCCACAATCCCGCCCCTTTTTACATGCATGACCGCACACTTATCTACCCCAAACTCCATACTGATGGCCTTACTAAAAGTTTCAGTAACTTTTAGCAAAGCCATCAAATCGGGGCCATTAGGGGCAAATAACTTTAGGTCATCCATGTAAAAAAGGTGGGACAAAATTTGACCCCCTCTGCGCATCCGATAGCCTAACCCTGAACCCTCTAGTAACGTACTGAGAGGATTTAGTGCTAGACAAAACCACAACGGACTCAGACTATCACCCTGGAAAATACCTCTCTCAATCCCTATTGGTACACCACCTCCTAGAACCTGACGACACCCTGGATAAACAAGAACCGTACTCCATTGTCTCATACATGACCCCAAAAAGGTGCATAGAGTTGCATCAACTTTATACAGCTCTAGCACCCTCCGAAGCCATGTATGAGGCACAGAATCGTACGCTTTCTTATAGTCAATCCAGCATGTCGCAAGGTTCTTTCGGTTGCGGCGTACCTGCTGGCAAACAGCCATGTCAATAATAAGGAGCTCTTTCGTACCACGCCCCACTTTTACATCCATTCTGAGAGATTGACAAGATGTTATTGTTTTGTACATGTGAATATATTTTTACTCTCAGGATGGATGTAAAAAGTTTGTATATGGTAGGTAGACAAGTTATAGGTCTATAATTTTTGGGGTCTGTGGTACTACCAGACTTGTATAGGAGGTGGGTTACTCCGGTAGTCATAAAAGCTGGAAGCGACGATGACTCAAGGGATGACTGGAAGCAAGATGCCAAGCAAGCGTGTGAGCTACGGAACCATTTTAACCAAAAGTTGTGCAGTCCGTCCGGTCCAGCAGATTTCCAATTTGGCAACGAACGAACTGCACAACCAATATCTTCTTCAGATATGGTTATAGGTTCCATAGCTGGAATTGGTTCACACGCCCGCTCAACATCCCTAATCCACGCATCCTGTGTATGACTGACGGGCGTCGACCAGATGCTTTTCCAGAAGTTAACTGTAGAAACAGCATCAGGTAGACTCCCATCAGTCACATCCGAGTTAGGTCGCTCCCACCCTCTATATACCCACCTCTCATTTTTTTGGAACAAGCGATTCTGAGTGTATCTGTCCACTCTTTTTTTGTACCGCCTTATGCGGTTCGCCCACGCATAAACTTTCTGCTTCAGGTAATCGATGCGCTCTGTGACCCGAACAGAGTATTCACAGGGCCTAATATTAGTTCCCACGAATGCACGGGTCACAAAGCGCATGACTCTCGGGCGTGTATTGCCCGTCCTGAAGCAGTGTAGCTTGCCAATGAGCACCCTAGCCTCGTTGATGCGCCGTTCAATTCTGCACTGCCAAGCTGGTACAGCAGGCTTTGGTCGAATAGCTGTTTCTTGTTTAAAAAATTTAACACCAGCTATTCGACATACTGCAACAGCTGCACAGTACAGAATGGAATGGGCATCAGTGATGTTTCTGCAGTTGTTAAAAAACGATATTAACATCGAGTCTAGGGCACACACTAGCGCCACGTTTTTTTTATGTGTGGGCAAACGCGGAAGCCGCGGTCTACACTCAATAGGGACAGATTGAAACTCACCAATCGCTCGCTCCAAAGCGCTCCTTAATTCCTCATTGTATTGAGTACTTACAGGTATAGCAGCATCACTCACTTCTTCACCAACATGTGAGATGATGTTTTCCTGCGTTCTTTCATTACGGTTACTTTGTAATGGCACAGGTAATGGTTGCAATGAAGAAGGCGTGATACCACTACACACTTCTAAGCGTAGCCTCTCAAGTGTAGCGTCATCCAACAGGTGACAGCGTTGTATGGCGCGCACCTGATCCGATAGGCGTTGTGCCGATACGTTGACATCTGGTTCAAGTACCTGAAACAGAGGTAGCATGCGAACACGGTACGCAGTGAGGTTAGTTCCCCCCTCTGTAGCCACATAATATGCCCGCATCACGTTTTCATTCATACCGAAGTTCCATCGAATGCGGTGCACATTACCACCGGTAGCGGGGTCCGTAATCGAAGCCGGAGGGCCTCGGGGTCCCAAGCCAGTCGGTGGCCGGCCTCTCCCCTGCCGACGTACAGGTAGAGGCGACGTCGGCGGAGAGAAAAACTCGTCGCTGCTTGAGCTCGACGCCTCACCAGTAGTCACAGTTGTCGACGACTGTAAGGCGGAGCTGTGCGACAAGTCCGGGGTTGGTAATTGTGCTTTTTTGGCGCCAGCTCTGGTCAACATTATATTTTTTCTTGATTTTCATCTTATTTTCATATTATCATTTTCAGTTTGTTACACTGACATAATGTGTCAAAGTGTACTATAATTTATAAAATATTTGTTTGTGTTTTTTCCGGATTTTCTTCATGCTGATTTTTTTGTTATAGATATATATTTGTACTTTTATTATGTTTTGAATGATATTTTTGTATTATTGTAGATTAAAGGTAAAATATTTTAGTAAATGCTCCTCAAGAAAAAAATGTGACTGTTTTGTAGCAGTGTTGCCAGGTTATTAGATTATTATTATTGTTATTCGGATATTATTATTATTTATTTCGTTTATTCATTTATATTCTTATTTTATACATTTTTAAATACATTTATAAAAAACACAAATACATTTAAAAATATAAAAAATAGTGACCCACCAGTAGCGGAGTAGGACCCAAACTACCGGTGGTGGAGGCTACAGACTAAGAAACCTCCTAACAATACGGCACGTGTCGAGGATAACAACCTTCTGAATCTGACTCTTGATCCAACAATCTAACGAGAGTCTCTTGAGATGTTGATCGAGACTCTTCGCTATTAATCCGTTTGCCGAAACGACCACCGGGACAATGATCGTCGAGTCTACGTCCCACATGGCGGTTATCTCGTAGGACAAATCGAGGTACTTGCTAAGTTTGTCCTTCTCTGCCTTCACGAGATTCTCGTCATGCGGGACGGCGATATCGACGAGCACTGCCCGACGCTGGGTCCGATCAACCAACACGATATCGGGCCTATTGGCAACAATAGTCCTGTCCGTGATGATTGATCGGTCCCAGTAGAGCAATGCACGACCATTCTCAAGAACTGGCACTGGTGTGTACTTATAGTACGGTACTTCAAACTCAATAAGGCCATATTGAAGAGCAAGTTGCTGGGGGATAATCCAGGCTACTTGATTGTGCCTATGCAAGTACTCGGTGTTAGCAAGATACGAACAACCGGAAATAATATGGCGAAGTGATTCACCAGGACGGTGGCATGCTCGACAAATGTCGACCGTACCGTCCTTCATAATGTATTTCCGATAGTTGTTCGTCTTGATAACCTCATCTGCAATTGCACAGGCAAAACCTTCAGTTTCCCCAAAGAGGTCCCCAAAACGTAGCCAGTTCACCGAAGCGAGCAGGTCTACGTCGGGTCCTGTTAAGACCCGGTAGAACCGCCCGTGTAGCTCCTTACTCTTCCATACGTCCCTACGGTCTTCAGTACCTAGCACCTTTGGTTTACGCCAGTTCTCGTTAGCCAAGGAAAGAGGTGTTAGGCCCTTGTCAACCATCACGACATCGCAATGAATGTCACACCCGTTCTGTAGAAAGTAATCTCTCAGACTGCACACTTCACGGTTGTGGAGGTTCTTGGCATTCAAAAAGCCTCGACCCCCCCGCTTCCGCGGAATGTACAGTCTCATGACAGAAGATCGTGGGTGTAACATTCGATGCAATGTCAGTTGTTGACGGACTCGCCTATCCAGGGCGTCTAGTTCCGTTTGAGTCCACCTAAGTATGCCAAAGGAGTATAACAATAAAGGTATCACCCAACCGTTGAAAGCCCGCATTTTGTTACCACCGGACAAAGAACTGTTAAGAACTTTTGTCAGGCGGCCAAAAAAACGTTCTTTCACCGATTTCTTAATATCCTCTACCGCTATACCCAATGACTCTGACATACCTAGGTATTTGTATGTTTCGGTCTCGGAGAGAGATCTGAGAGTTATTATCTCAGAAAGTTGTAAATTCGGTGAATTTACAACCTTCCCCCGTTGTACATGCATAACCGCACACTTATCAACACCGAACTCCATCTTAATGGCATTACTAAAAACTTCCGTAGTTTTTAATAATGTCACTAAATCTTGGTGCTTCAATGTGAACAGTTTGAGGTCATCCATGTACATCAGGTGAGATATAACCTCACCCCCTCTACGAAACCGATAGCCTAGCCCTGAATCCTTCAGCAATGTGCTAAGTGGATTCAGTGCTAAACAAAACCACAATGGACTCAAACTGTCGCCCTGGAATATACCACGCTCGATCCTTATCAAGCCTTGCGGGTCAGAGGCGTGCCCACCACTACCTGGTTGACGAAGGACTGTGGTCCACTGCCCCATACACGAGACTAAGAAGGATTTAAGAGTCGGATGAATTTTATACAACTCTAAAATCCTCCTCAGCCATGAATGAGGCACCGAATCATAGGCCTTCTTGTAGTCAATCCAGACAGTAGAGAGGGCGCCCCTACTTCGCTTGACTTGTTGGCTAATGACCATATCAATGAGGAGTAGCTCCTTAGTGCCACGAGACCCAGCCCTACATCCATTCTGAGCGTTATCTAAGATATTATTAGATACTATGTGCGAGTTTATTTTACTTCTCAGAATAGATGTAAGGAGCTTGTAGATGGTAGGTAAGCAAGTGATGGGTCTATAGTTTTTAGGTTCCGTGGTACTACCTGATTTATGGAGCAGGAAGGTGATGCCAGTGGTCATGAAAGCGGGTAAGGAACCAGACTCGAGGGCTTCTTGATACTGTGTTGCCAAGCGTTCATGCGAGCTCTGAACCCACTTTATCCAAAAGTTGTGCAATCCATCCGGCCCAGGACTCTTCCAGTTCGGGGCCGTACGAATTGCACAACTAACGTCTTCGTAGTCTATGGTAATAGACTCCATGGGTTCGATGGTATTGCATTCACGCTCGACGACACGGATCCAGTCGCCCTCCGAATGTTCGACGGGCACCGACCATATGTCACGCCAGAATTGATTCATGGTGTGAGCATCTGGCAGTTGTCCGTCGCTCAAACGTTGTCCAGTTCCCTCCCACTCTCGGTACACCTTTCTTTGGTCACTTTGGAAGATGCGATTCTGCCAGTATCTATTTACACGCTCTCTATAACGACGGATACGGCTTGCCCATGCATACACTTTCTGTTTCAGAAAGTCAATACGTTCCGTGACATTGGCTAAGTATTGCTGGGGACGAATACCGGTCCCAGCAAATGCCTGAGTCACGAAACGCATGACCCGGGGACGACTATTTCCCCGGCTGAAAGAGATAAGCTTTGCAATGAGAGTCCTAAATGTGCCGATACGTCGCTCGATTCTTGCCTGCCATACGGGAACACCATCCGGTCGTGGTGCACGGTTAACTTCAGGGAATTTAACGCGTGCAACACGACAAGCGGCAATCGCTCCACAGTAAAGAATCGAGTGAGTATCAAGCAAATCACTGCTAGTCCGTAAGTACGGTTCTAGCAATGCATTTAGGGCTCCCATCAACGCCAGATTTCGCTTATGCATTGGCAAGCGTGGTAGCCGCGGTCTAGAATTAGGTATAAACCTATACTGCGAGATCACATCTTCCAAAGTACTCCTCAATTGCTCGCTTACCTGGATAGACGTATCACTCGTATCATTTTCTGCGTCGAATGCGGGTTCCGCTAACGTCGCACTTGTAGCAACCGTCTGTGTCACAGGTGACGGTGCTCTCGTTGACACTGGAGCTGTACGAGTAGATAATACTTCCAGGCGTAGTCGATCAAGCACAGATTGATCCAACAACTTACATCGTTGGATAGCCCGCACTTGATCCGATAGTCGTTGGACGGCAACAGTAATTGTTGGTTCAAGAGCCTGAAACAAAGGAAGCATCCTTGAACGATACGCAGTCAGGTTGGTTTCCCCATCTGTAGCCTCATAATATGCCCGCATAACGTTTTCATTGATGGATGAAGTCCATCGCATGCGGTGCACAATACCACCGGTAGTGGGGACCCTACTCGAAGCTGGCAGGCTTCGGGGCCCCAAACTGCTCGGCGGCCGGCCTCTCCCTCGCCGGCGTACAGGTGTTGGCGACGACGGCGGAGAGAAATACTCGTCACTTGAAGAGCTCGACGCCTCAGCGAGCACCTGTGTCAGCGATGTGCGGTCCGGTGCCTGCGAGGCGGAGTTTAGTGACGAGTCCGGGGGTGTTATTTGCGCATTTCTGCTTCTGGCTCTTGTTTGCATCTCACAATCACTTCATATTGTTTGACCATAATATTGAATGTGTTGTTGATATTTTTGAATTAATTGAATGACATGTGTCAAATCTTCGTTGCATATTTTGTAGACTATGTTTATTGTTCTAAAGTTCTAAAATATTATAAAATCCTTTATGTATTGACTTTTTGCTGATATTATTATGAAATCTGAAGTAATTGTATAAATTTAGGTAATAATATATGAATAAAAATATTAAAATATTTTAAGAATGAAAATGATGTCTGAGACGTTCAGAGTTGCCAGTTATTATTTATTATTATTATTGGAGTTTATTCCTTAAGAATCGATTTTCATATAAAGGCGCCCGGTATGAGTTTACCTTTAGTGCGCAACTTTCTAATTTGGATGTGAGTGTATTAAGATTATTATTATTGTACTCATTTAATCAAATTATTCTCTTAACATAATTTTTTTTACAGTATTTATATGAAAAATTACATATAATATTATAAAAAAATCCATGTCAGACCACCACCAGTAGCGGAGCAGGGCCCAAACTACCAGCGGTAGAGGTCACAGACTGAGAAACCTCCTAACGATGCGTGCCGTGTCGAGGACGACAGCCTTCTGTATCTGACCCTTGATCCAACAGTCTAGCGAGAGTCTCTTGAGATGTTGATCGAGACTCTTCGCTATTAGTCCATTTGCCGAAACGACTATCGGGACAATGATCGTCGAGTCTACGTCCCACATGGCGGTTATCTCGAAGGTCAGATCGAGGTACTTAGAAAGTTTGTCCTTCTCTGCCTTAACGAGATTCTCGTCATGTGGGACGGTGACATCGACGAGCACCGCCCGGCGCTGAGCCCGATCAACCAACACGATATCAGGCCTATTGGCAACAATAGTCCTGTCCGTGATGATTGATCGGTCCCAGTAGAGCAATGCACGACCATTCTCGAGAACTGGCTCTGGTGTGTACTTATAGTACGGTACCTCGGACTCAATAAGGCCGTATTGAAGAGCAAGTTGCTGGTGGATGATCCTGGCCACTTGATTGTGCCTATGCAAGTACTCGGTGTTAGCAAAATACGAACAACCGGAAATAATGTGGCGAAGTGATTCACCAGGACGGTGGCATGCTCGACAAATGTCGACCGTACCGTCCTTAATGATATATTTCCTATAGTTGTTCGTCTTGATAACCTCATCTGCAATTGCACAGGCAAAACCTTCAGTTTCCCCAAAGAGGTCACCGAAACGCAGCCAGTTCACCGAAGCGAGCAGGTCTACGTCGGGTCCTGTTAAGACCCGGTAGAACCGCCCGTGTAGCTCCTTACTCTTCCATACGTCCCTACGGTCTTCAGTACCTAGCACCTTTGGTTTACGCCAGTTCTCGTTAGCCAAGGAGAGAGGTGTCAGGCCCTTGTCAACCATCACAACATCGCAATGAATGCCACACCCATTCTGTAGGAAGTAATTCCTCAGACTGCACACTTCACGGTTATGGAGGTTCTTGGCATTTAAAAATCCTCGACCCCCCAACTTCCGTGGAATGTACAGTCTCATGACAGAAGATCGTGGGTGTAACATTCGATGCAATGTCAGTTGTTGACGGACTCGCCTATCCAGGGCGTCTAGTTCCGTTTGAGTCCACCTAAGTATGCCAAAGGAGTACAACAATAAAGGCATTACCCAACCGTTGAAAGCCCGCATTTTGTTACCCCCAGACAAAAAACTATTAAGAACTTTTGTCAGGCGGCCAAAAAAACGGTCTTTCACCGATTTCTTAATATCCTCTACCGCTATACCCAATGACTCTGACATACCTAGGTATTTGTATGTTTCGGTCTCGGTGAGAGATCTGAGAGTTATTATCTCAGAAAGTTGTAAATTCGGTGAATTTACAACCTTCCCCCGCTGTACATGCATGACCGCACACTTATCAACACCGAACTCCATCTTAATGGCATTACTAAAACCTTCCGTAGTTTTTAATAATGCCACCAAATCTTGGTGTTTCAGTGTAAATAGTGTGAGGTCATCCATATACATCAGGTGAGAAATAACCTCACCCCCTCTACGAAACCGATAGCCTAGCCCTGAATCCTTCAGCAATGTGCTAAGTGGATTCAGTGCTAAACAGAACCACAATGGACTCAAACTGTCGCCCTGGAATATACCACGCTCAATCCTAATCAAGTCACGCGGACCAGAAGCGCACTCACCACTACCTGGTTGACGAAGGACTGTGGTCCACTGCCCCATACACGAGACTAAGAAGGATTTAAGAGTCGGATTAATTTTATACAACTCTAAAATCCTCCCCAGCCATGAATGAGGCACCGAATCATAGGCCTTCTTGTAGTCAATCCAGGCAGTAGAGAGGGCGCCCCTACTCCGCTTAACCTGTTGGCTAATAGCCATGTCAATAAGGAGTAGCTCCTTAGTACCACGTGACCCAGCCCTACATCCATTCTGAGCACTATTTAAGATGTTATTTGACATTATATGTGAGTTTATTTTAGTTCTCAGAATAGATGTAAGGAGCTTGTAGATGGTAGGTAAGCAAGTGATAGGTCTGTAGTTCTTAGGTTCCGTGGTACTACCTGATTTATGGAGCAGGAAGGTGATGCCAGTGGTCATGAAAGCGGGTAAGGAACCAAACTCGAGGGCTTCTTGATACTGTGTTGCCAAGCGTTCATGCGAACTACGAACCCACTTTATCCAAAAGTTGTGCAATCCGTCCGGCCCAGGACTTTTCCAGTTCGGTGCCGTACGCATTGCACAACTGACGTCTTCGGAGTCTATTGTAATAGACTCCATGGGCTCGATGTTATCGCATTCTCGCTCAACAACACTGATCCAGTTACCCTCCGAATGTTCGACGGGCACCGACCATATGTCACGCAAAAATTGATTCATGGCGTGAGTATCTGGCAGTTGCCCGTCGCTCAAACGTAGCCTAGTTCCCTCCCACACTCGGTACACCTTCCTTTGATCGCTTTGGAAGATACGATTCTGCCAGTATCTATCCACACGCTCTCTATAACGACGAATACGACTTGCCCATGCATATACTTTCTGCTTCAGAAAGTCAATACGTTCCGTGACGTTGGTTAAGTATTGCTGGGAACTAATACCAGTCCCAGCAAATGCCTGAGCCACAAAACGCATGACCCGGGGACGATTATTTCCCCGGCTGAAGCAGATTAGCTTTGCAATGAGAGCCCTAAATGTGCCGATACGTCGCTCGATTCTCGCCTGCCATGCAGGAACACCATCCGGTCGTGGTGCACGGTTAACTTCGGGGAATTTAACGCGTGCAACACGACAAGCGGCAATAGCTCCACAGTAGAGGATCGAGTGAGTATCTAGCAAATCATTGCTAGTCTGTAGGTACGGTGCTAGCAATGCATTTAGGGCTCCCATCAACGCCAGATTTCGCCTATGAGTGGGCAAGCGTGGTAAACGTGGTCTAGATTGAGGTGTAAACCTATACTGTAAGATCACATCCTCCAAAGTACTCCTTAATTGCTCACTTACCTGAATAGATATATCACTTGTATCATCTTCTGTGTCAAGTGCAATCTCGACTGAAGTCGCACTAATCGAAACCGTTTGTGCTACAGGCGACGGTGCCATCGTTGACACAGGAGTTGGACGAGTAGATAATACATCCAGGCGCAGCCGATCAAGCACAGATTGATCCAACAATTTGCATCGTTGGATAGCCCGCACCTGATCCGAAAGTCGTTGAACGGAAACGGTAACTGTCGGTTGAAGAACCTGAACAGAGGAAGCATCCTAGAACGATACGCTGTCAGGTTAGTCCCCCGTCTGTGGCCTCATAGTACGCACGCATGACATGTTCATTTATTATTGGTGTCCACTTCATGCGACGCACTACACCACCGATAGCGGGAGCCACTGAGAGTGGGGCATGCCCCACTTGGGTCTCCAAGCTGGCCGGTGGTGGTCGACATCTCCGTCGCGCAGGTGTTGGTGGCGACGGCGTCGAGGGCCCAATCTCATCACTCGACGCACTGCTACATCTCGGAGTGACGTACTCGTCACTTTCAGAGGTACTGGAGGAGGCAGCCGACGGGGTTGAGACGGGCGCAGATCTTAGTTGTGCGTTGGTTGTTTCCGCTTTTCGTCTTTTTGATCTTAAATTGTAATTCATGTAAAAATTTTGTTCATATTTCTTATTGTCGGAGTTGTCAAATTGTTAAAATTGTCATCATTGTTGTGTTCGTAATTTATTCTGTTTTTCTTGTTATTCCTTATAATTTTGAAGTGTGATATATATTAGCTATTTATAATGGTGTAAAATGATTCTGAAAACTGATCTATTGTAATAAATTGCACCAAAAAAATTAAATTACAATATAAAACGATATGAAAGACGTCAGCCTGTCAGCGGTGTTTTTATTTATTATTATTATTTCGTTGATTCAATAACATTCTTATTTTATACATTTTTAAATAGATTTATAAAAAACATAAATACATTTAAAAATATAAAAAATAGTGTCCCACCAGTAGCGGAGTAGGACCCAAACTACCGGCGGTGGAGGCTACAGACTAAGAAACCTCCTAACAATACGGCACGTGTCGAGGATAACAACCTTCTGAATCTGACTCTTGATCCAACAATCTAACGAGAGTCTCTTGAGATGTTGATCGAGACTCTTCGCTATTAATCCGTTTGCCGAAACGACCACCGGGACAATGATCGTCGAGTCTACGTCCCACATGGCGGTTATCTCGAAGGACAGATCGAGGTACTTACTAAGTTTGTCCTTCTCTGCCTTCACGAGATTCTCGTCATGCGGGACGGCGATATCGACGAGCACTGCCCGACGCTGGGTCCGATCAACCAACACGATATCGGGCCTATTGGCAACAATAGTCCTGTCCGTGATGATTGATCGGTCCCAGTAGAGCAATGCACGACCATTCTCAAGAACTGGCACTGGTGTGTACTTATAGTACGGTACTTCAAACTCAATAAGGCCATATTGAAGAGCAAGTTGCTGGTGGATGATCCTGGCTACTTGATTGTGCCTATGCAAGTACTCGGTGTTAGCAAGATACGAACAACCGGAAATAATATGGCGAAGTGATTCACCAGGACGGTGGCATGCTCGACAAATGTCGACCGTACCGTCCTTCATGATGTATTTCCGATAGTTGTTCGTCTTGATAACCTCATCTGCAATTGCACAGGCAAAACCTTCAGTTTCCCCAAAGAGGTCCCCAAAACGTAGCCAGTTCACCGAAGCGAGCAGGTCTACATCGGATCCTGTTAAGACCCGGTAGAACCGCCCGTGTAGCTCCTTACTCTTCCATACGTCTTTACGGTCTTCAGTACCTAGCACCTTTGGTTTACGCCAGTTCTCGTTAGCCAAGGAAAGAGGTGTTAGGCCCTTGTCAACCATCACGACATCGCAATGAATATCACACCCGTTCTGTAGAAAGTAATCTCTCAGACTGCACACTTCACGGTTGTGGAGGTTCTTGGCATTCAAAAAGCCTCGACCCCCCCACTTCCGCGGAATGTACAGTCTCATGACAGAAGATCGTGGGTGTAACATTCGATGCAATGTCAGTTGTTGACGGACTCGCCTATCCAGGGCGTCTAGTTCCGTTTGAGTCCACCTAAGTATGCCAAAGGAGTATAACAATAAAGGTATCACCCAACCGTTGAAAGCCCGCATTTTGTTACCACCGGACAAAGAACTGTTAAGAACTTTTGTCAGGCGGCCAAAAAAACGTTCTTTCACCGATTTCTTAATATCCTCTACCGCTATACCCAATGACTCTGACATACCTAGGTATTTGTATGTTTCGGTCTCGGAGAGAGATCTGAGAGTTATTATCTCAGAAAGTTGTAAATTCGGTGAATTTACAACCTTCCCCCGTTGTACATGCATAACCGCACACTTATCAACACCGAACTCCATCTTAATGGCATTACTAAAAACTTCCGTGGTTTTTAATAATGTCACTAAATGTTGGTGCTTCAATGTGAACAGTTTGAGGTCATCCATGTACATCAGGTGAGATATAACCTCACCCCCTCTACGAAACCGATAGCCTAGCCCTGAATCCTTCAGCAATGTGCTAAGTGGATTCAGTGCTAAACAAAACCACAATGGACTCAAACTGTCGCCCTGGAATATACCACGCTCGATCCTTATCAAGCCTTGCGGGTCAGAGGCGTGCCCACCACTACCTGGTTGACGAAGGACTGTGGTCCACTGCCCCATACACGAGACTAAGAAGGATTTAAGAGTCGGATTAATTTTATACAACTCTAAAATCCTCCTCAGCCATGAATGAGGCACCGAATCATAGGCCTTCTTGTAGTCAATCCAGGCAGTAGAGAGGGCGCCCCTACTCCGCTTGACTTGTTGGCTAATGGCCATATCAATGAGGAGTAGCTCCTTAGTACCACGAGACCCAGCCCTACATCCATTCTGAGCGTTATCTAAGATATTATTAGATACTATGTGCGAGTTTATTTTACTTCTCAGAATAGATGTAAGGAGCTTGTAGATGGTAGGTAAGCAAGTGATGGGTCTATAGTTTTTAGGTTCCGTGGTACTACCTGATTTGTGGAGCAGGAAGGTGATGCCAGTGGTCATGAAAGCGGGTAAGGAACCAGACTCAAGGGCTTCTTGATACTGTGTTGCCAAGCGTTCATGCGAGCTCTGAACCCACTTTATCCAAAAGTTGTGCAATCCATCCGGCCCAGGACTTTTCCAGTTCGGGGCCGTACGCATTGCACAACTAACGTCTTCGGAGTCTATGGTAATAGATTCCATGGGTTCGATGATACTGCATTCACGCTCGACGACACGGATCCAGTCGCCCTCCGAATGTTCGACGGGCACCGACCATATGTCACGCCAAAATTGATTCATGGCGTGAGCATCTGGCAGTTGTCCGTCGTTCAAACGTTGTCCAGTTCCCTCCCACTCTCGGTACACATTCCTTTGGTCACTTTGGAAGATGCGATTCTGCCAGTATCTATTTACACGCTCTCTATAACGACGGATACGGCTTGCCCATGCATACACTTTCTGTTTCAGAAAGTCAATACGTTCCGTGACATTGGCTAAGTATTGCTGGGGACGAATACCGGTCTCAGCAAATGCCTGAGTCACGAAACGCATGACCCGGGGACGACTATTTCCCCGGCTGAAAGAGATAAGCTTTGCAATGAGAGTCCTAAATGTGCCGATACGTCGCTCGATTCTTGCCTGCCATACGGGAACACCATCCGGTCGTGGTGCACGGTTAGCTTCGGGGAATTTAACGCGTGCAACACGACAAGCGGCAATGGCTCCACAGTAAAGAATCGAGTGAGTATCAAGCAAATCACTGCTAGTCCGTAAGTACGGCTCTAGCAATGCATTCAGGGCTCCCATCAACGCCAGATTTCGTTTATGCATTGGCAAGCGTGGTAGCCGCGGTCTAGAATTAGGTATAAACCTATACTGCGAGATCACATCTTCCAAAGTACTCCTCAATTGCTCGCTTACCTGGATAGATGTATCACTCGTATCATTTCCCGCGTCGGGTGCGGGCGTCGCTAACGTCACACTTGTAGCAACCGTCTGTGTCACAGGTGATGGTGCTCTCGTTGACACTGGAGCTGTACGAGTAGATAATACTTCCAGGCGTAGTCGATCAAGCACAGATTGATCCAACAACTTACATCGTTGGATAGCCCGCACTTGATCCGATAGCCGTTGGACGGCAACGGTCATTGTTGGTTCAAGAGCCTGAAACAAAGGAAGCATCCATGAACGGTACGCAGTCAGGTTGGTTTCCCCATCTGTAGCCTCATAATATGCCCGCATGACGTTTTCATTGATGGATGAAGTCCATCGCATGCGGTGCACAATACCACCGGTAGTGGGGACCCTACTCGAAGCTGGTAGGCTTCGGGGCCCCAAACTGCTCGGCGGCCGGCCTCTCCCTCGCCGGCGTACAGGTGTTGGCGACGTCGGCGGAGAGAAATACTCGTCACTTGAAGAGCTCGACGCCTCAGCGAGCACCTGTGTCGGCGATGTGCGGTCCGGTGCCTGCGAGGCGGAGTTTAGTGACGAGTCCGGGTGTGTTAGTTGCGCATTTCTGCTTCTGGCTCTTGTTTGCATCTCAATCACTTCATTTTGAATTTAGCCATAATATTGTTGATATTTTCGTAGGTTCATATGACATGTGTCAAATCTTCTATGTTAATTTTGTAGAAAATAGTATAAAATCCTTTATTTATTGAGTTTTTATTATTATTAATATTATTTATTATTATTCCCTTTATTACATTTTATTACATATTTACTATATTTTTAAATAAACTTATAAAAACACAAATATATTTAAAAATATAAAAAATAGTGACCCACCGGTATCGAGTACAGTGACCAAGCTACCGGTGGTTAGGGCTCCAGAGATAGGAACTTCCGCACAATACGGGCCGTATCCAACAGAACCGCCTTCTGCATCAAGCCCTTGACCCAGCTGCCTAACGCGAGCCTCTGAAGATGGTGGTCGAGGCTCTTGGCTATTAAACCATGAGCAGATACGACTATCGGAACAATAATCGCCGAATCCACATCCCACATGTCGACAATCTCGTGAGCTAAGTCCAAATATTTAATTTGTTTATCTTTTTCTGCTTTCACGAGATTCTCGTCATGCGGCACAGTGATATCGACAATTATTGCAAGGCGTTTTAATCGATCTATTATCACTATATCTGGTTTGTTGGCTATAATAGTCCTATCAGTGATAATAGACCGATCCCAATACAATGTAGCATGGCCATTTTCAAGAACTGGGTCGGGCACATACCTGTAATAAGGTATCTCTAAGTCAACAAGGTTATATTTTAGAGCAAGTTGTTGGTGGATAATCCTGGCTACTTGGTTGTGTCTGTGCAAATACTCACCGTTCGCAAGACGGGAACAACCAGAGATAATATGTCTTAAAGATTCTCCGGGACGATGACATGCCCGACAAATGTCTAGCGTCCCATCTTTGACAATAAATCTCCGATAGTTATTCGTCATCATAACTTCGTCAGTGATTGCACAGATGAAACCTTCAGTTTCTCCAAAGAGATCACCGAAACGTAACCAGGATACGGAAGCTGTAAAATCAACATCGGGCCCGTGTAGAGCCCGATAAAAACGACCGTGAAGCTCTTTGCTCTTCCATATTTCCTTGCGATCAGATACACCTAGTATTACCGGTTTGCGCCAGTTCTCTTTAGCTAGGGAGAGTGGGGTCAGTCCGTTATCAATTGCCACGACATCTCGATGCAGACCCACATCCACCTGCAAGAAGTACTCTCTAAGGTTGCATATCTCACGGTTATGGAGACTCTTAGCGTTTAAAAATCCTCGACCTCCACATTTCCGTGGGATATACAACCTCATTACTGACGAACGTGGGTGGTGCATTCGGTATGAAGTCAATAGACAACGTACCTTTCTATCCAGAGCTTCTAATTCGGTCTGAGTCCATCTAAGTATGCCAAAAGAGTATACTAAGACTGGCATGGCCCAGCCGTTAACAGCCCGTACCTTGTTACCGCCTGACAAGAGACTTTTCAATACTTTTTTCAGGCGGCCAAAGAAACGGTCCTGCAACGTCTGTTTCATGTCAGTCTCAGCAATACACAGAGTTTGGGACATACCTAAATATTTGTAGGTTTCGGTTGCGGAGAGCGACTCAAATTGTGTGAAATCCGAAAGACTGACTCCTTCAGATTCCACAATCCCGCCCTTTTTCACATGCATGACCGCACACTTATCTACCCCGAACTCCATACTGATAGCCTTACTAAAAGTTGCAGTAACTTTTAGTAAAGCCATCAATTCGGGGCCATTAGGGGCAAATAACTTTAGGTCATCCATGTAAAAAAGGTGGGATAAAATTTGACCCCCTCTCCGCATCCGATAGCCTAACCCTGAACCCTCTAGTAGCGTACTGAGAGGATTCAGTGCTAGACAAAACCATAACGGACTCAGACTATCGCCCTGGAATATTCCTCTCTCGATCCCTATTGGTACACCACCTCCTAGAATCTGACGACATCCTGGATAAACCAAAACCGTATTCCATTGTCTCATACATGACCTCAAAAAGGTGCACAGAGTTGCATCAATTTTATACAACTCCAGCACCTTTAGAAGCCATGTATGAGGTACAGAATCATACGCTTTTTTGTAGTCAATCCAGCATGTCGCAAGGTTCTTTCGGTTGCGGCGTACCTGCTGACAAACAGCGATGTCAAGAATAAGGAGCTCTTTAGTACCACGTGCCCCACTTTTACATCCATTCTGAGAGATGGACAATATATTGTTGTTTTCTATATGTGAATACATTTTGACTCTCAGAATAGATGTAAAAAGTTTGTTATTATTATTTCGTTTATTCCTTTACATTCTTATTTTATACATTTTTAAATACATTTATAAAAAAAAAACAAATACATTTAAAAATATAAAAAATAGTGACCCACCAGTAGCGGAGTAGGACCCAAACTACCGGCGGTGGAGGCTACAGACTAAGAAACCTCCTAACAATACGGCACGTGTCGAGGATAACAACCTTCTGAATCTGACTCTTGATCCAACAATCTAACGAGAGTCTCTTGAGATGTTGATCGAGACTCTTCGCTATTAATCCGTTTGCCGAAACAACCACCGGGACAATGATCGTCGAGTCTACGTCCCACATGGCGGTTATCTCGAAGGACAGATCAAGGTATTTACTAAGTTTGTCCTTCTCTGCCTTCACGAGATTTTCGTCATGCGGGACGGCGATATCGACGAGCACTGCCCGACGCTGGGTCCGATCAACCAACACGATATCGGGCCTATTTGCAACAATAGTCCTGTCCGTGATGATTGATCGGTCCCAGTAGAGCAATGCACGACCATTCTCAAGAACTGGCACTGGTGTATACTTATAGTACGGTACTTCAAACTCAATAAGGCCATATTGAAGAGCAAGTTGCTGGTGGATGATCCTGGCTACTTGATTGTGCCTATGCAAGTACTCGGTGTTAGCAAGATACGAACAACCGGAAATAATATGGCGAAGTGATTCACCAGGACGGTGGCATGCTCGACAAATGTCGACCGTACCGTCCTTCATGATGTATTTCCGATAGTTGTTCGTCTTGATAACCTCATCTGCAATTGCACAGGCAAAACCTTCAGTTTCCCCAAAGAGGTCCCCAAAACGCAGCCAGTTCACCGAAGCGAGCAGGTCTACGTCGGGTCCTGTTAAGACCCGGTAGAACCGCCCGTGTAGCTCCTTACTCTTCCATACGTCCCTACGGTCTTCAGTACCTAGCACCTTTGGTTTACGCCAGTTCTCGTTAGCCAAGGAAAGAGGTGTCAGGCCCTTGTCAACCATCACGACATCGCAATGAATGTCAGACCCGTTCTGTAGAAAGTAATCTCTCAGACTGCACACTTCACGGTTGTGGAGGTTCTTGGCATTCAAAAAGCCTCGACCCCCCCACTTATTATTATTATTATTATTTTATTATTATTATTATTAATTTTTTTTTTTTTTTTTTTTTATTATTATTCTCTTTATTAACACTTAACACATATTTATTACATTTTTAAATAGATTTATAAAAAAATACATTTAAAAATATAAAAAACAGTAACCCACCGGCATCGGGTACAGGGACCAAGCTACCGGTGGTTAGGGCTCCAAAGACAGGAACTTCCGCACAATACGGGCCGTATTCAACAGAACCGCCTTCTGCATCAAGCCCTTGATCCAGCTGCCTAACGCGAGCCTCTGTAGGTGGAGGTCGAGGCTCTTGGCTATTAGACCATGCGCAGATACGACTATCGGAACAATAATCGCCGAATCCACATCCCACATGTCGACAATCTCGTGAGCTAGGTCTAAATATTTAATTTGTTTATCTTTTTCTGTTTTCACGAGATTCTCGTCATGTGGCACAGTGATATCGACAATTACTGTAAGGCGCTTTAATCGATCCATTATCACTATATCAGGTCTGTTAGCTATAACAGTCCTATCAGTGATAATAGATCGATCCCAATACAATGTGACATGACCGTTCTCAAGAACTGGGTCGGGCACATACTTGTAATAAGGTACCTCCACGTCGACAAGATTATACTTTAGAGCAAGTTGCTGGTGGATTATCCTGGCTACTTGGTTGTGTCTGTGCAAATACTCACCGTTCGCAAGACGGGAACAACCAGAGATAATATGTCTTAAAGATTCTCCGGGACGATGACATGCCCGACAGATGTCTAGCGTCCCATCTTTGACAATAAATCTCCGATAGTTATTCGTCATCACGACTTCGTCAGTGATTGCACAGATAAAACCCTCAGTTTCTCCGAAGAGATCACCAAATCGTAACCAGGATACCGATGCTATTGAATCAACATCGGGCCCATTTAGAGCCCGATAAAATCGACCATGCAGTTCCTTGCTCTTCCATACTTCCTTCCGATCAGATACACTTAATATTACAGGTTTGCGCCAGTTCTCTTTCGCAAGGGACAGCGGGGTCAGTCCGTTGTCTATTGCCACAACATCTCGATGCACATCCACGTCCACCTGTAGGAAATACTATATATATATATATATATATATATACTAATTATTATTATTATTCTCTTTATTAACACTTAACACATATTTATTACATTTTTAAATAGATTTATAAAAAAATACATTTAAAAATATAAAAAACAGTAACCCACCGGCATCGGGTACAGGGACCAAGCTACCGGTGGTTAGGGCTCCAAAGACAGGAACTTCCGCACAATACGGGCCGTATTCAACAGAACCGCCTTCTGCATCAAGCCCTTGATCCAGCTGCCTAACGCGAGCCTCTGTAGGTGGAGGTCGAGGCTCTTGGCTATTAGCCCATGCGCAGATACGACTATCGGAACAATAATCGCCGAATCCACATCCCACATGTCGACAATCTCGTGAGCTAGGTCTAAATATTTAATTTGTTTATCTTTTTCTGTTTTCACGAGATTCTCGTCATGTGGCACAGTGATATCGACAATTACTGTAAGGCGCTTTAATCGATCCATTATCACTATATCAGGTCTGTTAGCTATAACAGTCCTATCAGTGATAATAGATCGATCCCAATACAATGTGACATGACCGTTCTCAAGAACTGGGTCGGGCACATACTTGTAATAAGGTACCTCCACGTCGACAAGATTATACTTTAGAGCAAGTTGCTGGTGGATTATCCTGGCTACTTGGTTGTGTCTGTGCAAATACTCACCGTTCGCAAGACGGGAATAACCAGAGATAATATGTCTTAAAGATTCTCCGGGACGATGACATGCCCGACAGATGTCTAGCGTCCCATCTTTGACAATAAATCTCCGATAGTTATTCGTCATCACGACTTCGTCAGTGATTGCACAGATAAAACCCTCAGTTTCTCCGAAGAGATCACCAAATCGTAACCAGGATACCGATGCTATTGAATCAACATCGGGCCCATTTAGAGCCCGATAAAATCGACCATGCAGTTCCTTGCTCTTCCATACTTCCTTCCGATCAGATACACTTAATATTACAGGTTTGCGCCAGTTCTCTTTCGCAAGGGACAGCGGGGTCAGTCCGTTGTCTATTGCCACAACATCTCGATGCACATCCACGTCCACCTGTAGGAAATACTATATATATATATATATATATATATATATATATATATACTAATTATTATTATTATTCTCTTTATTAACACTTAACACATATTTATTACATTTTTAAATAGATTTATAAAAAAATACATTTAAAAATATAAAAAACAGTAACCCACCGGCATCGGGTACAGGGACCAAGCTACCGGTGGTTAGGGCTCCAAAGACAGGAACTTCCGCACAATACGGGCCGTATTCAACAGAACCGCCTTCTGCATCAAGCCCTTGATCCAGCTGCCTAACGCGAGCCTCTGTAGGTGGAGGTCGAGGCTCTTGGCTATTAGCCCATGCGCAGATACGACTATCGGAACAATAATCGCCGAATCCACATCCCACATGTCGACAATCTCGTGAGCTAGGTCTAAATATTTAATTTGTTTATCTTTTTCTGCTTTCACGAGATTCTCGTCATGTGGCACAGTGATATCGACAATTACTGCAAGGCGCTTTAATCGATCCATTATCACTATATCAGGTCTGTTAGCTATAACAGTCCTATCAGTGATAATAGATCGATCCCAATACAATGTGACATGACCGTTCTCAAGAACTGGGTCGGGCACATACTTGTAATAAGGTACCTCCACGTCGACAAGATTATACTTTAGAGCAAGTTGCTGGTGGATTATCCTGGCTACTTGGTTGTGTCTGTGCAAATACTCACCGTTCGCAAGACGGGAACAACCAGAGATAATATGTCTTAAAGATTCTCCGGGACGATGACATGCCCGACAGATGTCTAGCGTCCCATCTTTGACAATAAATCTCCGATAGTTATTCGTCATCACGACTTCGTCAGTGATTGCACAGATAAAACCCTCAGTTTCTCCGAAGAGATCACCAAATCGTAACCAGGATACCGATGCTATTGAATCAACATCGGGCCCATTTAGAGCCCGATAAAATCGACCATGCAGTTCCTTGCTCTTCCATATTTCCTTCCGATCAGATACACTTAATATTACAGGTTTGCGCCAGTTCTCTTTCGCAAGGGACAGCGGGGTCAGTCCGTTGTCTATTGCCACAACATCTCGATGCATATCCACGTCCACCTGTAGGAAATACTCTCTAAGGTTGCATATCTCACGGTTATGGAGAGTCTTGGCATTTAAAAATCCTCGACCCCCACATTTCCGTGGTATATACAACCTCATTACTGACGAACGTGGGTGGTGTATTCGATATGAAGTCAATAGACAACGCACCTTCCTATCCAGAGCTTCTAACTCCGTCTGAGTCCATCTAAGTATGCCAAAAGAGTAAACTAAGACTGGCATGGCCCAGCCGTTGACAGCACGCACCTTGTTACCGCCTGATAAAAGACTTTTCAGTATTTTTTTCAGGCGGCCAAAGAAACGATCCTGCAACTTCTGTTTCATGTCAGTCTCAGCAATACACAGAGCTTGAGACATACCTAGATATTTGTAGGTTTCGGTTGCGGAGAGCGACCCAAATCGTGTGAAATCTGAAAGATTGACTCCTTCAGATTCCACAATCCCGCCCCTTTTTACATGCATGACCGCACACTTATCTACCCCAAACTCCATACTGATGGCCTTACTAAAAGTTTCAGTAACTTTTAGCAAAGCCATCAAATCGGGGCCATTAGGGGCAAATAACTTTAGGTCATCCATGTAAAAAAGGTGGGACAAAATTTGACCCCCTCTGCGCATCCGATAGCCTAACCCTGAACCCTCTAGTAACGTACTGAGAGGATTTAGTGCTAGACAAAACCACAACGGACTCAGACTATCACCCTGGAAAATACCTCTCTCAATCCCTATTGGTACACCACCTCCTAGAACCTGACGACACCCTGGATAAACAAGAACCGTACTCCATTGTCTCATACATGACCCCAAAAAGGTGCATAGAGTTGCATCAACTTTATACAGCTCTAGCACCCTCCGAAGCCATGTATGAGGCACAGAATCGTACGCTTTCTTATAGTCAATCCAGCATGTCGCAAGGTTCTTTCGGTTGCGGCGTACCTGCTGGCAAACAGCCATGTCAATAATAAGGAGCTCTTTCGTACCACGTGCCCCACTTTTACATCCATTCTGAGAGATTGACAAGATGTTATTGTTTTGTACATGTGAATATATTTTTACTCTCAGGATGGATGTAAAAAGTTTGTATATGGTAGGTAGACAAGTTATAGGTCTATAATTTTTGGGGTCTGTGGTACTACCAGATTTGTATAGGAGGTGGGTTACTCCGGTAGTCATAAAAGCTGGAAGCGACGATGACTCAAGGGATGACTGGAAGCAAGATGCCAAGCAAGCGTGTGAGCTACGGAACCATTTTAACCAAAAGTTGTGCAGTCCGTCCGGTCCAGCAGATTTCCAATTTGGCAACGAACGAACTGCACAACCAATATCTTCTTCAGATATGGTTATAGGTTCCATAGCTGGAATTGGTTCACACGCCCGCTCAACATCCCTAATCCACGCATCCTGTGTATGACTGACGGGCGTCGACCAGATGCTTTTCCAGAAGTTAACTGTAGGAACAGCATCAGGTAGACTCCCATCAGTCACATCCGAGTTAGGTCGCTCCCACCCTCTATATACCCACCTCTCATTTTTTTGGAACAAGCGATTCTGAGTGTATCTGTCCACTCTTTTTTTGTACCGCCTTATGCGGTTCGCCCACGCATAAACTTTCTGCTTCAGGTAATCGATGCGCTCTGTGACCCGAACAGAGTATTCACAGGGCCTAATATTAGTTCCCACGAATGCACGGGTCACAAAGCGCATGACTCTCGGGCGTGTATTGCCCGTCCTGAAGCAGTGTAGCTTGCCAATGAGCACCCTAGCCTCGTTGATGCGCCGTTCAATTCTGCACTGCCAAGCTGGTATAGCAGGCTTTGGTCGAATAGCTGTTTCTTGTTTAAAAAATTTAACACCAGCTATTCGACATACTGCAACAGCTGCACAGTACAGAATGGAATGGGCATCAGTAATGTTTCTGCAGTTGTTAAAAAACGATGTTAACATCGAGTCTAGGGCACACACTAGCGCCACGTTTTTTTTATGTGTGGGCAAACGCGGAAGCCGCGGTCTACACTCAATAGGGACAGATTGAAACTCACCAATCGCTCGCTCCAAAGCGCTCCTTAATTCCTCATTGTATTGAGTACTTACAGGTATAGCAGCATCACTCACTTCTTCACCAACATGTGAGATGATGTTTTTTTATTTTATTATTATTATTATAGTTATTATTATTTCGTTTATTCCTTTACATTCTTATTTTATACATTTTTAAATACATTTATAAAAAAAAAACAAATACATTTAAAAATATAAAAAATAGTGACCCACCAGTAGCGGAGTAGGACCCAAACTACCGGCGGTGGAGGCTACAGACTAAGAAACCTCCTAACAATACGGCACGTGTCGAGGATAACAGCCTTCTGAATCTGACTCTTGATCCAACAATCTAACGAGAGTCTCTTGAGATGTTGATCGAGACTCTTCGCTATTAATCCGTTTGCCGAAACGACCACCGGGACAATGATCGTCGAGTCTACGTCCCACATGGCGGTTATCTCGAAGGACAGATCAAGGTATTTACTAAGTTTGTCCTTCTCTGCCTTCACGAGATTTTCGTCATGCGGGACGGCGATATCGACGAGCACTGCCCGACGCTGGGTCCGATCAACCAACACGATATCGGGCCTATTTGCAACAATAGTCCTGTCCGTGATGATTGATCGGTCCCAGTAGAGCAATGCACGACCATTCTCAAGAACTGGCACTGGTGTATACTTATAGTACGGTACTTCAAACTCAATAAGGCCATATTGAAGAGCAAGTTGCTGGTGGATGATCCTGGCTACTTGATTGTGCCTATGCAAGTACTCGGTGTTAGCAAGATACGAACAACCGGAAATAATATGGCGAAGTGATTCACCAGGACGGTGGCATGCTCGACAAATGTCGACCGTACCGTCCTTCATGATGTATTTCCGATAGTTGTTCGTCTTGATAACCTCATCTGCAATTGCACAGGCAAAACCTTCAGTTTCCCCAAAGAGGTCCCCAAAACGCAGCCAGTTCACCGAAGCGAGCAGGTCTACGTCGGGTCCTGTTAAGACCCGGTAGAACCGCCCGTGTAGCTCCTTACTCTTCCATACGTCCCTACGGTCTTCAGTACCTAGCACCTTTGGTTTACGCCAGTTCTCGTTAGCCAAGGAAAGAGGTGTCAGGCCCTTGTCAACCATCACGACATCGCAATGAATGTCACACCCGTTCTGTAGAAAGTAATCTCTCAGACTGCATACTTCACGGTTGTGGAGGTTCTTGGCATTCAAAAAGCCTCGACCCCCCCACTTCCGCGGAATGTACAGTCTCATGACAGAACATCGTGGGTGTAACATTCGATGCAATGTCAGTTGTTGACGGACTCGCCTATCCAGGGCGTCTAGTTCCGTTTGAGTCCACCTAAGTATGCCAAAGGAGTATAACAATAAAGGTGTCACCCAACCGTTGAAAGCCCGCATTTTGTTACCACCGAACAAAGAACTGTTAAGAACTTTTGTCAGGTGGCCAAAAAAACGTTCTTTCACCGATTTCTTAATATCCTCTACCGCTATACCCAATGACTCTGACATACCTAGGTATTTGTATGTTTCGGTCTCGGAGAGAGATCTGAGGGTTATTATCTCAGAAAGTTGTAGATTCGGTGAATTTACAACCTTCCCCCGCTGTACATGCATAACCGCACACTTATCAACACCGAACTCCATCTTAATGGCATTACTAAAAACTTCCGTAGTTTTTAATAATGTCACTAAATCTTGGTGCTTCAGTGTGAACAGTTTGAGGTCATCCATATACATCAGGTGAGAAATAACCTCACCCCCTCTACGAAACCGGTAGCCTAGCCCTGAATCCTTCAGCAATGTGCTAAGTGGATTCAGTGCTAAACAAAACCATAATGGACTCAAACTGTCGCCCTGGAATATACAAAATAAAAATAAATAAAATAAAATAAAATAAAATAAAATAACGTTTATTATCTTTGAAATTTTCAGAAAATTATTTAGATTCGTCAGAAGTTGGTGTGACTCTACCGAGGGTTCCAAAATGCAACGAGACTGAGAAGAGCCCTCAAGAAACTCAGCTCGGCTTTTTTCAAAATATTTCATCTTAAATCTAATACAGAGTTATTTAGAAAGGAGCAATTCGTTACGTTGTTACAACCAGGCCGCCTTGTCATCTAAGAAATCATTAATACTATAATAAGCTTTATGGCACAATTTACTTTTTATTAGTTTTTTAAATTTATTGACAGATAAATTTGCTATTTCGGTTGGCAATGTATTGTACATTCGAATAAAGTTCCCCGCAAAAGAATTACTCACTTTATGAAGCCTAAATTTAGGAACAGCCAGTTTATCCTTATTTCTTAAGTTTAGATTATGATTATCACTATTTTTCACAAATTTACTTTTGTTCTTGTGGGTATACAATAAAATTTCATAAATATACTGTGAATACACTGTAAGGATGTTAATATGCTTAAACTTATCTCTTAATGACTCCCGAGACCCCATTCCATAGATAGTCCGGATAGCCCTCTTCTGCAACACAAAGATGCATTCAATATCGGCAGCGTTACCCCACAGTAGTATGCCATATGTCATGATACTGTGGAAGTAGCTGAAGTAGACAAGACGCGCCGTTTTAATGTCTGTAAGTTGTCGGATCTTTTTGACAGCATAGGCTGCTGAACTAAGCCTGGCCGAAATTTTCCCGATATGAGGCCCCCATTGCAATTTGGAGTCTAACGTTATGCCCAGAAAGACAGTGTCATCGACCAATTCTATTATATCATCCCTAACCTTAACACTGGTTTTAACAAGTCTTACATTAGGTAAGGTGAATCTTACACATTTAGTTTTATTTTCATTTAATAATAAATTATTAGCACAAAACCAGTGGACTATCCTAGAGAGGGTAATGTTTACATCGTCAAGTTCGCGCTGTCCACGTTTAACTTTAAATATTAAAGAAGTGTCATCAGCAAACAAAACTACCTCGTGGTCGTCTCTTATGAGGTGAGGGAGATCATTAATATATACTAGAAAAAGAAAAGGTCCCAAAATTGAACCCTGCGGTACCCCCATTGCTACAGGAGAACCAGGTGACTGTTTACCATTGATCACTACTTTCTGGACCCTATCACTTAAGTAAGAATTGACGAAATTCAAGGCCGTCCCCCGGATTCCGTAATGATCAAGTTTCTTAATTAAA
Organism: Nudaria mundana; assembly: GCA_963556515.1. NCBI lineage: Eukaryota > Metazoa > Arthropoda > Insecta > Lepidoptera > Erebidae > Nudaria > Nudaria mundana. The sequence continues at coordinate 36,929,270 of OY748286.1, read as the reverse complement.
GTCTGGTGCTGAACGCAATCGAAGGCCTTAGATAAGTCGCAGAATACACCATAAGCATCATATGACTCATCCCAGGCCCTGTATATACACTCTAATAATTTAATTCCGGTATCAGTGGTGGACCGACCACGAGTGAAACCGAATTGTTTTGTATGTAATAGTTTATTAACGTTAAAGTGATTTTGCATTTGATTAAGCATAATTTTTTCAAAAATTTTACTAAATGTAGGTAGTACAGAAATGGGACGGAAATTGGACGGATCTGAAGTACTACCCGATTTAAACAGGGGAATTAATTTACTAGATTTCATTAAATCAGGGAACACACCACTATCAACACAATTATTAAATATTAATACTAGTTCAGGAGCAACCATTTCAATAAAAGAATTTACTAAATACACAGAGATGCCCCAGAGGTCAGCTGTTTTCTTGATATTTAAAGATGTAAAAGTTTTTAAGATAGTGTTTATGTTAACTTTACTGAATTTAAATATAACGTTACAACAAGGAACGTTTGCTTTTAACCAAGATTCTGCAATGGGGGTTGAAGAGCCTAGGGTTTTTGTCAAATCTACAGGAATTCGGGAGAAAAAATTTTCAAATTCGTTAGCGACCTCGAAGTCTGATGTAGTTATTTTACCATTTATATTAAGTTTAAAATGATTATCATTTAATTTTTGTTGACCTCTTTCCGCGTTTATAATTTTCCAAGTAGATTTAACTTTGTCTGCACTATTGAGAATTTTATCACTTATATATTTTGATTTAGCTGCTAAACAATCTGCTTTAAACTTTTTTGAATAAGTTTTAACATAATCTAGAAATTCAACTGATCTATTAAGCTGTCTTTCTGAGTATAGTTCATAAAGTTTTTGTCTACTTTTGTGTATACCCTCAGTGGCCCATTCACTGAAAGTAGGACTATCACTAATCATGACCTCCTTAGACTTGAATATGGAGTTGAACTCGTTGTAAAAAAAAATACATATATACCACGCTCAATCCTTATCAAGCCATGCGGATCAGAGGCATACCCACCACTACCTGGTTGACGAAGGACTGTGGTCCACCGCCCCATACACGAGACTAAGAAGGATTTAAGAGTCGGATTAATTTTATACAACTCTAAAATCCTCCTCAGCCACGAATGAGGCACCGAATCATAGGCCTTCTTGTAGTCAATCCAGGCAGTAGAGAGGGCGCCCCTACTCCGCTTGACTTGTTGGCTAATGGCCATATCAATGAGGAGTAGCTCCTTAGTACCACGAGACCCAGCCCTACATCCATTCTGAGCGTTATCTAAGATATTATTAGATAATATGTGTGAGTTTATTTTACTTCTCAGAATAGATGTAAGGAGCTTGTAGATGGTAGGTAAGCAAGTGATGGGTCTATAGTTTTTAGGTTCCGTGGTACTTACTACCTGATTTATGGAGCAGGAAGGTGATGCCAGTGGTCATGAAAGCGGGTAAAGAACTAGACTCAAGGGCTTCTTGATACTGTGTTGCCAAGCGTTCATGCGAGCTCTGAACCCACTTTATCCAAAAGTTGTGCAATCCATCCGGCCCAGGACTTTTCCAGTTCGGGGCCGTACGAATTGCACAACTAACGTCTTCGGAGTCTATGGTAATAGACTCCATGGGTTCGATGGTACTGCATTCACGCTCGACGACACGGATCCAGTCGCCCTCCGAGTGTTCGACGGGCACCGACCATATGTCACGCCAAAATTGGTTCATGGCGTGAGCATCTGGCAGTTGTCCGTCGCTTAAACGTTGTCCAGTTCCCTCCCACTCTCGGTACACCTTCCTTTGGTCACTTTGGAAGATGCGATTCTGCCAGTATCTATTTACACGCTCTCTGTAACGACGGATACGGCTTGCCCATGCATACACTTTCTGTTTCAGAAAGTCAATACGTTCCGTGACATTGGCTAAGTATTGCTGGGGATGAATACCGGTCCCAGCAAATGCCTGAGCCACGAAACGCATGACCCGGGGACGACAATTTCCCGGCTGAAAGAGACAAGCTTTGCAATGAGAGTCCTAAATGTGCCGATACGTCGCTCGATTCTTGCCTGCCATACGGGAACACCATCCGGTCGTGGTGCACGGTTAACTTCGGGGAATTTAACGCGTGCAACACGACAAGCGGCAATGGCTCCACAGTAAAGAATCGAGTGAGTATCAAGCAAATCACTGCTAGTCCGTAAGTACGGCTCTAGCAATGCATTCAGGGCTCCCATCAACGCCAGATTTCGCTTATGCATTGGCAAGCGTGGTAGCCGCGGTCTAGAATTAGGTATAAACCTATACTGCGAGATCACATCTCCCAAAGTACTCCTCAATTGCTCGCTTACCTGGATAGATGTATCACTCGTATCATTTCCCACGTCGAGTGCGGGCTCCGCTAACGTCCCACTTGTAGCAACCGTCTGTGTCACAGGTGACGGTGCTCTCGTTGCCACAGGAGCTGTACGAGTAGATAATACTTCCAGGCGTAGTCGATCAAGCACAGATTGATCTAACAACTTACATCGTTGGATAGCCCGTACTTGATCCGATAGTCGTTGGACGGCAACGGTCATTGTTGATTCAAGAGCCTGAAACAAAGGAAGCATCCTTGAACGGTACGCAGTCAGGTTGGTTTCCCCATCTGTAGCCTCATAATATGCCCGCATGACGTTTTCATTGATGGATGAGGTCCATCGCATGCGGTGCACAATACCGCCGGTAGTGGGGACCCTACTCGAAGCTGGTACACTTCGGGGACCCAAACTGGTCGGCGGCCGGCCTCTTCCTCGACGACGTACAGGTGTTGGCGACGTCGGCGGAGAAAAATACTCATCACTTGATGATGAGCTCAACGCCTCAGCAAGCACTTGTGTCGCAGGTGTGCGGTCCGACGCTTGCGAGGCGGAGCTAAGTGATGAGTCCGGGGGTGGTGGTTGCGCATTTTTGCTCCTGGCTCTTGTTATCATCGTTATTCAGTATCATTATCCAATTTTTTATGTCGTAATACTATTGTTTGGATTTTTGACGATTGACACGTCATGTCAAATCGCATTTTCATTTTTATAAAATAATTGGTTTATTGTTGTTATAACTTTGTAATGTGATTTATAAACTTATTGGTATGTACTGTTATTTAAAATCTGTATAAATCTGCATAAATATTGGCAAGATAATTAATAAAAATTTTAAAATTATTTACAGATAAAAATGACACATGAACAGATGTCGAGGGTTGCCAGGTTATTATTATTATTATTTCGTTTATTCCTTTACATTCTTATTTTATACATTTTTAAATACATTTATAAAAAAAAAACAAATACATTTAAAAATATAAAAAATAGTGACCCACCAGTAGCGGAGTAGGACCCAAACTACCGGCGGTGGAGGCTACAGACTAAGAAACCTCCTAACAATACGGCACGTGTCGAGGATACCAGCCTCCTGAATCTGACTCTTGATCCAACAATCTAACGAGAGTCTCTTGAGATGTTGATCGAGACTCTTCGCTATTAATCCGTTTGCCGAAACGACCACCGGGACAATGATCGTCGAGTCTACGTCCCACATGGCGGTTATCTCGAAGGACAGATCAAGGTATTTACTAAGTTTGTCCTTCTCTGCCTTCACGAGGTTTTCGTTATGCGGGACGGCGATATCGACGAGCACTGCCCGACGCTGGGTCCTATTAACCAACACGATATCGGGCCTATTTGTAACAATAGTCCTGTCCGTGATGATTGATCGGTCCCAGTAGAGCAATGCACGACCATTCTCAAGAACTGGCCCTGGTGTATACTTATAGTACGGTACTTCAAACTCAATAAGGCCATATTGAAGAGCAAGTTGCTGGTGGATGATCCTGGCTACTTGATTGTGCCTATGCAAGTACTCGGTGTTAGCAAGATACGAACAACCGGAAATAATATGGCGAAGTGATTCACCAGGACGGTGGCATGCTCGACAAATGTCGACCGTACCGTCCTTCATGATGTATTTCCGATAGTTGTTCGTCTTGATAACCTCATCTGCAATTGCACAGGCAAAACCTTCAGTTTCCCCAAAGAGGTCCCCAAAACGCAGCCAGTTCACCGAAGCGAGCAGGTCTACGTCGGGTCCTGTTAAGACCCGGTAGAACCGCCCGTGTAGCTCCTTACTCTTCCATACGTCCCTACGGTCTTCAGTACCTAGCACCTTTGGTTTACGCCAGTTCTCGTTAGCCAAGGAAAGAGGTGTCAGGCCCTTGTCAACCATCACGACATCGCAATGAATGTCACACCCGTTCTGCAGAAAGTAATCTCTCAGACTGCACACTTCACGGTTGTGGAGGTTCTTGGCATTTAAAAAGCCTCGACCCCCCCACTTCCGCGGAATGTACAGTCTCATGACAGAAGATCGTGGGTGTAACATTCGATACAATGTCAGTTGTTGACGGACTCGCCTATCCAGGGCGTCTAGTTCCGTTTGAGTCCACCTAAGTATGCCAAAGGAGTACAACAATAAAGGTATCACCCAACCGTTGAAAGCCCGCATTTTGTTACCACCGGACAAAGAACTGTTAAGAACTTTTGTCAGGCGGCCAAAAAAACGTTCTTTCACCGATTTCTTAATATCCTCTACCGCTATACCCAATGACTCTGACATACCTAGGTATTTGTATGTTTCGGTCTCGGAGAGAGATCTGAGAGTTATTATCTCAGAAAGTTGTAAATTCGGTGAATTTACAACCTTCCCCCGTTGTACATGCATAACCGCACACTTATCAACACCGAACTCCATCTTAATGGCATTACTAAAAACTTCCGTGGTTTTTAATAATGTCACTAAATCTTGGTGCTTCAGTGTGAACAGTTTGAGGTCATCCATATACATCAGGTGAGAAATAACCTCACCCCCTCTACGAAACCGGTAGCCTAGCCCTGAATCCTTCAGCAATGTGCTAAGTGGATTCAGTGCTAAACAAAACCATAATGGACTCAAACTGTCGCCCTGGAATATACCACGCTCAATCCTTATCAAGCCATACGGATCAGAGGCATACCCACCACTACCTGGTTGACGAAGGACTGTGGTCCACCGCCCCATACATGAGACTAAGAAGGATTTAAGAGTCGGATTATTTTATACAACTCTAAAATCCTCCTCAGCCATGAATGAGGCACCGAATCATAGGCCTTCTTGTAGTCAATCCAGGCAGTAGAGAGGGCGCCCCTACTCCGCTTGACTTGTTGGCTAATGGCCATATCAATGAGGAGTAGCTCCTTAGTACCACGAGACCCAGCCCTACATCCATTCTGAGCGTTATCTAAGATATTATTAGATAATATGTGTGAGTTTATTTTACTTCTCAGAATAGATGTAAGGAGCTTGTAGATGGTAGGTAAGCAAGTGATGGGTCTATAGTTTTTAGGTTCCGTGGTACTACCTGATTTATGGAGCAGGAAGGTGATGCCAGTGGTCATGAAAGCGGGTAAAGAACTAGACTCAAGGGCTTCTTGATACTGTGTTGCCAAGCGTTCATGCGAGCTCTGAACCCACTTTATCCAAAAGTTGTGCAATCCATCCGGTCCAGGACTTTTCCAGTTCGGGGCCGTACGAATTGCACAACTAACGTCTTCGGAGTCTATGGTAATAGACTCCATGGGTTCGATGGTACTGCATTCACGCTCGACGACACGGATCCAGTCGCCCTCCGAATGTTCGATGGGCACCGACCATATGTCACGCCAAAATTGGTTCATGGCGTGAGCATCTGGCAGTTGTCCGTCGCTTAAACGTTGTCCAGTTCCCTCCCACTCTCGGTACACCTTCCTTTGGTCACTTTGGAAGATGCGATTCTGCCAGTATCTATTTACACGCTCTCTATAACGACGGATACGGCTTGCCCATGCATACACTTTCTGTTTCAGAAAGTCAATACGTTCCGTGACATTGGCTAAGTATTGCTGGGGACGAATACCGGTCCCAGCAAATGCCTGAGCCACGAAACGCATGACCCGGGGACGACAATTTCCACGGCTGAAAGAGACAAGCTTTGCAATGAGAGTCCTAAATGTGCCGATACGTCGCTCGATTCTTGCCTGCCATACGGGAACACCATCCGGTCGTGGTGCACGGTTAACTTCGGGGAATTTAACGCGTGCAACACGACAAGCGGCAATGGCTCCACAGTAAAGAATCGAGTGAGTATCAAGCAAATCACTGCTAGTCCGTAAGTACGGCTCTAGCAATGCATTCAGGGCTCCCATCAACGCCAGATTTCGCTTATGCATTGGCAAGCGTGGTAGCCGCGGTCTAGAATTAGGTATAAACCTATACTGCGAGATCACATCTCCCAAAGTACTCCTCAATTGCTCGCTTACCTGGATAGATGTATCACTCGTATCATTTCCCACGTCGAGGGCGGGCTCCGCTAACGTCCCACTTGTAGCAACCGTCTGTGTCACAGGTGACGGTGCTCTCGTTGCCACAGGAGCTGTACGAGTAGATAATACTTCCAGGCGTAGTCGATCAAGCACAGATTGATCTAACAACTTACATCGTTGGATAGCCCGTACTTGATCCGATAGTCGTTGGACGGCAACGGTCATTGTTGATTCAAGAGCCTGAAACAAAGGAAGCATCCTTGAACGGTACGCAGTCAGGTTGGTTTCCCCATCTGTAGCCTCATAATATGCCCGCATGACGTTTTCATTGATGGATGAGGTCCATCGCATGCGGTGCACAATACCGCCGGTAGTGGGCACCCTACTCGAAGCTGGTACACTTCGGGGACCCAAACTGGTCGGCGGCCGGCCTCTTCTTCGACGACGTACAGGTGTTGGCGACGTCGGCGGAGAAAAATACTCATCACTTGATGATGAGCTCAACGCCTCAGCAAGCACTTGTGTCGCAGGTGTGCGGTCCGACGCTTGCGAGGCGGAGCTAAGTGATGAGTCCGGGGGTAGTGGTTGCGCATTTTTGCTCCTGGCCCTTGTTATCATCGTTATTCAGTATCATTATTCAATTTTTTATGTCGTAATACTATTGTTTGGATTTTTGACGATTGACACGTCATGTCAAATCGCATTTTCATTTTTATAAAATAATTGGTTTATTGTTGTTATAACTTTGGAATGTGATTTATAAACTTATTGGTATGTACTGTTATTTAAAAATCTGTATAAATCTGTATAAATATTGGCAAGATAGTTAATAAAAATTTTAAAATTATTTACAGATAAAAATGACACATGAACAGATGTCGAGGGTTGCCAGGTTATTATTATTATTATGTTTATTCCTTTACATTCTTATTTTATACATTTTTAAATACATTTATAAAAAAAAAACAAATACATTTAAAAATATAAAAAATAGTGACCCACCAGTAGCGGAGTAGGACCCAAACTACCGGCGGTGGAGGCTACAGACTAAGAAACCTCCTAACAATACGGCACGTGTCGAGGATAACAGCCTTCTGAATCTGACTCTTGATCCAACAATCTAACGAGAGTCTCTTGAGATGTTGATCGAGACTCTTCGCTATTAATCCGTTTGCCGAAACGACCACCGGGACAATGATCGTCGAGTCTACGTCCCACATGGCGGTTATCTCGAAGGACAGATCAAGGTATTTACTAAGTTTGTCCTTCTCTGCCTTCACGAGATTTTCGTCATGCGGGACGGCGATATCGACGAGCACTGCCCGACGCTGGGTCCGATCAACCAACACGATATCGGGCCTATTTGCAACAATAGTCCTGTCCTTGATGATTGATCGGTCCCAGTAGAGCAATGCACGACCATTCTCAAGAACTGGCACTGGTGTATACTTATAGTATGGTACTTCAAACTCAATAAGGCCATATTGAAGAGCAAGTTGCTGGTGGATGATCCTGGCTACTTGATTGTGCCTATGCAAGTACTCGGTGTTAGCAAGATACGAACAACCGGAAATAATATGGCGAAGTGATTCACCAGGACGGTGGCATGCTCGACAAATGTCGACCGTACCGTCCTTCATGATGTATTTCCGATAGTTGTTCGTCTTGATAACCTCATCTGCAATTGCACAGGCAAAACCTTCAGTTTCCCCAAAGAGGTCCCCAAAACGCAGCCAGTTCACCGAAGCGAGCAGGTCTACGTCGGGTCCTCTTAAGACCCGGTAGAACCGCCCGTGTAGCTCCTTACTCTTCCATACGTCCCTACGGTCTTCAGTACCTAGCACCTTTGGTTTACGCCAGTTCTCGTTAGCCAAGGAAAGAGGTGTCAGGCCCTTGTCAACCATCACGACATCGCAATGAATGTCACACCCGTTCTGTAGAAAGTAATCTCTCAAACTGCACACTTCACGGTTGTGGAGGTTCTTGGCATTCAAAAAGCCTCGACCCCCCCACTTCCGCGGAATGTACAGTCTCATGACAGAAGATCGTGGGTGTAACATTCGATGCAATGTCAGTTGTTGACGGACTCGCCTATCCAGGGCGTCTAGTTCCGTTTGAGTCCACCTAAGTATGCCAAAGGAGTATAACAATAAAGGTATCACCCAACCGTTGAAAGCCCGCATTTTGTTACCACCGGACAAAGAACTGTTAAGAACTTTTGTCAGGCGGCCAAAAAAACGTTCTTTCACCGATTTCTTAATATCCTCTACCGCTATACCCAATGACTCTGACATACCTAGGTATTTGTATGTTTCGGTCTCGGAGAGAGATCTGAGGGTTATTATCTCAGAAAGTTGTAGATTCGGTGAATTTACAACCTTCCCCCGCTGTACATGCATAACCGCACACTTATCAACACCGGACTCCATCTTAATGGCATTACTAAAAACTTCCGTAGTTTTTAATAATGTCAATAAATCTTGGTGCTTCAGTGTGAACAGTTTGAGGTCATCCATATACATCAGGTGAGAAATAACCTCACCCCCTCTACGAAACCGGTAGCCTAGCCCTGAATCCTTCAGCAATGTGCTAAGTGGATTCAGTGCTAAACAAAACCATAATGGACTCAAACTGTCGCCCTGGAATATACCACGCTCAATCCTTATCAAGCCATGCGGATCAGAGGCATACCCACCACTACCTGGTTGACGAAGGACTGTGGTCCACCGCCCCATACATGAGACTAAGAAGGATTTAAGAGTCGGATTAATTTTATACAACTCTAAAATCCTCCTCAGCCATGAATGAGGCACCGAATCATAGGCCTTCTTGTAGTCAATCCAGGCAGTAGAGAGGGCGCCCCTACTCCGCTTGACTTGTTGGCTAATGGCCATATCAATGAGGAGTAGCTCCTTAGTACCACGAGACCCAGCTCTACATCCATTCTGAGCGTTATCTAAGATATTATTAGATAATGTGTGAGTTTATTTTACTTCTCAGAATAGATGTAAGGAGCTTGTAGATGGTAGGTAAGCAAGTGATGGGTCTATAGTTTTTAGGTTCCGTGGTACTGCCTGATTTATGGAGCAGGAAGGTGATGCCAGTGGTCATGAAAGCGGGTAAAGAACTAGACTCAAGGGCTTCTTGATACTGTGTTGCCAAGCGTTCATGCGAGCTCTGAACCCACTTTATCCAAAAGTTGTGCAATCCATCCGGCCCAGGACTTTTCCAGTTCGGAGCCGTACGAATTGCACAACTAACGTCTTCGGAGTCTATGGTAATAGACTCCATGGGTTCGATGGTACTGCATTCACGCTCGACGACACGGATCCAGTCGCCCTCCGAATGTTCGACGGGCACCGACCATATGTCACGCCAAAATTGGTTCATGGCGTGAGCATCTGGCAGTTGTCCGTCGCTTAAACGTTGTCCAGTTCCCTCCCACTCTCGGTACACCTTCCTTTGGTCACTTTGGAAGATGCGATTCTGCCAGTATCTATTTACACGCTCTCTATAACGACGGATACGGCTTACCCATGCATACACTTTCTGTTTCAGAAAGTCAATACGTTCCGTGACATTGGCTAAGTATTGCTGGGGACGAATACCGGTCCCAGCAAATGCCTGAGCCACGAAACGCATGACCCGGGGACGACAATTTCCCCGGCTGAAAGAGACAAGCTTTGCAATGAGAGTCCTAAATGTGCCGATACGTCGCTCGATTCTTGCCTGCCATACGGGAACACCATCCGGTCGTGGTGCACGGTTAACTTCGGGGAATTTAACGCGTGCAACACGACAAGCGGCAATGGCTCCACAGTAAAGAATCGAGTGAGTATCAAGCAAATCACTGCTAGTCCGTAAGTACGGCTCTAGCAATGCATTCAGGGCTCCCATCAACGCCAGATTTCGCTTATGCATTGGCAAGCGTGGTAGCCGCGGTCTAGAATTAGGTATAAACCTATACTGCGAGATCACATCTCCCAAAGTACTCCTCAATTGCTCGCTTACCTGGATAGATGTATCACTCGTATCATTTCCCACGTCGAGGGCGGGCTCCGCTAACGTCCCACTTGTAGCAACCGTCTGTGTCACAGGTGACGGTGCTCTCGTTGCCACAGGAGCTGTACGAGTAGATAATACTTCCAGGCGTAGTCGATCAAGCACAGATTGATCTAACAACTTACATCGTTGGATAGCCCGTACTTGATCCGATAGTCGTTGGACGGCAACGGTCATTGTTGATTCAAGAGCCTGAAACAAAGGAAGCATCCTTGAACGGTACGCAGTCAGGTTGGTTTCCCCATCTGTAGCCTCATAATATGCCCGCATGACGTTTTCTATGATGGATGAGGTCCATCGCATGCGGTGCACAATACCGCCGGTAGTGGGGACCCTACTCGAAGCTGGTACACTTCGGGGACCCAAACTGGTCGGCGGCCGGCCTCTTCCTCGACGACGTACAGGTGTTGGCGACGTCGGCGGAGAAAAATACTCATCACTTGATGATGAGCTCAACGCCTCAGCAAGCACTTGTGTCGCAGGTGTGCGGTCCGACGCTTGCGAGGCGGAGCTAAGTGATGAGTCCGGGGGTGGTGGTTGCGCATTTTTGCTCCTGGCTCTTGTTATCATCGTTATTCAGTATCATTATCCAATTTTTTATGTCGTAATACTATTGTTTGGATTTTTGACGATTGACACGTCATGTCAAATCGCATTTTCATTTTTATAAAATAATTGGTTTATTGTTGTTATAACTTTGTAATGTGATTTAATGAATCCACATCCCACATGTCGACAATCTCGTGAGCTAAGTCCAAATATTTAATTTGTTTATCTTTTTCTGCTTTCACGAGATTCTCGTCATGCGGCACAGTGATATCGACAATTATTGCAAGGCGTTTTAATCGATCTATTATCACTATATCTGGTTTGTTGGCTATAATAGTCCTATCAGTGATAATAGACCGATCCCAATACAATGTAGCATGGCCATTTTCAAGAACTGGGTCGGGCACATACCTGTAATAAGGTATCTCTAAGTCAACAAGGTTATATTTTAGAGCAAGTTGTTGGTGGATAATCCTGGCTACTTGGTTGTGTCTGTGCAAATACTCACCGTTCTCAAGACGGGAACAACCAGAGATAATATGTCTTAAAGATTCTCCGGGACGATGACATGCCCGACAGATGTCTAGCGTCCCATCTTTGACAATAAATCTCCGATAGTTATTCGTCATCATAACTTCGTCAGTGATTGCACAGATGAAACCTTCAGTTTCTCCAAAGAGATCACCGAAACGTAACCAGGATATGGAAGCTGTAAAATCAACATCGGGCCCGTGTAGAGCCCGATAAAAACGACCGTGAAGCTCTTTGCTCTTCCATATTTCCTTGCGATCAGATACACCTAGTATTACCGGTTTGCGCCAGTTCTCTTTAGCTAGGGAGAGTGGGGTCAGTCCGTTATCAATTGCCACGACATCTCGATGCAGACCCACATCCACCTGTAAGAAGTACTCTCTAAGGTTGCATATCTCACGGTTATGGAGACTCTTAGCGTTTAAAAATCCTCGACCTCCACATTTCCGTGGGATATACAACCTCATTACTGACGAACGTGGGTGGTGCATTCGGTATGAAGTCAATAGACAACGTACCTTTCTATCCAGAGCTTCTAATTCGGTCTGAGTCCATCTAAGTATGCCAAAAGAGTATACTAAGACTGGCATGGCCCAGCCGTTAACAGCCCGTACCTTGTTACCGCCTGACAAGAGACTTTTCAATACTTTCTTCAGGCGGCCAAAGAAACGGTCCTGCAACGTCCGTTTCATGTCAATCTCAGCAATACACAGAGTTTGGGACATACCTAGATATTTGTAGGTTTCGGTTGCGGAGAGCGACTCAAATTGTGTGAAATCCGAAAGACTGACTCCTTCAGATTCCACAATCCCGCCCTTTTTCACATGCATGACCGCACACTTATCTACCCCGAACTCCATACTGATAGCCTTACTAAAAGTTTCAGTAACTTTTAGTAAAGCCATCAATTCGGGGCCATTAGGGGCAAATAACTTTAGGTCATCCATGTAAAAAAGGTGGGATAAAATTTGACCCTCTCTCCGCATCCGATAGCCTAACCCTGAACCCTCTAGTAGCGTACTGAGAGGATTCAGTGCTAGGCAAAACCATAACGGACTCAGACTATCGCCCTGGAATATTCCTCTCTCGATCCCTATTGGTACACCACCTCCTAGAATCTGACGACATCCTGGATAAACCAGAACCGTATTCCATTGTCTCATACATGACCTCAAAAAGGTGCACAGAGTTGCATCAATTTTATACAACTCCAGCACCCTTAGAAGCCATGTATGAGGTACAGAATCATACGCTTTTTTGTAGTCAATCCAGCATGTCGCAAGGTTCTTTCGGTTGCGACGTACCTGCTGACAAACAGCCATGTCAAGAATAAGGAGCTCTTTAGTACCACGTGCCCCACTTTTACATCCATTCTGTGAGATGGACAATATATTGTTGTTTTCTATATGTGAATACATTTTGACTCTCAGAATAGATGTAAAAAGTTTGTATATAGTTGGTAAACAAGTAATGGGTCTGTAATTTTTTGGGTCTGTGGTACCACCAGATTTATAAAGAAGGTGAGTAACTCCGGTAGTCATAAAAGATGGAAGCGACGCTAACTCAAGGGATGACTGGAAGCAAGATGCCAAGCAGGCGTGCGAGCTACGGAACCATTTTAGCCAAAAGTTGTGCAGTCCGTCCGGTCCAGTTGATTTCCAATTTGGTAACGAACGAACTGCACAACCAATATCATCTTCAGATATGGTTATAGGTTCCATAGCTTGTATTGGTTCACACGCCCGCTCTACATCCCCAATCCACCCACCCTGCGTATGACTGACGGGTGTCGACCAAATGTTTTTCCAAAAGGCAACTGTAGCATCAGCATCAGGTAGACTCCCATCAGTCACATCTGAATCAGGTCGCTCCCACCTTCTGTATACCCACCTCTCGTCTTTTTGGAACAAGCGATTTTGTGTATATCTGTCTACTCTCTTTTTATATCGCCTTATACGGTTTGCCCACGCATAGATTTTCTGCTTCAGGAAATCAATGCGCTCCGTGACCCGTACAGAGTATTCACGGGGACTCACGTTAGTTCCCGCGAATGCCCGGGTCACGAAGCGCATGACTCTCGGGCGTGTATTGCCCGTCCTGAAGCAGTGTAGCTTGCCTATGAGCACCCTAGCCTCGGTAATGCGACGTTCAATCCTGCATTGCCAAGCTGGTACTGTAGGTCTTGGTCGAGCAGCTGATTCTTGCTTATTAAATTTAACACCAGCTACTCGACATACTGTAACAGCCGCACAATACAGGATTGAATGCGCATCAGTGAGATCATCACAATTGAGAAAATAAGATTTTAAAATCGAGTCTAGGGCACACACTAGCGCTATATTTTTTCTATGCGTAGGCAAACGTGGAAGCCGCGGTCTACACTGAATAGGGACAGATCTAAACTCACCAATCGCTTGTTCCAAAACGCTCCTTAATTCATCATTGCACTGGATACTTACAGATGTAGCAGCATCATTTACTTCTTCATTAACTGTTAAGACGGGAGGTATTTCATTTTCTACTGTAGTGGAGTTACGGTTACTATGTAATGAAGAAGGGATGATACTGTTACATGCTTCTAAGCGTTGCCTCTCAAGTGCGGCGTCATCCAACAGATGACAGCGTTGTATGGCGCGCACCTGATCCGATAGGCGTTGTGCTGTTACGTTGACATCTGGTTCAAGTACCTGAAACAGGGGCAGCATGCGGACACGGTACGCAGTGAGGTTAATTCCTCCCTCTGTAGCCACAAAATATGCCCGCATCACGTTTTCGTTCATAGAGAGACTCCATCGAATGCGGTGCACATTACCACCGGTAGCGGGGTCCCTAATCGAAGCCGGAGGGCCTCGGGGTCCTAAGCCAGTCGGTGGCCGGCCTCTCCCCTGCCGACGTACAGGTGGAGGCGACGTCGGTGGGGAGAAAAACTCATCGCTGCTTGAGCTCGACGCCTCACCAGTAGCCACAATTGTCGGCGACTGTGAGGCGGAGTTGTGCGACGAGTCCGGGGATGGTGTAAGTGCTGTTTGCTTGGCACGTGCTCTGGTCAACATTCCTTTTACTTCTTCTCTTTGTTTTTTCTTGATTTAATTTATTTTCACTCATTATGCATATAGCACAGTGACAGTATATATTATGTCAAACTGTCAATGGTTTTAGATTTTCTGGATATTTCATGTTCTTGATTTTTTTCATGTTTTTCTTTTCTATTTCGAAATATGTGTATATTGATTTAAAATGGTATTGGTCGAAATTATATTAGTATTTATACGTAAAATATTTGAATAAAATTGAGAGTAAGAAAAAAGTGTGACTTGTTCTTAGCAGTGTTGCCATTATTATTATTATATCGTTTATTCATTTATATTCTTATTTTATACATTTTTAAATACATTTATAAAAAACACAAATACATTTAAAAATATAAAAAATAGTGACCCACCAGTAGCGGAGTAGGACCCAAACTACCGGTGGTGGAGGCTACAGACTAAGAAACCTCCTAACAATACGGCACGTGTCGAGGATAACAACCTTCTGAATCTGACTCTTGATCCAACAATCTAACGAGAGTCTCTTGAGATGTTGATCGAGACTCTTCGCTATTAATCCGTTTGCCGAAACGACCACCGGGACAATGATCGCCGAATCAACATCCCACATGTCGACAATCTTGTGAGCTAGGTCTAAATATTTAATTTGCTTATCTTTTTCTGCTTTCACGAGATTCTCGTCATGTGGCACAGTGATATCGACAATTACTGCAAGGCGCTTTAATCGATCCATTATCACTATATCAGGTCTGTTAGCTATAACAGTCCTATCAGTGATAATAGATCGATCCCAATACAATGTGACATGACCGTTCTCAAGAACTGGGTCGGGCACATACTTGTAATAAGGTACCTCCACGTCGACAAGGTTATACTTTAGAGCAAGTTGCTGGTGGATAATCCTGGCTACTTGGTTGTGTCTGTGCAAATACTCACCGTTCGCAAGACGGGAACAACCAGAGATAATATGTCTTAAAGATTCTCCGGGACGATGACATGCCCGACAAATGTCTAGCGTCCCATCTTTGACAATAAATCTCCGATAGTTATTCGTCATCACGACTTCGTCAGTGATTGCACAGATAAAACCCTCAGTTTCTCCGAAGAGATCACCAAATCGTAACCAGGATACCGATGCTATTGAATCAACATCGGGTCCATTTAGAGCCCGATAAAATCGACCATGCAGTTCCTTGCTCTTCCATATTTCCTTCCGATCAGATACACTTAATATTACAGGTTTGCGCCAGTTCTCTTTCGCAAGGGACAGCGGGGTCAGTCCGTTGTCTATTGCCACAACATCTCGATGCACATCTACGTCCACCTGTAGGAAATACTCTCTAAGGTTGCATATCTCACGGTTATGGAGAGTCTTGGCATTTAAAAATCCTCGACCCCCACATTTCCGTGGTATATACAACCTCATTACTGACGAACGTGGGTGGTGCATTCGATATGAAGTCAATAGACAACGCACCTTCCTATCCAGAGCTTCTAACTCCGTCTGAGTCCATCTAAGTATGCCAAAAGAGTATACTAAGACTGGCATGGCACAGCCGTTGACAGCACGCACCTTGTTACCGCCTGATAAAAGACTTTTCAGTATTTTTTTTAGGCGGCCAAAGAACCGATCCTGCAACTTCTGTTTCATGTCAGTCTCAGCAATACACAGAGCTTGAGACATACCTAGATATTTGTAGGTTTCGGTTGCGGAGAGCGACCCAAATCGTGTGAAATCTGAAAGATTGACTCCTTCAGATTTCACAATCCCGCCCCTTTTTACATGCATGACCGCACACTTATCTACCCCAAACTCCATACTGATGGCCTTACTAAAAGTAACTTTTAGCAAAGCCATCAAATCGGGGCCATTAGGGGCAAATAACTTTAGGTCATCCATGTAAAAAAGGTGGGTCAAAATTTGACCCCCTCTGCGCATCCGATAGCCTAACCCTGAACCCTCTAGTAACGTACTGAGAGGATTCAGTGCTAGACAAAACCACAACGGACTCAGACTATCACCCTGGAATATACCTCTCTCAATCCCTATTGGTACACCACCTCCTAGAACCTGACGACACCCTGGATAAACAAGAACCGTACTCCATTGTCTCATACATGACCCCAAAAAGGTGCATAGAGTTGCATCAACTTTATACAGCTCTAGCACCCTCCGAAGCCATGTATGAGGCACAGAATCGTACGCTTTCTTATAGTCAATCCAGCATGTCGCAAGGTTCTTTCGGTTGCGGCGTACCTGCTGACAAACAGCCATGTCAATAATAAGGAGCTCTTTCGTACCATTATTATTATTATTATTTCCTTTATTTAACTTGATACATATTTAGTACATTTTTAAATAAATCTATAAAAAAAAATACAAATATATTTAAAAATATAAGAAATAGCGCCCCACCGGTATCGAATACAAGGACCAAGCTACCGGTGGTTAGGGCTCCAGAGACAAGAATTTCCTCACGATGCGTGCCGTGTCGAGTAACAGTGCCTTCTGCATCAGCCCCTTGACCCAACTGTCCAACGAGAGCCTCTGTAGGTGTTGGTCGAGGCTCTTGGCGATCAGTCCATGCACGGAAACGACTATCGGTACAATAACAGCTGAGCTTACATGCCACATGTCGACAATCTCGTGGGCCAAATCCAAGTACTTTACTTGTTTGTCTTTTTCCGCTTTCACGAGATTGCAATCATGCGGAAAAGTAATATCAACTATTATTGCACGGCGCTCTAACCGATCTACTATCACTATATCAGGCCTATTTGCAACAATAGTCCTGTCCGTGATAATAGATCGGTCCCAGTACAATGTGATATGATCATTTTCGAGAACTGGGTCAGGCACATACTTGTAATATGGCACTTCTGAATCCACGAGTTTGTACTTCAGAGCAAGCTGTTGATGGACGATCCTAGCTACTTGGTTATGTCTATGCAAATACTCTCCGTTGGCCAGACTGGAACAACCAGATATAATGTGTCTAAGGGATTCACCGGGACGGTGGCATGCCCGACATATGTCAACCGTACCATCCTTCAGAATATACCTCCGGTAGTTCTTCGTCATAACAACTTCGTCCATAATTGCAAAGACAAAACCTTCGGTTTCACCAAATAGGTCTCCGAATCGTAGCCAGGATATAGATGATTTAAAATCAATATCAGGTCCGTGTAGTGCCTGATAAAAGCGTCCATGTAGCTCTTTACTCTTCCATACATCCATGCGGTCATTAGTACTCAGTATCACAGGTTTGCGCCAGTTCTCTTTAGCCAAACCGAGCGGGGTCAGTCCATTGTCTACAGCAACAACATCACGATGCAAATCCTCGTCCACCTGCAGGAAGTATTCCCTGAGATTGCACACCTCACGGTTGTGAAGGGTCTTAGCATTAAGAAAGCCACGGCCCCCACACTTCCGCGGTATGTACAATCTCATTACAGATGAACGCGGATGATGCATTCGGTATGTAGTGAGTAGTGTACGGACTTTTCTATCCAGAGCGTCAAGTTCTGTCTGAGTCCATCTGAGTATGCCAAACGAGTACATCAAGACTGGCATGACCCAACCATTGTAGGCTCGCACCTTGTTACCGCCCGATAAAAGACTATTAAGTACTTTTCTCAGGCGGCCAAAGAAGCGTTCCCTCAATGATTGTTTCATAGCAGTCTCTAAAATGCCCAACGCTTGTGACATACCCAGGTATTTATAAGTATCGGTTGCGGAAAGAGACCTAAGTTGAGTCGAATCCGAAAGTTGTGTTCTTTCGGACTCCACTACCTCACCCTTCTTTACATGCATGATCGCACACTTGTCCACGCCAAACTCCATTCTGATAGAGCTACTAAAGGTTTCTGTTACCTTTAGTAGTGCCATCAGTTGGTGATTGTTTGGGGCAAGTAATTTCAAATCATCCATGTAGAGAAGGTGAGATAAAACCTGACCATCCCTCCGCAACCGATACCCTAGGCCTGAATTCTCCAGCAAAGTGCTAAGAGGGTTCAGGGCCAGACAAAACCATAATGGACTCAGACTATCGCCCTGGAATATACCACGTTCGATTTTTATCGGTCCACCATTACCACAAGTTCGTCGACACCCTGAATAGCACAAGACTGTCTTCCATTGCCCCATACATGCCCCTAAGAAGGTACATAGAGTTGCATCAATCTTATACAACTCCAGCACCCTCCGAAGCCATGTATGAGGCACAGAGTCATAAGCCTTCTTGTAATCTATCCAGCATGTCGCCAAATCCTTGTGGTTACGGCGTACCTGTTGGCTAATAATCATATCCATAATTAGGAGCTCTTTAGTGCCACGAGCCCTACTTCTACATCCATTTTGAGAGATTGACTATTATTATTATTTCCTTTATTTAACTTATTATTATTATATCGTTTATTCATTTCTATTCTTATTTTATACATTTTTAAATACATTTATAAAAAACACAAATACATTTAAAAATATAAAAAATAGTGACCCACCAGTAGCGGAGTAGGACCCAAACTACCGGTGGTGGAGGCTACAGACTAAGAAACCTCCTAACAATACGGCACGTGTCGAGGATAACAGCCTTCTGAATCTGACTCTTGATCCAACAATCTAACGAGAGTCTCTTGAGATGTTGATCGAGACTCTTCGCTATTAATCCGTTTGCCGAAACGACCACCGGGACAATGATCGTCGAGTCTACGTCCCACATGGCGGTTATCTCGAAGGACAGATCGAGGTACTTACTAAGTTTGTCCTTCTCTGCCTTCACGAGATTCTCGTCATGCGGGACGGCGATATCGACGAGCACTGCCCGACGCTGGGTCCGATCAACCAACACGATATCGGGCCTATTGGCAACAATAGTCCTATCCGTGATGATTGATCGGTCCCAGTAGAGCATTGCACGACCATTCTCAAGAACTGGCACTGGTGTGTACTTATAGTACGGTACTTCAAACTCAATAAGGCCATATTGAAGAGCAAGTTGCTGGTGGATGATCCTGGCTACTTGATTGTGTCTATGTAAGTACTCGGTGTTAGCTAGATACGAACAACCGGAAATAATATGGCGAAGTGATTCACCAGGACGGTGGCATGCTCGACAAATGTCGACCGTACCGTCCTTCATGATGTATTTCCGATAGTTGTTCGTCTTGATAACCTCATCTGCAATTGCACAGGCAAAACCTTCAGTTTCCCCAAAGAGGTCCCCAAAACGTAGCCAGTTCACCGAAGCGAGCAGGTCTACGTCGGGTCCTGTTAAGACCCGGTAGAACCGCCCGTGTAGCTCCTTACTCTTCCATACGTCCCTACGGTCTTCAGTACCTAGCACCTTTGGTTTACGCCAGTTCTCGTTAGCCAAGGAAAGAGGTGTTAGGCCCTTGTCAACCATCACGACATCGCAATGAATGTCACACCCGTTCTGTAGAAAGTAATCTCTCAGACTGCACACTTCACGGTTGTGGAGGTTCTTGGCATTCAAAAAGCCTCGACCCCCCCACTTCCGCGGAATGTACAGTCTCATGACAGAAGATCGTGGGTGTAACATTCGATGCAATGTCAGTTGTTGACGGACTCGCCTATCCAGGGCGTCTAGTTCCGTTTGAGTCCACCTAAGTATGCCAAAGGAGTATAACAATAAAGGTATCACCCAACCGTTGAAAGCCCGCATTTTGTTACCACCGGACAAAGAACTGTTAAGAACTTTTGTCAGGCGGCCAAAAAAACGTTCTTTCACCGATTTCTTAATATCCTCTACCGCTATACCCAATGACTCTGACATACCTAGGTATTTGTATGTTTCGGTCTCGGAGAGAGATCTGAGAGTTATTATCTCAGAAAGTTGTAAATTCGGTGAATTTACAACCTTCCCCCGTTGTACATGCATAACCGCACACTTATCAACACCGAACTCCATCTTAATGGCATTACTAAAAACTTCCGTAGTTTTTAATAATGTCACTAAATCTTGGTGCTTCAATGTGAACAGTTTGAGGTCATCCATGTACATCAGGTGAGATATAACCTCACCCCCTCTACGAAACCGATAGCCTAGCCCTGAATCCTTCAGCAATGTGCTAAGTGGATTCAGTGCTAAACAAAACCACAATGGACTCAAACTGTCGCCCTGGAATATACCACGCTCGATCCTTATCAAGCCTTGCGGGTCAGAGGCGTGCCCACCACTACCTGGTTGACGAAGGACTGTGGTCCACTGCCCCATACACGAGACTAAGAAGGATTTAAGAGTCGGATTAATTTTATACAACTCTAAAATCCTCCTCAGCCATGAATGAGGCACCGAATCATAGGCCTTCTTGTAGTCAATCCAGGCAGTAGAGAGGACGCCCCTACTCCGCTTGACTTGTTGGCTAATGGCCATATCAATGAGGAGTAGCTCCTTAGTACCACGAGACCCAGCCCTACATCCATTCTGAGCGTTATCTAAGATATTATTAGATACTATGTGCGAGTTTATTTTACTTCTCAGAATAGATGTAAGGAGCTTGTAGATGGTAGGTAAGCAAGTGATGGGTCTATAGTTTTTAGGTTCCGTGGTACTACCTGATTTGTGGAGCAGGAAGGTGATGCCAGTGGTCATGAAAGCGGGTAAGGAACCAGACTCAAGGGCTTCTTGATACTGTGTTGCCAAGTGTTCATGCGAACTCTGAACCCACTTTATCCAAAAGTTGTGCAATCCATCCGGCCCAGGACTTTTCCAGTTCGGGGCCGTACGAATTGCACAACTAACGTCTTCGGAGTCTATGGTAATAGACTCCATGGGTTCGATGATACTGCATTCACGCTCGACGACACGGATCCAGTCGCCCTCCGAATGTTCGACGGGTACCGACCATATGTCACGCCAAAATTGATTCATGGTGTGAGCATCTGGCAGTTGTCCGTCGCTCAAACGTTGTCCAGTTCCCTCCCACTCTCGGTACACCTTCCTTTGGTCACTTTGGAAGATGCGATTCTGCCAGTATCTATTTACACGCTCTCTATAACGACGGATACGGCTTGCCCATGCATACACTTTCTGTTTCAGAAAGTCAATACGTTCCGTGACATTGGCTAAGTATTGCTGGGGACGAATACCGGTCCCAGCAAATGCCTGAGTCACGAAACGCATGACCCGGGGACGACTATTTCCCCGGCTGAAAGAGATAAGCTTTGCAATGAGAGTCCTAAATGTGCCGATACGTCGCTCGATTCTTGCCTGCCATACGGGAACACCATCCGGTCGTGGTGCACGGTTAACTTCAGGGAATTTAACGCGTGCAACACGACAAGCGGCAATCGCTCCACAGTAAAGAATCGAGTGAGTATCAAGCAAATCACTACTAGTCCGTAAGTACGGTTCTAGCAATGCATTTAGGGCTCCCATCAACGCCAGATTTCGCTTATGCATTGGCAAGCGTGGTAGCCGCGGTCTAGAATTAGGTATAAACCTATACTGCGAGATCACATCTTCCAAAGTACTCCTCAATTGCTCGCTTACCTGGATAGACGTATCACTCGTATCATTTCCTGCGTCGGGTGCGGGTTCCGCTAACGTCGCACTTGTAGCAACCGTCTGTGTCACAGGTGACGGTGCTCTCGTTGACACTGGAGCTGTACGAGTAGATAATACTTCCAGGCGTAGTCGATCAAGCACAGATTGATCCAACAACTTACATCGTTGGATAGCCCGCACTTGATCCGATAGTCGTTGGATGGCAACGGTAATTGTTGGTTCAAGAGCCTGAAACAAAGGAAGCATCCTTGAACGATACGCAGTCAGGTTGGTTGCCCCATCTGTAGCCTCATAATATGCCCGCATAACGTTTTCATTGATGGATGAAGTCCATCGCATGCGGTGCACAATACCACCGGTAGTGGGGACCCTACTCGAAGCTGGTAGGCTTCGGGGCCCCAAACTGCTCGGCGGCCGGCCTCTCCCTCGCCGGCGTACAGGTGTTGGCGACGACGGCGGAGAGAAATACTCGTCACTTGAAGAGCTCGACGCCTCAGCGAGCACCTGTGTCAGCGATGTGCGGTCCGGTGCCTGCGAGGCGGAGTTTAGTGACGAGTCCGGGGGTGTTATTTGCGCATTTCTGCTTCTGGCTCTTGTTTGCATCTCACAATCACATCATATTGTTTGGCCATAATATTGAATGTGATGTTGATATTTTTGAATTCATTGAGTGACATGTGTCAAATCTTCGTTGCATATTTTGTAGACTATGTTTATTGTTCTAAAGTTCTAAAATATTATAAAATCCTTTATGTATTGACTTTTTGCTGATATTATTATGAAATCTGAAGTAATTGTATAAATTTAGGTAATAATATATAAATAAAAATATTAAAATATTTTAAGAATGAAAATGATGTATGAGACGTTCAGAGTTGCCAGTTATTATTATTATTATTATACTCATTTATTCAAATTATTTTCTTAACATAATTTTTTTTACAGTATTTATATGAAAAATTACATATAATATTATAAAAAAATCCATGTCAGACCACCACCAGTAGCGGAGCAGGGCCCAAACTACCAGCGGTAGAGGTCACAGACTGAGAAACCTCCTAACGATGCGTGCCGTGTCGAGGACGACAGCCTTCTGTATCTGACCCTTGATCCAACAGTCTAGCGAGAGTCTCTTGAGATGTTGATCGAGACTCTTCGCTATTAGTCCATTTGCCGAAACGACTATCGGGACAATGATCGTCGAGTCTACGTCCCACATGGCGGTTATCTCGAAGGTCAGATCGAGGTACTTAGAAAGTTTGTCCTTCTCTGCCTTAACGAGATTCTCGTCATGTGGGACGGTGACATCGACGAGCACCGCCCGGCGCTGAGCCCGATCAACCAACACGATATCAGGCCTATTGGCAACAATAGTCCTGTCCGTGATGATTGATCGGTCCCAGTAGAGCAATGCACGACCATTCTCGAGAACTGGCTCTGGTGTGTACTTATAGTACGGTACCTCGGACTCAATAAGGCCGTATTGAAGAGCAAGTTGCTGGTGGATGATCCTGGCCACTTGATTGTGCCTATGCAAGTACTCGGTGTTAGCAAAATACGAACAACCGGAAATAATGTGGCGAAGTGATTCACCAGGACGGTGGCATGCTCGACAAATGTCGACCGTACCGTCCTTAATGATATATTTCCTATAGTTGTTCGTCTTGATAACCTCATCTGCAATTGCACAGGCAAAACCTTCAGTTTCCCCAAAGAGGTCACCGAAACGCAGCCAGTTCACCGAAGCGAGCAGGTCTACGTCGGGTCCTGTTAAGACCCGGTAGATTATTATTATTATTTTGTTTATTCAATAACATTCTTATTTTATACATTTTTAAATAGATTTATAAAAAAACACAAATACATTTAAAAATATAAAAAATAGTGTCCCACCAGTAGCGGAGTAGGACCCAAACTACCGGCGGTGGAGGCTACAGACTAAGAAACCTCCTAACAATACGGCACGTGTCGAGGATAACAACCTTCTGAATCTGACTCTTGATCCAACAATCTAACGAGAGTCTCTTGAGATGTTGATCGAGACTCTTCGCTATTAATCCGTTTGCCGAAACGACCACCGGGACAATGATCGTCGAGTCTACGTCCCACATGGCGGTTATCTCGAAGGACAGATCGAGGTACTTAATAAGTTTGTCCTTCTCTGCCTTCACGAGATTCTCGTCATGCGGGACGGCGATATCGACGAGCACTGCCCGACGCTGGGTCCGATCAACCAACACGATATCGGGCCTATTGGCAACAATAGTCCTGTCCGTAATGATTGATCGGTCCCAGTAGAGCAATGCACGACCATTCTCAAGAACTGGCACTGGTGTGTACTTATAGTACGGTACTTCAAACTCAATAAGGCCATATTGAAGAGCAAGTTGCTGGTGGATGATCCTGGCTACTTGATTGTGCCTATGCAAGTACTCGGTGTTAGCAAGATACGAACAACCGGAAATAATATGGCGAAGTGATTCACCAGGACGGTGGCATGCTCGAAAGCCCGCATTTTGTTACCACCGGACAAAGAACTGTTAAGAACTTTTGTCAGGCGGCCAAAAAAACGTTCTTTCACCGATTTCTTAATATCCTCTACCGCTATACCCAATGACTCTGACATACCTAGGTATTTGTATGTTTCGGTCTCGGAGAGAGATCTGAGAGTTATTATCTCAGAAAGTTGTAAATTCGGTGAATTTACAACCTTCCCCCGTTGTACATGCATAACCGCACACTTATCAACACCGAACTCCATCTTAATGGCATTACTAAAAACTTCCTTGGTTTTTAATAATGTCACTAAATCTTGGTGCTTCAATGTGAACAGTTTGAGGTCATCCATGTACATCAGGTGAGATATAACCTCACCCCCTCTACGAAACCGATAGCCTAGCCCTGAATCCTTCAGCAATGTGCTAAGTGGATTCAGTGCTAAACAAAACCACAATGGACTTAAACTGTCGCCCTGGAATATACCACGCTCGATCCTTATCAAGCCTTGCGGGTCAGAGGCGTGCCCACCACTACCTGGTTGACGAAGGACTGTGGTCCACTGCCCCATACACGAGACTAAGAAGGATTTAAGAGTCGGATTAATTTTATACAACTCTAAAATCCTCCTCAGCCATGAATGAGGCACCAAATCATAGGCCTTCTTGTAGTCAATCCAGGCAGTAGAGAGGGCGCCCCTACTCTGCTTGACTTGTTGGCTAATGGCCATATCAATGAGGAGTAGCTCCTTAGTACCACGAGACCCAGCCCTACATCCATTCTGAGCGTTATCTAAGATGTTATTAGATACTATGTGCGAGTTTATTTTACTTCTCAGAATAGATGTAAGGAGCTTGTAGATGGTAGGTAAGCAAGTGATGGGTCTATAGTTTTTAGGTTCCGTGGTACTACCTGATTTGTGGAGCAGGAAGGTGATGCCAGTGGTCATGAAAGCGGGTAAGGAACCAGACTCAAGGGCTTCTTGATACTGTGTTGCCAAGCGTTCATGCGAGCTCTGAACCCACTTTATCCAAAAGTTGTGCAATCCATCCGGCCCAGGACTTTTCCAGTTCGGGGCCGTACGCATTGCACAATTAACGTCTTCGGAGTCTATGGTAATAGATTCCATGGGTTCGATGATACTGCATTCACGCTCGACGACACGGATCCAGTCGCCCTCCGAATGTTCGACGGGCACCGACCATAAGTCACGCCAAAATTGATTCATGGCGTGAGCATCTGGCAGTTGTCCGTCGTTCAAACGTTGTCCAGTTCCCTCCCACTCTCGGTACACCTTCCTTTGGTCACTTTGGAAGATGCGATTCTGCCAGTATCTATTTACACGCTCTCTATAACGACGGATACGGCTTGCCCATGCATAAACTTTCTGTTTCAGAAAGTCAATACGTTCCGTGACATTGGCTAAGTATTGCTGGGGACGAATACCGGTCTCAGCAAATGCCTGAGTCACGAAACGCATGACCCGGGGACGACTATTTCCCCGGCTGAAAGAGATAAGCTTTGCAATGAGAGTCCTAAATGTGCCGATACGTCGCTCGATTCTTGCCTGCCATACGGGAACACCATCCGGTCGTGGTGCACGGTTAGCTTCGGGGAATTTAACGCGTGCAACACGACAAGCGGCAATGGCTCCACAGTAAAGAATCGAGTGAGTATCAAGCAAATCACTGCTAGTCCGTAAGTACGGCTCTAGCAATGCATTCAGGGCTCCCATCAACGCCAGATTTCGTTTATGCATTGGCAAGCGTGGTAGCCGCGGTCTAGAATTAGGTATAAACCTATACTGCGAGATCACATCTTCCAAAGTACTCCTCAATTGCTCGCTTACCTGGATAGATGTATCACTCGTATCATTTCCCGCGTCGGGTGCGGGCGTCGCTAACGTCACACTTGTAGCAACCGTCTGTGTCACAGGTGACGGTGCTCTCGTTGACACTGGAGCTGTACGAGTAGATAATACTTCCAGGCGTAGTCGATCAAGCACAGATTGATCCAACAACTTACATCGTTGGATAGCCCGCACTTGATCCGATAGCCGTTGGACGGCAACGGTCATTGTTGGTTCAAGAGCCTGAAACAAATTATTATTATTAGTGTATTATTATTATTTCATTAAATTGTGAATTTACCCTTTCATATGATATTAATCTTTTTTCAGTTGAATAAACTCTTTTTGCGTATGGTTAGATACTCGTAATAAAGGAGTAAACTCCAGTCGTGCGTCGGAGTTGACACACACACTTTTTTCTTTTTTTTTCAGACATTTCCTAATAATATTTACAGAGATATCACGATACACGCATTTATTGTTGGGAATTTAGAAACAAAAATATTTCGGCAAAAAATCTGTTTTACATGTTTACAACAAAACAATATTTTATTTTATTTTGGGAACTTGCGTTTACCGGGTTATTGCTGTAAATAATTTCTATGAAGTTATTGGTAAGCGACAGCACGGGATTTTTGCTGAACTAATTTATATAAACATATTCCGTAATAGAGACGAACAATGTTATTTAAGTTTAGTATTGGCTCATTAAAGTACGTAACATTTCAATACGGTTAATTTTTTCGAAATTAATTTTTTTTTTATATTTGTTTCGCCAAATTGACGCCGCCCGCCTGGTGGTAAGTCGTGACGATGTCTAGCGATTGTGGGCCACTCTCTA